>JAJEJO010004602.1:139239-247581 GCA_020662805.1 Glaucomys volans
TGCTTTTATTTCTTGCGCTTTGGGAGTCATGTTAAGGAAATCTGGTCCTAGGCCAACATGATGAAGATTTGGACCTATTTTCTCTTCTATTAGGTGCAGAGTCTCTGGTCTGATTTCTAGGTCCTTGATCCACTTTGAGTTGAGTTTTGTACAGGGTGAGAGATATGGGTTTAGTTTCATTTTGCTGCATATGGATTTCCAGTTTTCCCAGCACCATTTGTTGAAGAGGCTGTCTTTTCTCCATTGCATGTTTTTGCCTCCTTTGTCAAGTATGAGATACTTGTACTTATTTGGGTTTGTCTCTGTGTCCTCTATTCTGTACCATTGATCTACCTGTCTTTTTTGGTACCAATACCATGCTGTTTTTATCACTATTGCTCTGTAATATAGTTGGAGGTCTGGTATTGTGAAACCCCCTGCTTCGCTCTTCTTGCTAAGGATAGCTTTAGCAATTCTGGGTCTCTTATTCCTCCAAATGAATTTCATGATTGCTTGCTCTATTTCTATGAGGTCCGTCATTGGGATTTTAATTGGAATTGCATTAAATTTGTATAGCATTTTTGGAAGTATGGCCATTTTGACAATATTAATTCTGCCTATCCAAGAACATGGGAGATCTTTCCATCTTCTCAGATGCTCTTTAACTTCTTTCTTTAGTGTTCTGTAGTTCTCAGTGTAGAGGTCTTTCACATCTTTTGTTAGATTGATTCCCACAGATACTTAATATTTTTAACAGCAGAAAATAAGGTTTCTGTCACACTTAACCTTCATAGCATGAAAGGAGCCATGGACAATGGTAAATAAATGGGCATGACTGTGTTCCAATTAATCTTATTTACCTAAGCAGATGCAGGCCAGTTTGACCCAAAGGCTGTAGCTAGACAAACCCTAGTCTATACAGGCAAACCCTGAGCTGTTTGAAACACTTTGCCAGTGAGGATAGCCTACTCATGAAAGAACATATTATCAACATTGTTAATCCCATTGAATTCCCAATGCTCTAAACTTCAGCTCTAAAATTCCTTAAAATTGAAGATTCCTTTGCTATAATAGGTAGCTAATTTTATAACTAAAATCCATCTTATTTTTTATAAATCAAATGTATTTTTAAAACACCACCAAATTTATTGCTAAATGTTACACTGGTGTGAATGCTCTAAATTGAGGACTGTCCCAACTGACCAGCATTTATACCTCAGACTCTTCTTTTGCTTTGGTTATAGCTGAAAGGTCAGAGCTCCAGAAATTAAGGCCCCTGCTAGAACACCAGGACTCCCACCTACCTACTGATGAGCAGGACTTCAGAATTCTTCCCTTTTGTCCTATATTATCCTTCATTTTACCTTCCCTACTGCATCATTTCCATCAGAATATAACATGCTGGGCTGGGGGTATAGCACAGTCTGTAGAATGCTTGCCTTGCAAGCACAAGGCCCTGAATTCAATCCCCAGCACTGTGAAAAAAAAAAATTCTATATATATGATACATATATAAATACATCCATATATGTATTTATATATATTTAGATATATAAAACATTCCAATTGTTTGCAAAATTAAAATTTTAACTCTACTTTCCCAAACTACTATAGCCCATTTCTCTGACCTCCTTTATAGTAAAACTCCTTTAAAGAATTATCTTTCCATTCTTTCTCCAATTCCTTTGCACCAAAGGAAAGTTCACTTTGACTTTGGTGGTGTCAAATCCAGTGGTGGCCTATAGATGTGCCAACTGCTCTTCCATGCTTTAACTTATTAATTCTTTGTCACAGGACATTTGCCAGACTTCTGGATATGGCTCTGACTTTGCAAGTTTGCTGAGGAGTGGAGAAAAGCAAATGGGGTGGGTGTGTTGAGCAGTACCACATCTGGCAAAATGATTTACTGCAATAGTTTTCTTTGCTATATTGTTACAATGCAGTATCACAAGCTACACACTTTGATGATTCATTAAAACCTAGGATACATGTGTCATTTCTGATGCCAAAATTTCAGTCTAAATTTTGTTAAAACTGGTCCCTTGCTGGGATCTGTAGTACATGCCAACAATCCCAGCAACTCGGGAGACTGAAGCAGGAGGTTCTCAAGTTTGAGGCCTGTTTCAGCAATTTGGCAAGGCCCTGTCTCAAAATAAATAAATAAAATAAAATAAAAAATAAATAAATACCAAGGTCTTACTATGTAGCTTAGTGGTAAAGTGCCCCTGGGTTAAATCTCGAGTGCCCCCCCAATTGATCCTAAAATGAGAATAACCAAAAACATACAGTTACCAGATGAACAATTAAACAGTGCAACAATCATGGTACTGTTCTTGATGCCCTTTACATTTTGACCATAAACATCATTCTTTTAAAATGTGTAGCAATAGTATTCAGCAATATTATTTATGTGTATTAATAATGGAATACCTACAATGTTTCAGCCACTTTATGTACATTTTATCATTTAACATTATTGTAACAGTGACACTTTTATAGTTTTAACTATCATCCTATACTTATTGGAATCTAAAAATCAAACAACAACAAAAACATAAAACCTCCCAAGTTAGGAATTAGCCAACAAACTAAATTCTCAAAACGTGCTTCAAATACTCCACCTGCCCCTAAGGCAGAATTAGTTCAACAGGTTCTTCCATTAATTAAATTCTGCCTATTTTGTAATTTCCTCCCAGTGAAATAAATTCCACCCTTCAAGGCCAGCTTCTCAACTTGCATTTTCTAATCCCTGTTGAAATGGAACCATCCTTCCCCAGGACACCACTTTCTGCAGTTAAACAGGAAATATAATGGCACTGCTTTCTCAGATAGAGAAATCTGAGAGTACACTGGAATCCATGAAGTGAGTGGATTCTAGTGTACTTCATGGATTCTAGTGCACTCTCAGATTTCTCAGTCTCACAAGAATAATTCAGAGGAGGAACACCCTAGGGGCTCCTAGGGTCTGGCATTTCCTCCTCTTCTGTTTCAACTTTCAGCAGGGACACTTGCTGTGAATCCTCTGAGGCATAGAGATGGGAATGATCTGCATCTAATGTCTTGGCCGAGATGTTATCTTCCCTAATAGTTTCACTTCAAAGATGCAAAGAAATAGATGGATGTCCTCTGAAGTACCTTAGCTAGGTTCCCACAATGCCCAACCAACACTACTCAAGGAATACCTCCCATCCTGGGTACTATATAGGATTACTCTGGTCTAAGGCCCCCAGTTTCCAACTTTGCATAGATAAATTATTAGACCACCTGCCTTGCTTCACCATAGAGCAAACCTGATGCTGGTTTCTCTTTGGCCCTGGGATGTGGAGGCAACCTGACCAGCCTCATGGTTCCCCACACATATCCTGGCCTTGAGAATGCTAGCACAAATCTTGATTCCCTCTGTGAGGTGGCTCTGGCTTGTTCAGTCTTCGATTGTTGGGAACCAGGGGACAGAAGGGAGGAGAAAATTCCCTGCAAGGTGAAGATAGGTGAAATCAAAGCCATGGATGCTGCTGCTAAGCCACAAGGCTGAGCCACAGTCAAGTTCCTTCTGGAAGTATGGGTACAAATTGGTGACTTACAGATAAAAAGCAGGGTAAAGATTTTGTGGCAGTATTTTGTTGTTTTTAATGTTTTTTTTTTATATTTAGATATTTTAAGATTATTGTACTTGAATATTTATATATGAAAAATTATGTTTCTAAGGTGTCCTTTGCCACCTCAATGTTGTTGACCATTTGGGTTTGTACATATTACTCTAACATTCCCTAGGTTTTGTTACTGAAAAACCAGTGCCATCCTGTGTTCACAAGATCATAGAGACACCAGAGGTACTGAGCTTTTGTGAGTGCCCAACTTCTTACTGTAACCTCTCTCAAGCATGAAAATATGGGGCAAGATTGGAGGACGATCTTGATACAGCAACTTCAGTAACTCATCTTAACCCCAGCCACTCCTGAAACTTTCAAGTGTATTTCCTCAGTTCCTCATAATATTTCCATATCTTCACTCTCCCTGACTTCTTTCAGATCAATATTTGAGTCAGAAGTTTCCCATCTTTTGTCAGGATTCTCTCCTTGTCCGATGCATTGATATTATCTTCACCTCATTTTGGATCTTCATCTTACTCTAATAATTCTATCACTAGTGACTATCTCCTTTCTGCCTATAGTCAGTTCTGATCATCTCTATAACTTAAACACAGAAAGTTTCCCTTCAAACATTTATACATTAAGTTACTACTGCATTTATTTCTTTTCCTCTGAAAAGTCTGGAAAAATAACTTTTCTCCAACTGTAATTCTCCACTAGATTTTAGTTCTTTATGTATTGGAAGATGACCTAAAGCTGGTTTCCCAATGATCATTGGAGATCACAAAATCCAGCAGAATTTTCTCAGCAATGATCACCTCTTCAGAAGTTTGAATATTGCTTAAAACAGCTTTTATACTTGCAAGTCATTCCCCCAATTCTGTGACACTGTAATATCCAGATTTGTTTCTGTTCTACTCATTTTTGGCCTTTGCTCTCTGGCTCATCTTTAAAATCCCTAAGCATAAAAATCCTCCCAAGATTTTTTTCCTCAAGTATTTTCTCTTCTCTTTCCTCTTCCTTTAATAACCTCATTCCAACCACTGTAATTTTTTAAAATATTAGCCTATGGGCCAATGTACTAAGGAAATAATATAGAATATATTGGATAAGACCCAGAAGTGGAGAGGGAAGTTTTTTTTTTTTGTTTTTTATTTTTGGAGATCATAATATTGCACACATAGAAAGTGGAAGTGACTTTATTGATGTTCTAGTAAACTAAGATTCCAGTAATATTACTAGATCCAAAATCAGTATGCAAAATTCAATAGCATTTTACATACCTGCGAAAAAGCAGTTAAAAGGTGATAAATAAATTAATAAAGTGACTATGCTAGTACAAAACATTTCTAAGAAATCCATCAAAATATGTAAAATGATCCTTATAAAAATCTAGAATAAGTGCAGCAATAAGTGCAGCAAGAAGTATGTTGCTAAAAATTGCAATTTTTATCCAAATTTTTCTTGAAAAAGTTCAAATTAAAATACAATACAGTTTATCCTGGAACTTTAGCTGATTTTGAAATCGATGTGCAATTATTAAAGTCCAAAAATAGACAAGAATGTTTCGAAGTTTTGAAGAAAAAAAGAACAAAGAACAAAGAAAAAAAGAATGCTTGCCTTATAATTAATATAAAGCCATAACAGTTTAAAGAGTATGGTTTTATTACAGGAATAGAAAAACTGATGAATGGGAAGAAGCAGGATGCTAAAACATACACACACACACACACACACAGACACACACAAACACACACACAAACACTTGCATGTGGCAGGCATATATCACACTGCCATAACCAGAGCTCCACGTTTTAACAAAATACAACTATGATGTATCACATAGAAATTATAAGCAAATTATATATGTACATTTCCATTGATTAGCATAAAAAAGATCTGAGAAGTGTATTGCCAGTTGAAATATTAACAAATTTTCAACTCAAGTTGTGAATATTACTTAAGTATTTATTATGTACTATATGTAACATTATGTTTGAAATATTTCACACTTAAAAATAGAAAACAGAATAGCATACTTTTTATTTATTTATTGCCACTTTTAATACAGACATTTACATATTTCATTAGAAGTTATTCCTTTATATTTTACATAATAAAAAATTACTGGATCTTAGTGATGAATAATTGGAAAAGAAAATCGTACCAAAATATTATACAATTTATATTATCTGAGAACCTAACCTATTTGTAAATTCATATTTTTCATCAAATTTAGGAAGTTTTAAGCCCATGTCTGACTGTACCTGAGTAGAGGGAGTCCACTTCACAGTTCTACTCTCCTCCAGATCTGACTGTGGTTCAAGGAAGTCTCTTTGTAATTATTTCTCTCTGTCTCTCTGTCAAGGTTACAGCATAGCATATTTTAACAGTTGCGATTACTGAGTGTTTTTTAAAGGTGATGAGAAAAAAAAGATGATATCTTTCATCAGAATTATTTCATAAAAAGGGGTAATTTTCAGCATGATTTACTTACAAAGTATTAAAAATAATTAGAAACACTATTTTTAAGTACTAAAGAATCTTTGCTGAAAATTGATTCAGGATATTACTAGCAAAGAAGGTGAAAACAGTTCATTAATTTGAACAATGCTATATTTTACTTATGAGCAGAAGTTTAGATTTTTCACATACTTGTAGCAACTTCCTTAATCACTCTGGTGTTTTATTACTTGATACATGACTTTGTGCTTATCTATGCCATTCTTTTTTCTTTTTTTAATTTAAGTGTATTTATAAGCCTCTATTAAGCATATGGTTTTATACAAAGTAACAAATTTTTACAGAGGAGAGTCAATGTCTTTTTTTTTGTTGATGAACATATGCCTTTATTTTCTTTACTTATTTTTTAAAATTTTTTACAGTATGCCATTCTTTTTTTACTTGTAATTAAATCAATATAATTGTTGGCTCAAAACAGGTATGGTGTGCATACCTATAATCTCAGGGACTTGAGAGGCTGAGGCAAGAGGATCACAAGTTCAGGGACAGACTAGACAATTTAGTGAGGTCCTGTCTCAAAATAAAATGCACACAGAAAGGGCTGGGGTTGCAGCTCAATGGTATAGTGCTTCCTTAGTAATACATAAGGTCTGGGGTTCTATCTCCAGCATCCTCCAAAAATAGTAGATCAAGAAAATTCTGTAGCTAAATCTAAATAATTTTATGTTCATAATCAGCAGCATAGTAAAGAAAAGGAGGAGGAGGGGGTGGAGAAGGAAGCCAAGGACCATATTTTAGCAAATATAATAGTAATTTAATGTTTATAAACACTTCATTTTATCATTATCTTGATATAATAAAAGATTAACAGTCATTGAAGAAATTCATTCTTAGGATTGAAACACATGAAATAGTAAAATGATGTGTATGTCTGGTCCCGAATTCTCCCTGCAGTCCAGACTTCTACACACAAGTATCTACTACATAGTAGGTAGAACATCAAGCCAATGTCCTAACCGCTAAAGAGCCAGAACTTTTCATGACTGCAGCCCCCTGGACCAGACCTATTCTCCGTAAGCCTTCTTCATCTCACCACATTGTTTCTTTTTCTGCCCAGCAATTGACCTGTAGCAAGCACCCTAATTCTTCCTCTTCTTTTACTACAATTTCAACATAGTCAGCAAGTCCTGACAACTCTACCTTCAAAACATATCCAGAATGCCTCCACTTTGTTCCATGCCTGCTTGCCCCAGGTACCATCTTTCACCTAGGCTTTCCAACAGACGACTAAGTGGCCTCCCTGCTCTCCTTTTACCTTTCTCTATCCACTCTTGATGCAACAGCCAGAATGCTTCTTTCTAAATATGTAAACCACATCAAATAACTTGATTTGCACTCTAAACAAAACCCACAGTTTTCTTTGTGGCTTCCAAACTTACATAACCCTACTCCAGCTTTTTACAAAAACCAGGATGTGTATATGTGTATTAGTTGTTAGAATGCTATATATTATGTATCTATAATATGATACAATGCATTTTGGTGATTATATGTCAATATATGTGTGTATACATACATATATTTGGATATAAATATTTCGTAGTTAATTTTCCCCCCACTGTGGTTTTCCTTTCCTACTACAGCTCCCATCCCTCCCTCTGTCCCTTACTCACTAAACCACCAGACATAGCAATCATCCTCCTGCTTTTCCAACACTATGAGCCTCAACACTTCTGAACATGCTGTTCATTCATCCCTATTCCTCCTGATCATGACTGGCCAGGATTTTTGTCTTATTTGTGTCTCATTCCCTCCTAAGGGGTATCTTCAAGGAGGTGTTTCCTTACCATTGAAATTACAGTCTTGCTTCACAATCATCCTGGATCTCACTGTACTAGTTTTACTTTATTTCTTCAAATCTCTTACCACCATGTATAGTTGTCCATTTCTTTGTCTTGTGTGTGTGCATGTGTGTGTGCGTCTGTGAGTGTGTGTGTGTGTGTGTGTGTGAGTGTTGCTGGGGTTTGAACCCAGAAGTGCTCTACCACTAAGGTACTCCCCCAGCCTTTTTCATTTTTATTTTTGCCTCAGCCTCCCAAGTAGCTGAGATTACACACCTGCACCACCATGCCCTGTTCTTTTTCTACTTGTTTAACTACCTTCCCCAACTAGAAGTTAAGCTTTACAAAAGAGGAGGGTTGTCTCTTTTGTTTATCAATTTATTCCCAGGTTCCAAGATACTGTCTGATCCTTACAATATTTCTTTAAAAATGAATTAAGTTTTCTTAAAATCAGATACCAGCTGAGCATGGTGGCATGCCTGTAATCCCAGCTCAGGAGGCTGAGGCAGGAGGATTGCAACAATCCAAAGCCAGCCTCAGCAACTTAGCAAGGCTCTAAGCATTTTAGCAAGACTCTGCTCTGTCTGGAAAAGGAATGGAGACAAAGATCAGTAGATCAGTGGTTAAGCCCCCCTGGGTTCAATCCCTGGTAACAACAACAACAATAATAACAACAACAACAACAAAATGAAAAAAGAAAAAGAAAAAAAAAAAAGGAAAAGAGAAATCAGACACCAGAGGATGATGTTTGATATCACTACTATTTATCATTTTGTGGAAGTTCTAACTTTTGCAATAAAGCATGAAATACACAGAGGAAACTTGAAGGATGCTTAAAGGATAAGTAAGAGTTAAGAAGGCCCCTGGGCCTCTAAAGTGTCCCACACCAGAGCAAACTGTGGCCCTGAACTATCGCCTGGCCTTTGTACTCATAGGCTGTTCACACTGAAGTGGTTACACAGAGGAGAAAAAAAGTTAACTAGGAAATATTTATAAGTATGCTATATAATGTCTAAGATATATGTACATATGTATACACACATATATTTATATATTACTACTAAAATATTTTATATTATAAATACATAATACACATTATAACATTTAACACATGCATATACACATATCTTTGTTTTTGTAAAAGGTAAAATTACTTAAATATTTGGTATAAAAGTATGTTTACTTTATGACATAAAATGAAATTCAGTTTTCCCACATTTTTAATTAGTGCATTATAGCTGTGCATATTGAAGGGTTTATTGTTACATATTCATACATACACACAATAGAACAACATAATTGGCCGATATCACTCTCTAGCTCAGTGGTAGAGCACTTGCTTAGCATATGCAAAGCCCTGGGTTTGATCCCCAGCACCACAAAAAAAAAAAAATGTATTTTCAATGTGTGACAGCACTAAATACAAAAAATGAAACCTGAAGACAAGGGGAAAGAATATGGGAGGATTTTTTGAATCACTAGATGAAGGAAGATTTCTAAGCATTAAAAGACAAACATAAAAGTCACAAAGGACAAGATTTTTAGATTAAATTATATACAAATTTAAATTTCCATTTAGTAAAAATAATATTGATCAAATTAAAAGCAAATAGTCATGAAAATATGTTTTCAAATTTATGACAGAAAATATTTAATATGCTTAACATATAAAAGTCCTACTAATTCACAAGGAAGATGGTCGAGTGTGTGAATTATCAGATTTATGAAAACATAAATGAAAACCACTAACTATAAAGAAAGCCTATTTATCATTACTATTAATTCAAATGGATACATTGCAAAAATAAGATAGTCCCAATTCTTAATTTCTCAAAGATTTTTACAATTGTTTATGTTAATGAGGATGGACTGATATAGCCGTGCTTGTGCACAACTGGTGAAATTATAAATTTTTTTTTTCCTAGAAAAAATTAGCAAATTGCATCAAAAACCCAATCAGGGCTCTCATTTTTCTCTTGTTTTCCTTCCATTTTGTAATGTTTAAGAAATGGAGATACATAGATTTTAGTTCAATGAGGTATGCTGAAGAGTAACACAAAGTATTAGAAAGCAAAAACATCTAAGTATCCCATAGTTGTGGGATTTTTAAAATAATTCCTTGTTGGTAGATGATTATTGCAATGATACTTCTACAGTGTTTAATAGCACAGGTGAAGGTATTTCTGATAGAACAGAGATGAAAAATCTCCATTATGGCCA
This sequence comes from Glaucomys volans, assembly GCA_020662805.1. Classification (NCBI taxonomy): domain Eukaryota; kingdom Metazoa; phylum Chordata; class Mammalia; order Rodentia; family Sciuridae; genus Glaucomys; species Glaucomys volans. Next base: position 149,333 of record JAJEJO010004602.1, read on the forward strand.
CTTATGAATTAGGATAGGCTAGATTAAGCTGTGGTAACAAAAAGAATTCCAAATTTGAAGACTTAAATAAGAATTTACTTCTCATTCTCACCATATGGATAACATAGGTTAGCAAAGAATATCTGCTCATGGTAGACACTTTGTGGACCTGAACTGAGAAGAGGATGCAATTTAACAAACGAATGGTTCCAAGGTTATCTTGGCCAGGAGAAAGGAAACAGGAGGAGTCATGTAACCCTTACTTCACTTCTATTCATTGTTCACTGGTCAAAATAAATGACATAGCCACATCTAGCTTGAACATGTGAGGAGAATGTAATATATATCCTATGATAGTAATACCATGCATATTTATCCCTGAAGAACATTAAGCTCCACAAGTTTAGAAGTACATTTGAACAGAATCTCTGAAGGTATGGTGGTTCTAATGTTGTGTGGTGAGTTTACAAGTGTTCATTTTATGATTATTTCATACCTTACAAGTCTATCACAGATATCAGACATTATAATTAATAAGACAGTTAATTAAAAATGGAAAACAGGATTAAGAAATAATTTTAGTTTACAATTATTAGGTTGTAATTTGGTAGTTAAATATTTCATATTTGAATGTCATAGAAAGTAATAGATTTAACCAAAAAAGAAATTTATTTGCCTCATATTAATCTTAAATAGCACTATGATTATGTAGGAAATGGCACTCAGTTTTATTTTTAAACCTTAGTACTCAGATCTATAAAGTAACTGCATATTAATGTAACATGATAAACACACTTATAATCACACTTTTGCAATCACACCTTTATTTTTATCTACATATATGGATAAACAAATACTCAAATTGGTGTGTAACATGCATCCACATAAATCATAAGATGAACAATATGCATGATGGCCTTACCTCTTCAATAGACATTATTCAGTTTCATGAACATGCTTTCCACTGGTTACTACCAATTAGCAGTTTTTCTTTGTTTATTGCAAGGGAGAATCAAAAGCAAAATCACACATTGATTTTATCTACTTCTTTAATCAGTCCATCTTGGCCATGGTTTGTCCCTAACTTAGTTCTTTGTTTTAGTAATAAGATTTTTACTTTTTTCTTGGTAACTATGAGTCCCTAACAATCCATTATTCCTGAGTCACTCTTTTGACTCCGTGTGATCTCAGTTCTCTGAAATAATTATGCACTCTGTTCTTATTTTTTTAAGAAACAGAAATATAGACCTTGATATTCAAACACCAAACCTGAATCCCTAGTATCTACTGTTTAAACCACATAATATTTATTGCTATTCTATCTGACTTCATCCACTCATTCATTGATCTATTCATTTCCTCATTTGGCAAATATTTATAGAACATGTATATATGCCAGGCACTGTGTTAGGCTTTGAAGACCTACTAATTAACAAATCTGCTTCACGTTTTTGTAGTAGTCATAGCCACAAAATACATAATTATGATAAAAATGTGAAATACTGCAAACAAAGTCGTTACTTTTGTAGCTCAAGAAGACAATGATAAATTCTGCTTGGAGGAATTAGGAAAGACTTAATTATGGAGCTGACAATTCATCTGGGATATAAAGAATGGATTGGATTTCACCCCTGGGACATGAAAGAATGAACATTGCCACAAAGTAGAAATAACACTTCAAATTAGAGAAATATAAAAATCCCAAGGCCTGAAGACCCTAATGTAGACTGGTATAGAGATAAAGTAGGTTTTAAAAAAGAAAAACAACATAAAATGAGGCTAGAGAAAGAGATAGGGACTGAGAACTTTTTAAAAAGTGGGAAAAGGTGGTTATCTATCATTGAGCTATTTTACTTGACTTTTTAATTTTCTTCATACAAACTTGGAAAAATAGTCTCCATGTAAACTCATATTTCTTTGTTATTCCAAGAGACTCGGATTTTTTTTGTCAAACACGGAATTTACTGAAAGACCTTAAGAAAAAAGTAATGTAGTCAGGCAGGGGATATAACTCAGTTGGTAGAGTGCCTGCCTCACAAGTACAAGGTCCTGGGTTCAATCCCCAGCACCGCAAAAAAAAAAAAAAAAAAAGGAAGTAATGTAATGCTTGATATGTATGACTTAAAAAGATTACTTTGATAGCTAAGACAACACTAAACTGAATGACCAAATAGAAGGATACTACGGTAGTTCTGGGGAGCAAAATGAGATCCAGAAAGAAGCTGAAATGGCACGATAGATAAGAAAAGTATGAGGACAAAGTTAGGGAATAAAATATAACTCTTCAAATGTGGGAAATGGGAGGGAGTATAGAGAGGACAGGTAAAGGAGAGGACAGGCCGAGGACAGGAGAGGATTAGATACTAACCGAACTTTTGGTGCCAATATTCATGAGAGAGAACATGGAAGAGGCAGAGGTGACCAAAGAGTAAGATTTGGGAGGGGTTAGTAGAGTTCTGCATAGGAAGTGATGAATAAATGTCCTATAAAACAACTTTCCCTAGGGAATTGTTTTAGATTATTTTGAGACAATCTTTTCTACCCATTCACAAGGACCAAATAATTTAAGCCTTATTAACAACTGGACTCTCTGAGGACAGGGTAGACAATATAAAAATTACCAGTTACAAGAAGAAGGAACTTCTTACTGTCCCTCCAGTCTCCATCTGTATTTTCATTACCTGCTCTTCTCTTTGGAGGTTACGTGACCAAGGAGGACTAGGTTTGAGAAATCAGTGACCTAACATAACAGAATTGAGAGAGCAGGATGGAGGAAAGCAAGCAATTCAAAGTACTTCAAGGAAGTTCCTCCATTCTATCTTTTGTCTGAATGATTGTCTACTTAACCAGCCCAGACGTTCTGGAATAATCTAGCCCACCTCTTATTTTCCATTTACCAGAATGTCATCCAATTATGATGATTTTTCCCTTGGGATTTGAGAGAAGCAGATCAGGTGTCAGCTGTGCATGGAGAATGTACTGAGGAATATTGTTATTATGTCACCTTGGGAAGAAAGAAGTTAGAGACACAGAAGACACTTTTTGGTTTATAAGATAATGCTTTGTGGGAATGGTATAATCATACTGATTCACAAGACTATCCACAAAGAAAATATCTAATTTAATGAAATGGTGTCTCCTCAAGCAAAGAAAAAAAATTGCACTGATAAATAATTCTCTTTAGAGTAGCTCTTAGAGGAAAATAAATAAATGAAAAGATAACCTTCATTTCTCTGTTGAGGTATACAGAAGTAAAAACAGCCATCACTAGAAAGGGCTTATTTAGAAATAGTATCCTGGGGAGAACTGTATTTCAATTACTGTTGGGAGGTGACAGAAACTTTAACAGAAGGAGATTCATAGAAGGCATTAAGCACAGATTGTCCCAAATCAAATAATGGAGACAAGGTTGAGAATGCTACAGGAGGACTAGTTGGGAGGTCCCCCACAGAGCAAATTCAAATTTCTGGGGATCCCACCTGACTCCTATTAGTCAGTATTACTACAAATGAGTCTAAATGCTTTTTAAATGTTTGAGGTTGGATGGTCTTACTCTTGTTGTAGGAAATCATTTTGATTTGGGGAAAAGGATGAGTAGCACAATATCAGACTCATAAAGTCTCATCAATCTGTATTTCATTGATAGCCTGTTGCTCACTAATACAACCATAGCTATGTTGAAAAATTTTATTTTTAAAATGGATTTATTGAGCTATAATTCACATACCATACAATTCAACCACATAAATTTACACTATTCAGTGATTTCTACTGTAATCACAGAATTAATGTGAACATCTTCATAATCAAGTTAGAACATTTTCATCACCCCAGAAAGAAATTGCATAGCCATTAGCAGTCATTTCCTTCACAACCATTACTCTCGTTTTTGTCCATATAAATTTGTCTATTTTAGACATTTTATATAAGTAGAATCATATAATATGATTCTTATGTGTCTGGTTTCTTTCACTTGGCATGTTCTCAAGATTTGTACATGTTTAGTTGGCACTACTTAATTTCTTTCGTGACTAATAGTATTCCATCAAATAAACTGTCAGCTTAAAACAGCACGATTTTAGTGATTCTGTTCTTAGATACATTTTTTTTCTACATTTTGTTGCACAAAATACCTCTTTAACTCAAGTTTTCTGCTTGACTAGGCAGAACTTGGTCTCTTGTCAGTTGTAACAATCTACTATTTTTATGGCTTAGTTAAGAATAATCTGACCTCCTTGAATTTATCCAGGCACCCTCAGTTGATGCATGGATGAGCTGGCTCCATTAGCTCAGCAAAACTGATTTCAGATCACAGGATGAAGAATGTTGACAGTCACTGGGAACCAAGTGAAACCAAACACAGTGGTTGAGAACCAGAAACCAATGGCGACCAAGAACTGTTCCAAGACTACAGGGCTGATTATTCCACGGTTACTGAAAATCATGTTTTTTATCACTACTCCATGATGACTCAATAATAACATCCTACCTACATAGTCTTGGAATCTTTCTTCTAAGAAGCTTAGCTAAGGGAAACATTATTTTCATTGCCCATCCAAAACAAACAAACAAAAAAAAGGGAGCAATTATAATAAGCACAAAAACAATAAAAATAAAATAATGGTTAATTTCTTTGATAGTGATAAGTATAAATCTGATTTCAGGTCCTTGGTTTTATTCAGATAATAAATATGTATGGGGAACTGATTGTATACTGTGTGCTGAGCTGGCTTTGTTAGGGATCAGTGCTCGCTTCCAGGAGGGATTCCTCAGATCCTCTAAGCATTCAGTTGGAATGTTTCTCAACCCTTCTGCCACCTTGCCAGTCTGGAGCTCATCAGTTCAGGCTGTTTAGCTTAGTTCAGCTTGGGGTAATCAGGTCACAAATGTACAGATGTAGTGATTTATGCATATCCATAGCCTGTCATGAAGAAGGAGTGTGAATAGAGATAGAGCCTTTTATCCATAATTTTAGAAGGTTGCGCTTTGGGGATTTCTGACCTGAGGAAAGCCATATAGGAAAAGAGAGCATAAGCCTGGAAGTTAGACTGGACTAGAAATTCATCAGTCAGAATTAAAGAACAAGGGAACTTGTTTATTTTTGAGGGTTTTTTGTTGTTGTTGTTTTTAAAGACATTACTTTATTACATAAAAGTGATTTTTATACACTGTTGCAAAAGACTGCTTTGTCTAAAAGCGATAGTAGTTCCCTTAGCTCTCTCCTAAAGTTATAGTTAAGCCTTGATTAGTTCCAGAAAATAAGAAAAAGGGAAAATTTTTTCATATTTCCTTAGGTCTGTTTAGTATAAAAGAATTTCAGAGCATGAAGGTAAAATGAAGCAGACAAAGTTTTAGATACTGACAATTTTTCTTTGAAATCTGTTTAATATTTGACTGTTTCTCAAAATTTGGTACTCATATCCACAGATGTAAGTTTCTATTTTTGTAGAACTAAAAGAACCAGATGATGTTAGATTGTTACCTATAACAGTAAATAACAAATACCTTGGGGCAAGCAGGACCAAAAGTAGAAGAGAAGACATTCAGAAACACATTTTAAACATCTCTTGGGTGTGGTATGGCCACACAAATTAGGACATTAAGCATTATGGTTCATTGTAGGGTGTTGGTGGGCCTTAACACAGTTAACACATTCATCCCCAATAGACATGGAGAGACATGGGATAAGTCAAGTAAAGTAGTGGGGAAAGAAAAAAACCAGATACACCATAAATCTGATAACATCTCTTTCTGTCTAAAAAGGGGGGTTCCCTGAAGCATGGGAAATATTTATTGGTGTGAGTACTTCTATTCTATTATCTGGGGAGGTCTTGACGCAGATTCTGGCCATTCATACATATCTAGCAGCAAGGAATCATATTCACTTTGCCATATTCTTTCTTTAATATTCTTGGTCTTGTCTTGGTTCTGGGTATCAGAAAGCCATTTTATTAGCAAATAGGTATTCTGTAACTTTAATAGCAATGTTAATAAAACTTCCTGAATATTAGCAAGTGGTGGGTAAAGTCTCCCCTGAGCTAACTCTTTATCTGTCAATTGACTTGTCAGTGCCTTTGCAGCTTCTAGGAAAACATTATCACTGATATGTCTAGTTTGACAGAGGGTAACAGCTAAGCCACACCTGGAAAAATATACACATTGTTTTCTTGACCTGGTGTAAAGATTCTCCTGTCTTGGAGTTTCACTGGCCCAAATGGACTACCACTGGCAAACAAACACCTTCCCTCTGTAAGTGTACATGCTTCTTTAGGGATGCACTCAACCTTTGTTGTTGTACTTAATGCAAATATTATAGGCCTTTCATTGATACGGGCCATGGCTTTGATTACAGCGGGAGTGAAAAGTCGGCCAGCACCTGCAACTCCAATTATAGTTGAAGGCATCTTCAAAAGTATCAGGTGTGCTTTCTGGGGCTGGGTGAGCAAATGGTTCCTTATTACTATCTATTTTAGCACTCCGTCCCTTAACTAATAAACCAAACTTGCCAAACATCCAGATTTTCTTTTGTGCCTCTTCTTCTGAAAGGCCATTTTCTATCATAGACATAACTATAAGATTTGTAATCCTAAGAGCAGCCTCTCCTGCTCCAAGAAACAGAATCTTGTGTTCTGAGATTGGTTTACTAATAACCTTTTGGGTTGCAAGAAGATCTGTGAGAGCTACTGAAGCTCTTTCTTGAATATCATCATTGCAGGTACAATATTTTTCTTGATATTTTCTTAAGAACCTAAACGCATTATGATTTCCAAAGTCTTCAAATTGAATAAGGGTGTTTCAGCCTATCTGTCAGTAATTGCTTTCATAAACTCATCAATCAGATCATCATAAAGTTGTGAATGATCTCGTTTCTGATAAAAGCCCATGTAAAATGGATCCTTTAAGAGTGCTTGATTATCCATTTCCACATCAATACACACAGGCAGACATAAAATCAGGCCTTATTCCTGCATAAGTTGTATTCAAGCAAAGTTTTCCTACTGGAATTCCCATTCCATGGACGCCCAAATCTCCAAGACCCAGAATTCTCTCAACCACAACAGCCTGCACATGATTTTCTGGCCAGTTATCCGCAACTGATCTAACATGACCTCTGTCTGAGATTGAAATAAATAATCCCTTGGGTCTTCTAAAGATGTGTTCATACTGGGAACAGGCAAAACCAACTGTTGGTGAATATACAATTGGCATTAGACTTTCAATATCATCTTGTAGTATTCCATAAAACAGTTCCTCCTTTCTTTTCTTGTATTCCCATTATATAGATGTACTTTTCCAAAGGGTTATTCATTTTTTTCAAGTTTTTATGGAATCGTAAGGCTTGAGTATCTTGTGTCTCTATTTTAGGACATAAAAGTCCTTGAAGACCAAGCATTTGTCATTCCTGTAATGTGTTTGTTCTTGGATTCAACATGAGTGGCTTGCCTTTCTCTTTCCTGTGCAAATGACGACATGCCGCTGAACAAGGAGGGGCAACTCCTTTTTTTTTTTTTTTTTTTTTTGGGACTTGCAGTTTTATTTATTGACTTCTTAGTAAAATTAAACAGTTCCTAAATTGGATTGTATGCTCTCAAACATTACATTTATCTGACCTGCACTTCTAAAGTAATTTATAGATCTTTAAAAGTCATATGAAATTATAAAAAAAAATTAAGCTAATTGGTAGATAATTGCTACCTCCAATTTCTTTTTTTTTTTTTTTTTATTCTTTTATTTACTTATTGATTCATTGAACACAAATGGAGTACAGCTATTGTTTCACTGTTTGTACACAAGGTAGAGTCACACCATCTGTGCATTCATGCATGTACACAGGGCAATGGTATCTGTCACACATTCTGTTATTAATTTTACCCCCCACCCACCCCCACCCCTCCCTTCCCTCTATGCTAGCTATCTTTCCTCCATTCTTGCCATCTTTCCCCCCCACATTAAGCATCATCATTCATATATCAGAGAGACCATTCGGCTTTTGGATTTTTGGGATTGGCTGATCTCACTTAGCATAAGAGTTTCCAACATCATCCATTTACCTACAAATACCATAATTTTATTCTTCTTTATGGCTGAGTAATATTCCATTGTGTATATATACCACAGTTTCTTTATCCATTCATCTACTGAAGGGCATCTAGGTTGATTCCATAATCTAGCTATTGTGAATTGAGCCGCTATGAACATTGATGTGGCTGCATCACTGAGGCAATCTGATTTTAAGTCCTTTGGGTATAAGCCAAGGAGTGGGATAGCAGGGTCAAATGGGGGGCAACTGCTCTTAACCGGGAAAACATCTTTTCTTTTACCTGTAGTTCCAGCTACTTCAGGGGCTGAGGCAGGAGGAACCCTTGAGCCCAGGAATCTGAGATCAGCCTGGGCAACAGAGTGAGACCCCAACCAGACGTTTCACCCCGCGACAGGTGGTGCTTTGATCAGAGAGGCCAAAGCCCTGCAGCCCGCTCCGCGATGCTCAGCCCTGGCACTGCCTGGCCCTCCTCGGCTCAGAGTTTCCGAATCCCGAACCGCCTCTGACTTGCAGTGGCCTGGGCAGCCCCACGAACTTGTGCATTTTGAAGGCAATCTTATAAATGCCCCTCAGAACATCCTCCTCAGGAACTATCTGTTTAAAACACTAATGATTTCCCCCATCCCCTTGGCTTAAATCTATATTATTTCATGTAACTCCAAAGACCCTGCTTATCTCATGGACAGGATTTGACTTTGCCTGTGAGCCTGTTTTATGCTGTTTATTCTCCCTGAAGTATTCTACGCTATTTCCTCCTCATCTTTCAGATCGTAATGTAGTCATTGACTTCCTCTGAAAAACCGTCCATGACCCATGTCTCCTCCAGAGAATGGGTTAGACCTAGCTTTTTATGTAGCTAAAGAATCTTGCTCCTCCCACACTAGAATCACAAGGCTGATGTGTCCCTAATTAGGAAGTTCATGTAATTTAATTTATTATCCACACAAGGATACTTTTCAGAGAAAAAGGATAAATAATAACTATAATTTTGTACATTTTAAAAATGAGTATTTACTGACAAATGGATTTGGGACCTATAAAGTTCTATAAAGTGTTTTTAATTAAAATGCTTACTTAAAAAATAACATGTTTTGATTCACTAAAGCCAAAAGAATCTTTGTATAATTATGTAAACTTTAAAAGCATAACAGAGGCAGAATGATTATTCTTGTTACATATTCAGGGTTTAAACAGATTCTTTTCAATTTTTTCATAAAACTGCTTGCAATCTTGAAAATTATGCTTTATGTTAATAAATTTTCAAATCGTTGGTATTCCCAAATGAACATGCTATTTTTTACATCATGTAGGCTATCAGTAATTTGCTCAGTTCCCATTTTTCTCCAATAGGGATCAGTTTCAATGTCTTCCTCTTTGCAAACTTTGCTTTCAAGAATTATGAATTGGTAAAATTTCGTAAGTTGAAGAATTGTGACTTCACATATGTAAACACTTTGATTTAAGGTGAGGTACATAATAGTTCTTCAGATGCTCGAACATAAGGAGGCCTGATTCATGATGGCCAACTTAAGAGGGAACTACATAAACCTCTACAATTTAGAATATGTTGGTATCGAAAACCAGCCTCAACACAAAAACACTGAAGCAGCTTAGTTACACTGACAATTGCTTTTACTTCAATTAAAAGAATATTAATTATGAATAATATGTGGAGCACAATTAATTCCTTGCACTTCAACTAAAAAAAAATACTTCTTAGTAGGATCATTGTTTTTTCTATGCATACTGTTTGATCAATCTTTGCGTTCATACAACCATGGTAAAAAACAATCTCCAATGTTGAACTTTTAAACTAATTTACAATATCATTCACAAAAGCAAGGTGTTCAAAAAATGAACTTTGAAAATTTTTAGTTCATAACTTACATGAAAACTCAGATACAGAAAGTAACTGATTTTCTATTTGAAGTCATATCATTTGAAGTGAAATGATAATTGTATCATTGAACTGCTAGCTCATCTTCTGATATACCTAATATATGAAGAGCTATTGTTTCATCTTTTTTCTCATATTTATACTCGTGTATTATAATTATGCCTAATAGTTTTGATATTTTTGATACATATTCATACATGCATGCAATATAACAATGTAATTTTTTCCTATCTTATACATGCACAAGAACCCTTGAAACAAATAATGAGTAAATTACTTTAGAAGAGTGATTATTTGATCTAAATGAAAGCTAGGCTTTAAAATGAAATATGTTAATACACATTATGATGTTGCACATTTTAAACATCTGAGGCATAGACTTTTAAAAAAAACTGCTAACATTTGAAGTAGGTGCCAGTAATGTTTTTGACTCAATTGTAGCAATACGTCAACAAATATTTGCAGAGTTTACACATTTTTTTCTTGAGAAATTAGAATATAGTTCTTACATTTTTATTATATGTGTATGCTATGGTTGGGATGTGAGGTGTCCCCCAAAAGCTCATGTGTGACACATTGCAAGAAGGTTTAGAGGAGAGATTATTGAGTTATGAGAGCCTTAACCCAATCATTGGATTAATTCCCTGATGGGAATTAACTGTGTTGACTGAAGGCAGGTGGGGTGTGGCTAGAAGAGGTGGGTCATTGGGGTCATTGTCTTTGGGTATACATTTTATATCTTGTGAGTGGAGTCTTTCTGTTCTGCCTGCTCATCACGTGAGTCGTTTCCCTCCACCACACTCTTCTACCATGATGTTCCGCAGCACTTCAGGCACCAAGGAATGGAACTTGCTGTCTACAGACTGAGGCCTGTGAGATCCTGAGCCCTCAAATAAACTTTTCCTCCTCTAAAGTTGTTCTTGTCAGGTCTTTTAGTCACAGCAGCAAAAAGAGCTGACTAAAACAGTACACTTCCTTTAAAAATAATACTTGTTGCTGGAAGAGTAAATAGTTGTTGAATTAAATGATACTGTGAATAATAAATACATTTTTAAGGCTGCTTCTGTATATTCTACAATAGGACTGTTAAGTCTATTTCTTACACACAATTCCCACAAACCTAACTTGTCATTTTCCATTTTTCTCACCTTGCTTATTAATTGGTAGCCACACAACCATCAGCCATGGTACAATTAGCTGCCTCATCAAATGACACAGGAATAAGGGTGTTGAATGTTCCTCCCACCATAACCAGAGTTCACAAGAAGCTGGCTATCTCTAAGTCACTTTTATCAAAGTCATTTTTTTTTTTTTTTTTGGTCCAAAGGATTGAATTGGCGGGGGGGCACTGAACCACATCCCCAGCCATATTTTGAATTTTATTTAGAGACAAGGTCTCACTGAGTTGCTTAGTGCCTTGCTTTTGCTGAGCCTGGTTTTGAACTTGAAATCATCCTGCATCAACCTCCATAACCAATGGGATTACAGGCGTGTACCACCTCACTCTGCTCAAAGAATTAGTTTTTCTAACAGCTTTATTGAGATATAATTTGGTCACCATGAAAGTAATCTATTTATATTGCAGTTTTCAATAGTTCATAAACACAGAGTTGTACAGTCATCACCACAATCTAATTTTACATTTCCATGACCCAGAAGACACCCAAGCTTATTACAAGTCATTCTCTATCATTTTCCCTGCCCCACTTTAGGGATACTTATTTAGTCCTCTCTATTTTGATTTGCCTACTCTGGAAACTTCATAAAAATCTAATCATATAATATGCAGTCTCATTTAACTGGCTTCTCTTAGCTTGGGAATTTTCAAGGCTCACTCATTTGTAACCCGTAAGTAACATCACTTGTATTACTTTTTATGGTTGAATAGTACTTCATTGACTAGACATACCATATTAAGTATTTTTAATCAGAGAAAACAGATGTATACTATTTGTGAAAATGAAACATTAAGATTTATCAAAGAAGAGTCTGGGAAAGGGAGGCAGTTTGCTGATTATTTTTGAGATTAGCCTTGTTAATTTGAAAATCATTCTTTGCATATGTCCCACACACTACTAATTGAAATCTTGCTAAAAATAAAAAGTGTAATTCTGTCAAAACATCGCTAATTCATTTTAAGAAAGCTATAAGTAAAAATATCTCCTTAAAATATGAAAAATCAAGAGGATACACTAGATTATGTGGGCTGCTGAGACAGCAGATGTAAGCCAGGCATATGTAAGCAGGATTATGGTTTCCAATCTCTTTTCAATAGTAGAAAGGATACTTTTCCATGAGGAAAGGAGATTAGCATGACACCTGGAAAATAATAGGCTCTCAGTACAGATTTTTGAATGAGTTATTGAAAATATTTCTTAGTAATTATGATTTAAATAACTCTGGAATGACACAGTGATGGAGCCTTATCTTGAGGCAGGTAAACCAAATAATGTCTCCATCCTTTACCACTAAAATTTAGACTTTCTATATATGTCAACTTCCAATTTATTTCCCTGGATTATAATTTATAATAATTTAATATCACACATAAATTAATTCAACAATGCATAATTTGACATTATTTTTCTTAAAAATAATGTGGTTTAAAAATGTATTTTATTTAATGCTCACATTACCAATTTTACAGAGGTATGATTATATTCATCCTGCAACATGTTGGATTACCTGGAAAGCTAACTGTGAAACTGAGATGCAGGACATCTTTTAGGGAGTATTGTTGGTATGGCAGGGCAATTTTAAATTTACTCTTTTCCCTCTGAAGTTTCAATAATGTTACTCTATGAAATAAACTGACAATAGATAATAGCCAAAAGAACATACAAGTTTATTATATTCCTAAGTACAACAGCCATACACATACAGTTTGAGACTCAGAGAGGGACCAGATGGCTAAAATATACATGGTGCTAAAGAAAGGGACTGGGACTTGGGCTTCCTCAAGGGAAGGCAGGTGATGCAGGTTATGGAAGGGTACAGCAGAGCAAGAAATGTTGTCATGTTATGCAGATGAGGTCTTCCAGGTGACAGTCACTTGTGGTCATCTCTATCTGGGCCAAATGTCAGACCCTCGATTTTTTCTACTGGAAAGATTTTGCCTAGGCAGAAAGTGGGATGTCAGCTAGAAAAGACTGTCTACATCTGCTCTTTACATCACTAATTTTGACAGATGAAAATTTCTTCTTTCACAAGGACAGCTTTCCAGACTCATTTCCTGTGACTGCAGTGGTCTGCAGTTCCTCTGAATAATCAACTTGAAATATGCCCAAAATATATATTTGGGGTAGGATATTTCATTCTCTCATGGTATCAACACATGGAGAAGGAGGAAGTTAAGCTTTGTGCAGTCTCAGTGAGAAACACTGTTGAACCTATGTCGAGCTCTAAACAGGGGCTGTTCAGAACTGGCTCAAGCTGTGGGAGGAAGTCATTCTCTGTCCTTCAGCAGTCATTGGAAATGAGCTGTAAGAAGAAGGGGCATGATATTGGGCAATCCAGCTCCCTCTAACCCAGAGAAGCATTCTCTGGAGAGGAGAGACAGCTGGAGACCTTCTGCTGGAAGTGTTTCCAGCAGCTTCAGGAACAAGCCCTTTATTCCTACAGGGCCCAGGCAGCATATCACAGCACCCATGATATATCACACCATCTCTTTCTACATACCAGAAATTTCTTAGCTTTTGGTAAAAATCTAGAAGTTGTTTTTAAAAATTTTATTTGTCTTGTTTAAAAAATAAATTTTAAGCAAGACACTGATTCAAGCCTTGACCGCTGACTGGATGTGTAATCTTGGAACAAACTCATTAACCAATCTAATATATATTGTTTTCCTTAAAGTGAAGGAAGTTGTATTTGATAATATCCAAGAACTTTAAATTCTAATATGTATAAATAGAAGAAAGCGTGTGTGTGTGTGTGTGTGTGTGTGATATTTAGCCCTTTTAAGTTAAAATGAAGGAAATAAGTAATATCAACCCATGACAGAGTTAATTGGTGACCCTATACCATTTTCCATATGGTTAGGGCAGGTTGTCAGAGGCATTGCATTAGTGTTTTATTGTTACATAATAAACCACCACAAACTTAATGACAGTACTTGCCATTTATCCATTTATCATCTCTCAGTTTTTAAGTCAGAATTGCAGATGGCTCAGCTGGGTTATGCAGTCTGAGTCTCACAAGGATGAAATCAGTTCATCAGTCAGGTAGGAGGCTCATCTGGCATGGGAGATTTTCTCTCAAGCTCATTTAATTTGTGGATAGAATTCCATTTCTTGCAGTTCTAGGGCTGAGACCCTCAAATCCTAAAAGTGATTCCCTTTAATAGCAATTAAAATTTGACTATTTGCTTTTTCTTTTTTCTTTTCTTTTTTTTTTTTTTTTTAAGGCTGTAAAGAGAGTGCCTCTCTGACTCCTTACATTTTCAAACTCCAGACCTGTTTTAAGAGCTCACCTGAGGAAAGCAAACCCTTGTGAGATAATCCCTATTGTGTTTAACTCAACTGACTGGGGACTTAATGACATTTGTAAAAATTGCCCTGTATGTAATAAAGCATAATAATGGGAGTGATATCATATTGTATGCACAAGCTTCATCTACAGTGAAAAGAAGAGCAGGATACAGGGTGTGTGCACCGTGGGGTGGGAATCTCAGTGGCAGGTTTAGAATCCTGCCTCCTATAGGAGTAACATGGAGCATACGGTTGGGTTCTTGGTCTTATGAATTTGAAGAATAAAATCCATGGACATAAGAGTGAGAGCAGAGTGACAGGAATTTTTAGAGTAATAGAAAGAAAGCAGAGCTCCCACAGAGGAAGGGATCCTAAGAAAGGGGTACCAAAGAGTGACTATTGTCTGGGGGTTTATTTGGAGCTATAGGTTTAAGAAGTCAGTCCCCTGCCCAATTCTAGATAAGACATTCAGTGTCTGCGAGGTGTCCATGCAGACTTTAGTCCAATCAAAATTATCAGTCAGGCCTTTTTCCTTCTTTGGAGAGGCCTGGACCCCAGTCACATAGGTCCTGGTTTAAAAATAGCCTTTTTGTAAGTGTCTTAGCAAATATCTGCAGGTGCTGGTCCATCTCCCTATCTACCCAGTCTTATCTCTTCTTCCTGATGTCACAGGAACATAGGAAAACTTGAGTGATAAAGACATTTCTGGAAGTGAAGAGATTGTTCTACTATGTACCAACTCTTAAAAGAAAGACGTTGTGATTAAACATGGTCCATTTGAAATTAACACAGAAAGCACTAACTAACCATTGCACTTGACAAGAACAGATGGCAACATTTCTCAGTGCTGAGTGCAGTGGTAGAGTTGTGAGATGAAAGTTGAGGGTGATTTAGGAAAATGTGGAAGTTCAAAGTTCCCAGCCTTGTTGTATGGGCCATGTCTCTATCCTTCTTCCTGGGATCATGCTCCTTCCTTAGCAGGGCCTTTTTCTTACCATGAGACCTACTTGAATTGAGTATCTCATTGACTTTGCAACTGCAAATTTTCTAATTCATTCCTGATACTGACCCTCAACTTATCTGCTCTGGTATTTAAGGAGATGAAGAATATGTCCAAAGTTGCTATCAAAGCTTTCTCATTTTCCACTCATGACTTAAGTTGGAATTTCACAAGCCTTAGCTCCTCTTTTTCTTGTGTAAGTTCCTTAAGGCATTTATGAGAAGCTAAATATTGAAAGCCATGTTGTATCTATTAACGACTAGATCATCCAGCATTTGATCTCTCAATGACTTGCCTTTCTTCTTTATCCTGTGCTTTCACCAGTGGCAAGCAGCATGTTTGTGATGTTATTGCCTGTAACTATCAGCACCATAAAGGAGGGCTTTTATTACAAAAGTGTGGCCTTGTGACTTTTGTTTTCCCCTCTGTACTGGGAATGGAAACCAGGGCCTCACACATGCTGTTCAAATGCCCTACCATTGAGCTACACCACCACCTAATTTTTTTAATTTATTTTATTTTCGAACAATGTCTCCTTAATTTGCCCAAGGCCGGCCTTGAACTTTCAATCCTCCTGCCCATCCTCTGAGAAGCTGCAATTATAGGAGTATTCCACTTTACCCAGCTCTCATTGCTACTTTAAAAAGGATACATTGGTTCCAAAGCCCAAGGCTCTAAGACCACAGCTCACAGGTCTACCGGGAACTCCATCCACTTGGGACTCTGTTCCCTCTTACATGCTGTGGCAGAATCAGCCACTGCCTGATATCACATCAATGTTCTTGTTATACTCCAGTTACCAACACTGATGCTCCCTTTGCAGGAGTAGAGTTCTTCCTCAGAGTCCTTAATGTCCTTTCTTACCAGGGAACCTGATACAGACCACTTCAATTCAACTGCTATGTTTTTATAAGAGGAAGGATGAGATAGGTATGCTTTTTATCCCAAGTGAATCTCAGGTCCCCATGCAAATTTTCACTTCTTTCCAAAGGGACAACTCCTTATATCAAATGGTATTGCCATCCTTTTTGGTAAGAAATGGTATCATTTCAATACTCTCTGGCGCAACAAGTTTTACAATTTCATGAATAAATAAAATCACTCAAGCAATTCAATGAAAATCAAACATCACCCTGTGGTGATTCATGGGTCTCTTCACACAGAGGAGACATTAACAAATGCCCTATTTTTATTTCTTCAGGCATCTACTTCATACAAAAATATAATTAATTATATTTAATCTATTTTCATCCTGTTTTATTCCACTTAATATATTATAAACATTTTCAAATTATTTTTCAAAGTATAATAATACATTTAAATGTGTCTATTACATATATATATATATGAAATACCTTTCAGTTATATTTAGTCAAATAATACCTGATATCATCAATAAGTTGAAATAGTAATTCTGCAATTGATATTTAACTTGCTCACCTATGATCCCTTGAATTGAATATATTGATAGATGGATTTGCGGGGAATTTCTTAAAGAACTGAAAGGAAAATATTTAAGACAGAAAGATGGTGCAGACCTGTAGACACATAACTCATTTTCCAATGAAGTTTAAGTTTTGTGATATGGAATTTTGATGGATTTTTGATATGTTAACTTGGCTGGGCTACAGTCCCCAGTTATCCAATCAAACACTAATCTAAGTATTTCTGTAAGAGTATGTTATAGATGTAAGTAAAAACTCATAATCAGTTGGCTTTAAGTAAGGGACATTATCCTAGACTGTCTTGCAGGCTCTAATTCAGTTAAAAGACATCAAAAGCAAGGAAGAGATTTGAGACAGAAATTCTGCTGTGGTCAGCAGCCAACAATCCACCCCCAATAGTTCTAGCCTACCTTTCCTTATGGCCTGCTCTACAGTCAGTCCTCACGATCACATAAACCAATTCCTTGCAAAAAACAAAGGAACAGAACACACACACATGCACAAATACACACAAATCCTTAAAATATATCTTTTCTCTTTCTCTGAATGAACCCTGACTGATAGAGATTTTGGTACTAGATATTGTTTTAGTGGAACATAATTTTAAAAATGAGTTTTCAGTACTGTTTCTGGAGTTTGGGGATTTTGTTGTCTGATTTGATTAGACTTAAAAACACTAATGACTCTATGTGTCCTATGCACAAAACAGATGGATTCTGGAGAATGATAGTGGGTTAATAGGAACAATAGGGTGGTAACTCCAATTGCAGCTACTGCTCCAGATATGATTTCATTGCTTGAGCAATTTAAGATATCCCCTGGCATTTGATATATAGCTATTCAACTGAAAAAAAAATGATTTTTTTGCTATATATGTTAGTAAAGACCATTAGAAGCAGTTTCCTTTCAATTGGAAAAAAACAGCAATATAGTTTTACTGTCCTATTTAAAGGATCAATTTTTCAGCTCTATATCATAATTTAATCTACGGGGTACTTGATTGCTTTTCCTGTCTATCGGATATCCCACTGATCCATTACATTTATGATATTAGGCTGAATGGACCCGGTGAGCAGAAAATATCCATTTTTCTAGACATTTGTGTTTCAGAGGGTGGGGAATGTTTCCCATGGAAACTGAGAGGCCTTCCATCTCAGCTAAGTTTCTTGGGGTCTAATGGTGAGGGGAAGATCTAAAATGAAGAATGATTTTTTGCATCTGGCTCTTCCAAAATCAAAAAAGAGGCACAATGTCTAGTGGGCTTTTTTAGATTTTGGAGGCAGGCAACACATTACTTTTTTGAGAGTATTACTATAGCCCATTTACCAACCCATTTACTCAAAATGCTGCTAGTTTTGAGTGGTACCAAAATCAAGAGAGTCTCTGTAACAGGTATAGCCTGTTGTACAAACCATCTTGACACTTGGGCCATGCATCACCACCAAGCCATGATCCAGGTGTACAGATCAGAGACGGATTCTGTCTGAAATCTGATGGGTCTCTACAGGTGAATCACAACACAGATCCTTACGATCTTGGGGTAAAATCCTGCTATCCTCTGCAGACAGAAACTCTACTTTGAGAAATATATTTTGGCTTGCTCTTAGACCTTAACTCATTATGTGCCATTGTCCCATATATAGGACACATATAAAAACCTATACGATCTCATAGTACATCATTATATTGTTTGATTTAAGTTTTATGGGTATCCTATATATGGGACAATGGGATATGATGAGTTAGTAGAAACTGGATGCTTAATCATGGATCATAAACTGATCTGAGCTACCCATCATGAACTATTGTTTAACCCACCAAGTCATAAAGTTGGATATGCACAGCAACACTGGAACAAATGGAAGTAGCATATATAAGATCAATCTCGAGCAGGTTTGAAGGTACTAGTGAGTTTCAAGAGAAAGTGGCCCAAATTCCCATTACTCTGCTCCTCCAACATTACCTTCTCTATCTTGGCCCAAACATTTGCCTTCATATAGAGCTTACTGAGGAAGAGAAAACTTAGACCTGGTTTATAGATGAATCTACACATTGCTCAGCACCAACCAAAAATATGCCTCTGCATCACTATAGTTCTTTTCTGAAACAACACTGAAGGACAATAGTAAAGGAAAATATTTCCAATGGGAAGAACTCAGAACAGTTCACCTGGTGGTTCATTTTCCTTGAAAGGAGAAATGGTCAGAGACATCAATCTAAAATCAATCAAATGTCAGAGACCCAATGGTTTGGATGGAAATTAGAAGAAACATAACGGAAACATTGGTAACAAGAAGGTCCAAGAAAAGGTATTACTGCAAGTCTCGAGTGGGCAAAGGAAAATGTTCCTGTTGGCAGGATGGGCTGGCTGTAAATTAATTGCTAAGAAATTTATTTAATAAAAAAAAACAATAGGGGACAATTATCTCTTGAATCAGGGGGTGTGATGGCTTGAGTCATGCTAAAGGGTCTGGTTCTAACAAAATGGAATAGCCCAGTTTCCTTTATTTATAGCAGTACAGATCAAAGGGGGACCAGGACGAGCTTCTTCCATAAGAAACAGGATGGGGTGGAGTTAAGCAAGCCATTTTGCTTTAGTGGGTCATTGGCACATCTAGGGTATGCAAATTCCAGCAGTGAGTCACTGCATGGAAACCACATACTCTAGGCAATTTGGAACAATTTCTCATGACTGTCACATCCTAAGAGCCAGATTTCCATGTCTGATAGCTCAACCAAGTCTGGTTTGATTTGCTGGTCATGGATGGCACCCAACAAAAAGGTATTTTTTATACATCTCTCTGGATAATGTAAGAGAATGTGTTTGTGTCTTATGTAACTCTTTAGCAAAATTCTCCTCAACAGGAGAATTTTAATCATCAACTGGATATGATGAATTGTTATGTGGATATCAATCATTCTTTTCTCAAACCACGCCTGTCACTACTCAATGGGCTCTGGAATGTGGGGCACCATCCATGACCTGCAAATAAAACCAAGCTGAGTTGAGCTATCAAACATGGAAATCTGACTCTGAGAACTGACAATCATGAGAAATTATTCCAGATTGCCTGGAGTATGTGGTTTCTGTGCAGTGGTTGTTCACAGCTGGAATTTGCAGGCCCTGCTGGAATGACCTGCTAGAGAAAAATGGCTTGTTTAACTCCACCCCATCCTGTTTCTCATGGAAGAAGCTCCTACCTGTCCCCCTTTGATCTGTACTGCTATAAATAAAGGAAATATAGACTCCTCCATTTTGTTAGAGCCAGTCCTTTATGGATAGCTCTATTGGTCATACCCCTGATTCGAAGATAATTCTGTCTCCTGTTTTTCTTTATGATAAATAAATTTCTTAGCTATTATTTCATAGCCAGCCCATCCCTCGAACAGTAACACTTTTCCTCGCCCATGCGGGATGTGCGGCGATACTGGAACAAGATGGCTATGATGTCAGAGAGGGAGGTCACCCATAGGCTCAGAAAGATAGAGTTACATGCAAAAAAGCTGATCTAACTACACTCACTGCACCCTGTATACTATGCTAGTAGGTGAGACTGCCATTAAGTTTCTGTTCCCCAAGATGATTAGCTAGCTACCTGATAGAAGATTGATAAAGCAAACTGCTTTCATTATGGAAGGTGCTTTATTCATACTGGAGTAAGAACAAAGTAAGTACTCTGGATGTAGATTTGCTTTCCCTGGATGCAATTTTTTGCCCAAGTATCACATGTCAATTTACATAATTCCTTATCTACCATCATAGTATTGCACACAACTTCTGGTCAAGAAGCTCAATTTGCAGCAATTAAATGTGGCAATGAATTCATACTCATGGAGGTCATTAGTTTTTTCATGTTCTACCATATCTCGAAGCAGAAGTCTTGATGGAATGCTGGACAGTATATTGAATACTCAGTTACAGTGTCAGCTAGAAGGAAACACCAAAGTAGGTACAGGATTGGGGAATTGCCTCCAGGATATGGTATATCCTCTAAATAAGCATAGAATATATCATGCTATTTCTCCCATGGCCAGGGTCTATGGGTCTTGGAATTAAGGGGTAGAAATTTAAATAACTCCATGTACTATTACTTTTAATGATCCATCTTCTAAAGTATTGTTTCTGGTCTCCTAAATTGTAGGCTCTGATGGTGTAGAGTCTTAGCTTAAAAGATTAAAGTATTTATACCAGAAGACACAACAGTGATTATTAGAAGGTGGATACTGAGGTTTTATTCTGATCACTTTGGTATTCTTATGCTTCTTAATTAACAGGCAAAGTGGGAGATTATTGCCTGAAGTTACAGATCCTGATTATCTATCCTAAGTAGTTCTGTCACGTGATTAAAGCCAAAGGAAAGCTATGACTCCATTTAGGTAAGATTGCTAAAAGCTCAATGCTCTAGGCATGAAGGTCACTCCACCAGGCAAAGAAACATGATCAGTCGAAGTGCTTGCTGAGAAGAAAGGGGATATGAAATGAGTCATGGAAGAACAGTTAAGTCATCCCTCAGTATCCATAGAGAATTGGTTCCAAACCTTCTGTGGATACCAAAATCCATGGATACTCAATTCTTCTGTATAAATAGCATGATATAACCCACTATGTCTAGATTACTTATAATACCGAATACAACGTAAATGTTATACATATAGTTGTTATATTGTATTGTTCAGAGAATAATGACAAGAAAAACAATATCCATACATATTCAGTATGAATACAATTTTTTCCCAGTATTTTTGATCTGTGCTTGCTTGAATCCACAAATATGGAATTATAGAGATAGGGCTGACTATAGTTATAAGAATTTCATCATGTGATCAGTTGAAAAAATAAGGACTGTGATAATTACATCTTATTTTTAATATATTTGCAGAAATATAAGCTGAATATTTTTCTTTTTCCCTCTATCTTCTTATCAATCAACATAAAATATATAAATGATAGTTAGCTTTAATACCATAATAAGCTACAAAGTAACAAAGGAGAAGAGGACTTTGAATCCTCTTCTGATAAAAAGGTAATATTTTAAAATTTGTAAACAAAATAGTTGTGTCATGTCATGTGGAAGTTTGGCTTTCTTATTGTCTTTCTTAGAGTATGGGTTAAAGATGTGTGTCCAAGTGCCAAATTGGTAGGTAACTGTGATGGTGTTTTTAATGTGTGGACTTGGCTTGACTTCAGCCTCCAGTTGTTCAAATACTTTTCTAGATGCTGTTGTCAAGGTATTTTGTAGATGTAGTTAAAATCCATATTCAATTTACATTTAGCAAGGGAAATTATTCTGGTTAATCTGTCTGGGACCAATTCAATCAGTTGAAAGTCCTGAAAAGCCAGCTGAGGCTCTCCTAAGAAGAAATTCCATATGTGGAAAACAGCTTCAGCCTGTGACCAAGGGTTTAGCTTCCTTTTCTCATGACTCACTGTCATGGTTTTGGATGTGAGGTGTCCCCTAAAAGCACACTTGTGAGACAATGCAAGATGGTTCAGAGGAGAAAAGATTGGGTTATAGCCTTAACCTAATCAGAGAACTAATTCCTGAAGGGATTAACTGAGTGGTAACTGGAGGCAGGTAGGGTTTGACTAAAGAAAGTAGTTAATTGGGGGCATGGTTTTGGGGTATATATTTGTATCTGGCAAGTGAAAATGGCTCTCTCTGCTTTCTGATTATCATGTAAATTGCTTCTCTATGCCACACTCTTCTGCTATTATGTTCTGCCTCACCTTTGAGTCTCCAGGTATGCAACTGCCCATCTATGGACTAAGATCTCTGAAACTGGGAGCCCTTAAATAAACTTTCCTCTTTTACATTGTTCTGCTTAGGTCTTATAGTCGCAGTGGCAGAAAAGCTGATTAAAACACTCACCCTATGGATTTGGGAATTTCCTAGATATTCCCACAAGTTATTTTCTTGAAATAAATTTCTCGATGTGTACCTTCTAAAGACAATGCTTGTCTGATTGAACTGGACTAAAGAAAATGGGAAGCACTTGTCTGCTGTTATGACCAATAGGCATGAAGAAATTTTTGGACTACATTGAACCTTTCTTGGTGACATTGAGGAAACTTAAACAAAATTGAGCACATTCATTAACAATTTATTCCTCTTTAAATATCTGATAAAATTTAACAATGAAGACATCTGGTCTGGAACTTTTCCTTTTTTTCTGCGGATTCAACCTCCTTATTCATTATTTGTCCATTCATATTTTCTTCATGATTTAGTCATAGTTTCTAGGAATCTATTTCTTCCAGGTTACTCAATTTCTGGTGTATGATTGCTCATTATTGTCTGTATGATCCTTTGCACTGGTATCAATTGTAATGTCTCTTATTTATAATTTTATATATTTGACACTTCTGTCTTTTAAAAATTTCATTAGTGTATTATGTTTATACATAATTGTGGGATTCGTTGTTACCTATTTGTACATGTACATAATAGAACAATATAATTTGGCCAATTTCATTCCCCAATATCTCCTCTTTTCTTCCAGTCTTCCCTCACTCTGCTCCCCTTCTTCTATCTTTTTTCCTTGGTCTAGCTAAAGATTTGTATATTTTGTTAATGTTTTCACAAAGTGATCTCATTTTTGTTGATCTTTTCCATTGCTTAGTAGAAATTCAAATCACTATCACAGTGAGATACTACCTTACACCTGTTGGGTAGCTAAGTTTTAAAAAGTAAAAAGATAATAAGTGTCAATGATGATGTGGGGAAAAAGAAACTGTGGGAATGTAAATATGGTAGAACCATTACAGAAAATAGCATGCATGCTCATGGATAGGCAGAATTAATATTGTCAAAATGGCCATTCTGCCAAAAGTGCTATACAAATTCAGTTCAATTCCAATTAAAATCCCAATGACATTCCTCATAGAAATAGAGCAAGCAATCATGAAATTCATTTGGAAGAATAAGAGACCCAGAATAGCCAAAACCATCCTTAGCAGGAAGAGCAAAGCAGGAGGTATCACAATACCAGAACTTCAACTATATTACAGAGCAACAGTAAAAAAACAGCATGGTATTGGCACCAAAATAAGCAGGAGACCAATGGTACAGAATAGAGGACACAGACACAAACCCACATAAATACAGTTATCTCACACTAGACAAAGGTGCCAAAAACATACAATGGAGAAAAGAGAGCCTCTTCAACAAATGGTGCTGGGAAAACTGGAAATCCATATGCAGCAAAATGAAACTAAACCCCTATCTCTCACCCTGCACAAAACTCAACTCAAAGTGGATCAAGGACCTAGGAAAAAATGTTCAACATCTCTAGTAATAAGAGAAATGCAAATCAAAACAACCCTAAGATTTCATCTCACCCCAATTAGAATGGCTACTAATAAGAACACAAGCAATAATAAGTGTTGGCGTGGATGTGGGGAAAAAGGCACACTCGTACATTGCTGGTGGAGTTGAAAATTTGTGCAGCCACTCTGGAAAGCAGTATGGAGATTCCTCAAAAAACTTGTAATGGATCCACCATTTGCCCCAGCTATCCCACTCCTCAATTTATACCCAAAGGACTTAAAATCAGCAAAGTACAGTGACACAGCCACATCAATATTCATAGCTGCTCAATTCACAATAGCTAGATTGTGGAACCAATCTAGATGCCCTTCAATTGATGAATGGATAAAGAAGCTGCAGTATATATACACAATGGAATATTACTCCACCATAATGTGGGGGGGGGGAGAGTGGCAAGAATGGAGGAAGGATAGATAGCATAGAGGGAAGGGAGGAGTGGGGTCGGGGTGGTGGGTAAAAATAATAACAGAATGTGTGACAGATACCATTGCTCTGTGTACATGCATGAACGCACAGATGGTGTGACTCTACTTTGTGTACAACCAGTGAAACAATAGCTGTACTCCATTTGTGTTCAATGAATCAATAAGTAAATAAAAAAAAATAAGTTGATAAATCAGAAAGAAATCATTACAATGGTATTGAGGCACTAACTTACATCCTATGTATTTTATTTTTTCTTTCAGTCCAAGTAATAATTTTCCTTGATTTCAAGTTACCAAGATATATTAATGATAATAAATATGTAGTTTGGTGAAAAAAATAATAATAAAATTATGGTATTTGCTAGCAAATGGATGGAGTTGGAGAATATCATGGTAAGTGAAATAAGCGAAGCCCAAAAAACCAAAGGCTGAATGTTTTCTCTGATAAGTGAATGATGATACATAATGGGGGGGGTGTGGAGTAGAGAAGGGATAAGAGAAAAATAGAGGAACTTTGGATGGCGTAGAGGAAAATGGGTCAGGAGGGGTGAGGGAAGGAAAGATAGTAGATTGAGACAGACAGTATTACTCTATGTGTATGTATGATCACATGGATGGTGTGAATCTACATTGTGTACAATCACAGAAATGAAAAGTTGTATCCCATTTGTGTACAATGAATCAAAATGCAGTCTGCAAAAATAATTTAAAAAAAATTTTAAAAACAAGCCAATGAAGCAATAAAAAGAAGTAAACCTTTAAGAAAAAAAAAAAAGAAAATAGCATGGAGTTTCCCAAGAATATTAAAAAAATAGCATTGCCATTATTACTTAGCAATTTTAATTTTAGGTATATATTCAAATGAATTGAAATCACATTTTGAAGAGATGTATGCACTCATGCATTTCCTGCAGAATTATTCACAACAGTCATGAAAACAATGGATGTATGGATGGATAAAAGTATACAGATATAAATTCAGCCTTAAAAAGGAGAAAAAAACTGCCATTTGAGAAAACACAAATGATCCTGAGGGTATTATATAAAGGGTAACAAACCAGACTGGAAAAACAAGTACTGTATGATCTTACTTACATGTGAAATCTGAAACCATCAAACTCATAGAATCAGAGAATAAAATTTTGTCAGGGGCTGGGGTGACGGTGAGGAGGAAAAAGAGGAGGTGATGATTGAAAGTTTCAGTTAGGCAAGTAAAGAATTTCTGAATATCTACTGTATAGCATAGTGCCTATAACTGATAAAACTGTATTATATACTTAAAATGTACTCAGGGGTAAAAATGCTCAATATTTTCAATAGAAAAACACTGATGATAATAAAGAAGGTGAAAGAAAGTGACGTGAGGAGATGGATGTGCTTATGCCTTGCTAGTGGAGATGGTTTTATGGATGTGTATCTCCCAAATGGCATGCATTAATCATGTCCAGTTTTTATATCAATCATAACTCAGTAAAGTGGTTTTAAAAAAAGAAACAATATAGTCTGCATGAGCAGTTTAACCAAATATGCTTTTCCCTAATATGAAAAGCATTTCCAAAAACTT
The DNA here is from genome assembly GCA_020662805.1 of Glaucomys volans. Classification (NCBI taxonomy): domain Eukaryota; kingdom Metazoa; phylum Chordata; class Mammalia; order Rodentia; family Sciuridae; genus Glaucomys; species Glaucomys volans. The sequence goes on from JAJEJO010004602.1 coordinate 175,478, forward strand.
CACTGTGACAAATACAGCAAATCCCTGTGAAAGATCTGGCCTATTGCCTATAAATTATTGAGTGTGTCCATTATTAAACTGGTATCCTGTGATATTTCTAATGTAACTGAGTCTGCCTGATATAAAGTTGAGCTTAGATTCATTTTCCTATCTGGCAGATTTTAGGAATTATTATGTTTGGTCAATTACAGAGAACAATCAAGTCCACTATGTGACTTTATTAGGATTTCTAAGTTTCCTGACATTTGCACATTTTTAAATAAACTAGTAAAGTCTTGCGGAAATGGCTCCCATTATTTCTTGAAGTCTTTCAAAATGATATTTTGTGATGGTGGTTTAGTTATTGCTGACCTTATTTCAGATGACCATAGGACACATTTCTGTATTTCCTTTAAATAATAATGATGAGCAGAATGTTGCTAACTTTAGGCAGTGTACTGTACAGTGGATCTCTAGAATTTATTCTTCCTGCATAACTGAAACTGTATACCCATTGAACAAAAATTCCTCATGTCTCTTACTTCTAGCCTCTGGCATCCACTACTGTATTTTCTATTTCTGAGTTTGTTATGGAAACTGCATGTAAGTGGAATCATGCATTATTTATCCATGACTGGTTATTCCACTTGGCATAATGCCCTCTAGGTTCATCCACATAGACTCAAGGATCTCCTTCATTGCTAAGGTTAAATAATATCATATTAATATTATATTATATTTACCACAACTTCTTTAACCTTTCATCTGTCAGTGATCAGTAGTGTATTTCCATATCTTAGTTATTGTGAATGATGCTTCAATGAACATGGGAGAGCAGATATTTCTTCCAGAAACGGTTTCAGTTCCTTTGGATATTTGCACAGATGTGAGACAACTTGATCATATGTTAAGAGGGTAGATACCATATTACGTATTCTTAAAACAAATGAAACACAACATAACAAAAACAAAACAAAGGAACACATTTCATACCTTGATTATGGTGATGTTTTAGTCAGCTTTCATGCTGTTGTGATCAAAAGACCTGACAGGAACAACATAGAGGAAGAAAAGTTTATTTGGGGGCTCCTGGTTTTAAAGGTCTCAGTAAACAGATGGCCGACTCCATTCCTTAGGGCCTGAGGTGAGGCAGAACATTGTGATAGAAGTGTGTGGTGGAGGAAAGCATCTCGGAACATGGCATCAAGAAGCAGCGAGAAAGAGAGAAAAAAAAGAAGCAGAGAGAACAAGTTCCCCTCACCATGAACATAATACATACCCCAAAGGACCCACGTCCTCCAGCCACACCCTACCTACCTGCAGTTAACATCCAATTAATCCCTATCTGTGGATTAATGCACTGATTAGGTTAAGGTGCTCATAATCTCATCATTTCACCTCTAAACTTTCTTCCATTTTCTCACACTTGAGTTTTTTGGGCAAACTTCATATTGAAACCTTAATAATTGATGATTTCATGGGTGTTTGCATATATCCAAACTCATCTAATTGTACACATTAAATAAGAGTGTTTCATTACCCTTCTATAATGCATCAATAAATTTGTTAAAAATTAAATTTAAATGATAATACCAACACACAAGGATTTTCAACATGCAAGGCATTCTGCTAAAACCATTATAGGACTTATCTCATTTAATCCTCACATAGTTTTTTAAGGCAGGTAATACTGTATCGTTATTATAGTTTATATATAAAGAAGTGTAGGTGCAAAAAAGGGAAGTAACTGACTATAGATTACACAGCTAATGAATTCAGTTCTGTATAACTCTAGAACTCATACTCTTAACTACTATACATGTCTCTGTTAAGTTAAACCTTAAAAATGTTTGGTATTGCAAGTTGGTGCAGCCGCTCTGGAAAGCAGTGTGGAGATTCCTTAGAAAACTTGGAATGGATCCACCATTTGAACCAGCTATCCCACTCCTTGGCCTATACCCAAAGGACTTAAAATCAGATTGCTACAGTGATGCAGCCACATCAGTGTTCATAGCTGCTCAATTCACAATAGCTAGATTATGGAATCAACCTAGATGCCCTTCAGTAGATGAATGGATAAAGAAACTGTGGTATATATACACAATGGAATATTACTCAGCCCTAAAGAAGAATAAAATTATGGCATTTGTAGGTAAATGGATGATGTTAGAGACTGTTATGCTAAGTGAGATCAGCCAATCCCCAAAATCCAAAGGCCGAATGGTCTCTCTGATAAATGAATGATGATGTATAATGCGGGGGGGTGGGTGGCAAGAAGGGAGGAAGGATAGATAGCATAGAGGGAAGGGAGAGGTGGGGTCGGGGTGGGGGGTAAAAATAATAACAGAAAGTGTGACAGATACCATTGCCCTGTGTACATGCATGAACGCACAGATGGTGTGACTCTACTTTGTGTACAACCAGTGAAACAAGAGTTGTACTCCATTTGTGTTCAATGAACCAATAAGTAAATAAAAAAAAAAAAGATAAAAAAGCACCTAAAAAAAAAAGTTTGGTATTGTTATTTTGTAATGATTTAATGTCCCAATGATTGATTTTAAGGTCTTAATTAAATGTGTGTATTGCTGTTTTAAAATCATAAAACAAGCTATTTTTTCTTGGTACTGCCCTCAAGAGTTACATCTATTTCATCACCACAAAGATCTTCCTGATTTCATGTCTTTATAGTAACTCCCATCTTCCTAACAACACTTCCTAGCCCCTGATAACCACTATTTTATTCTCCATTTTCTATAATTTTGTCATTTTTAGAGTGTTATATAAACAGATTCATATCATATGCAGCCTTTTGAAACTTTTCATTTAGCACAATATCCTTAAGAGCCATTCAAGTAATCAAAGATATGAATAACTGTTGTCCCGTTTACTATAGTTACATTCCATGGTATGGAATAACAATAGCTTGCTTAACCCTTTCTCCATTGAACGAGATTGTTCCAGTTTAGGGGTATTACAAATGAAACTTCTTCAAACATTCATTTACAGGTTTTCATGTAAGGCATGAGTTTTCATTTCTTTGGGAGAATGACTCAGAAGTGAAATGACCAGGTCACACATGTGAGAAGCATATATTTGGTTTTGTAAGAAACTACAAAAATCTTTTCCAGAGTGTCTGTACCATTGTATATCCCCATCCTCAGTAAGTGGGCAATTGCTTCCCTGAATTGTTGCCAGCCTTTTTTCATGGTATACTGGTGTTGACATTTGCCAGTATGGCACGACTCAATTTAGAAAATTCCTCTCCCTTTATTCCACTACACCCTCCCATCATTTATAATGTAAGTATCTTAAATATTTCCTCAAAATGCACTGAAAACTACATCAGATAGTATCATGGTTTCTGCTTCAATGGGCAAAAACAATTAAGTGTTTAATGCTTGGATACCTGGAAATTTGCCCTGTTTCACAGTCTCCTCCGACACCTGGGAATTTTCTTTCTTTCTAGCATCACAAACTTCCTTAGCTATCCAATGGCTAAACAGATGATATATAGTGTAGGATAAGGGGAACAGGAGGGGAAAACACTAGGAAGGCACATTGTTGGGTAAATAGTTGAATCCCTCTGTATCACATGGCATGAGTTAAAAAACAAGATTTATTAGGGAAGCTTACAAGCCAAACTTCTTTCTGTCAGGCCACGGAGAATGAGTTGGACTTAGGTACTGGTGGACATCTGATGGTCTTTTAATGAGGGGTCCCATCCTCTTCGATATTCTTCCCACCTTCTTTGATGTTCATCCTTCTGGATGAACAGAGAATTGAGCTCCAATCAACCTAGAATTTGATGCTCCAAGAGTTGGCTTGGAAAACCATCCAGTGATGGGTAACCTTGCACAGGAAGTAGTCTTTTTTTCTGATCCAGTGGGAAGTTGAATCAGTTGCAGACTCAGGAGAAGGAGCTGATCTCCCCTATTCTAACTTTTCCCAGCCCAACGCATTGTACAGGCAACTCACTGTGAGATATGAAGGTCACCTTCAGATACATCAGATCATTGGATCACATTCACTTCAATATATATTTTATGATTAATTCTTTATCTCTTCTCCAGTTACAAAACACTTTTGATTTCAAAGTGATAGTCATAAAAGATGAACTGGATCAATACATATAATTATGAAAGAGCCTTGATGAAATAGATTTTCTTTAAATTGATCACACAAGTGAAATATTATAAAGGTTTTTTAAAATTCAGTAAAGTTACATAGTATGATGACAGATCATAAAATGAAGTCTAAACAAAATGAAATGCTCTCTTGACTGCAATTTCATACATCTTGAGCTTTTCACTGAAAGGAAGATGATGGCGTTTTTTAATGTTTCCAAAAATTCTATTTATTTTCTTTCCTCTCAGTTGTTATAACAAGCCATACAGATCTGTACATTTCTTTTTAAAATATTTTATCTTAATCTTGACAATTTACTTTGTTATTTACTGCCCTTGCCCTAAATTAAATTGTTACTAAAATTTATACAACTTAACTATGACAAAACAACTATAAAAATTAGTATTTTAGTCCCATGTAAATAAAGTAGTTAACAGGTATAAAGAGCCTTGACTTTTCAACTGATCGTCATGAGGTTGTACTAACAAAGGAAATGACAAATGAATTTGTAAAACAAGAGACTGTCTACACTGACTTCTACATAAATCAGTACTGATGAGGACATGCGCAATACTCATTCATTCACCAAGAAATATTTACCATGTGTCGTATATTACTAGGGAGGGTTTTAGAAAGACTCTGCTAATTAGTGGTAGATATGGTCTAAAATAATCCCATGATAAAAAAATAAGTCAGTGGCATGGCCAAGAGAATAACAAAGTGATATTCTATTAAATACCAAATCTCTTTCTGTTTCCAGCATAGTTGTGCCAGCAACCTATATAAAAATTGGCAGTGGGTGTGCAATATTTAGAAACAAATGCAGTCTTGTTGAGAAATATTTTGTTCCAATTACTTGATCTTCTTTCAGAACAAAATTAAGTTGTTAGACAATAGACAAAGATCTAATTTCTCCAGAATAAGAGTTTAAGCGTCGGGGGCTGGGGCTGTAGCTCAGTGGTAGAGCGCTTGTCTAGCACTTGTGAGACACTGGATTCGATTCTCAGCACCACATAGAAATAAATAAACAAAATAAAGATATTGTGTCCATCTACGACTAAAAAAAAATTTAAGAAAAAGAGTTTGAGTGTGGAGGTATGAGTGGGGGGGGTAGACAAAATACATAATGCCTCGCCATTTTAGGTGCAATAGATTGACTTCTGCTGGCAAATATAACCATGGAAAGGCTTTAATAAAATTGATTTTTTAAAAAAAAATATTGAGTTTTCATAAAGCCAAAGGTAGTAATGCATACACGAGAAAACAAATTCATGGTCACTGCTGAAGTCAGAGGCCAGATTGTGTCCTCTCCATGTGTGTGCCAAGGCATATCATTAGAGGGAAGAATTGAGAGAGGCCTATTTCTTGATGGTACTGCTGAGCAGAAAATATAGAATGTGGCTAGAACTATAAAGAACTTTTACAGCAGCGTCTATTCAAACCGGCTGCATTGTAAAAAATCAATATGTGCAGCTACAAAGGTCAGTAACAATAAAAGTACATTGTTTTCTAAATCTCTATCAAGATTTTCAAAAAGGATTCAACATTTCCCTTCATGAGTTCCTTAACATACACTCTCTCTCTTTTAGACACATGATTGTCACCTGCTTCAATCTATGTCCATATCTACGCCAGACCTAGGTGTTCTAATTGGATACAAAAGCAATAAATGTAATGGGACATGGTTAACTTCCCAAAGGCCTATTAGTCTACCCAGCTGTGACAGCTACTGGGAAAATTAAATAGTTCCAATAAATCACCCAAAGGCAGATAAAAATTGCTAATAGAAACAGAATTCCAGGGGAAAAGAATGATCTGATAGAAAACATTCTAGTATTAGAGCTGTCATTGTATAATTTCTTTCATACTTATCCTAGTTTCTATTCCTTCCTAGTAGCATCCTTCATAAAATAGGATTTTTCTTTAAGAGCAAGCTTGAATTGGATTTTCATAAATTTGTTTTCATTCTGTAGAGGTTTTTTAAAAATACTTTTAAGATACTTTGAATTAGAAAACAATATAGCTTACTATTGACTTAAATGATAACTTTTATTGGGGTTGGGGTTGTGCCTCAGTGGTAAAGTGCTTGCCTGGCATGTTTGAGACCCTAGGTTCGATCCTCAGCACCACATATAAATAAATTAATTAAATAAAGGTCCATTACAACTAAAAATTTTTTTTAAAACAAGATAATTTTTATTAATAAAATACCATTCCTAGAACCACATTTTTCACTTGTCCTGTTGCATACATTGGGTGCATGCACACACATAGGCTGGAAATGAGGTCAGAACAGTAACATGGGCTTACTGGTATTCATGGATTTATCATGCCAGGTTTTACCAACTTCAAAGAACCATAAAATTTTGTAATTATTTACATAACTGAGACAAAAAACTTTCTCAGACTGTTTTGCAAGAGTAATGTTATATAATAGCTCATTGGTGAGTTTAGGTAATAACTCAATGTCTTCTTTGTACTGTATACATATCATTTTATTTTTATTTTTATGCAAATAATTTGTTACTTAATATGTTAGAGTGCTCTCTCCCATTGTTGTGTGTTAAATCAGCTTTGCATTTCCAATCAAAATGCTTGAGATAATTAACTTAAAAAGCATAGATGTTTATTATGGCTCACGCTTGTGAAGATTTCAGTCCTTGACTGGTTAGTGCTATTGCTTTGTGGCAAAATAGCATATCATGGCAAAAATGATTGGCAGAGAAATCTCCTTATGACATGGCAACCAGGAAGCAAGGAAAGTGGAAAAAGGGGACTGGAGTCCAACCATCCCCTTCAAGAGCATATCCCCAGTTTATTAGGTCCCACAACTTAAAGGTTCCATCACCTCCCAACAGCACCATAGGATGGACACTAAATATTTAGTACATGAGCTTTTGGAGGATATTTAAGAACTAAATTATGGTATTGGGTATTTTAGGACAATGGATGGGGGAAAATAAGCTGGGATATGCATATTTTAATGTCATTTTCATTAGTATTAGTTGTACATATTAATGGGGTTAAGTGTGATATTTCAATACGTGCATAAGTTGTGCATTGACTGCTATTTTAAAAGAGAAATACAAAGTTAAGGTGAAATTACTTCTTTGGGGACTACAGAGGTGCACAGATGTGCCACATCCAGTTTAGATTTCCTAAACATTGCACTAAAAATAATAGAAATTATAAATATTCTTATACAATCATTTCATAGTTCAATTCCAAGTCCTCCTTTTTAAGAATTTTCTATACTTATTCTGGGCTTCAGGAAATCAAATTTTTACTGCAACTTGAAGAGTTAAAATGTTTAAAGCATAGGTAAATGATACTTTATGCATTTTATAAATGTTGAAATCTAGATAATCTGGAGCTGCCAATTTTTATAGTTTAGTATTTTTACAAACATTTCAAGATTTCTTTTCATGATCAAATCCACATGTCATAACATTACTTTAATTGGTATCTTCTTCAATTTTTTCTCTAGAATTCCACAGTGTCACGTCTGCAGAATTCTTCAGGGTCTCAAAAGGGGATCTTCCAGACTACTTGCTGTCTGTGGATTTTTGCCTAGCAACCAACCCAGAGACAGCAGCAAACTGGATAGACTGTGTGCCGGCAGGTGCAAGATTCCTGGTCTGAGAGTTTGGAAGGAAAAGATTGCAGTATTGACCCCTAAGCAGCTCACATGGACCCCTGGTAGAAAACAGCAGCAAGGAAACCATTTGCCTCCTTGAAGTCAACAACAAGAGGTATAAAAGAAGTTGCTGTGATTTCCCTATATGTGAAGTAAGTCACCTGTCTGACCCACAACACTAGGAGGAACACTCTACAAGTCAATGACAACAACAATACCAACAAGCAATGAAACTTATTTAAAATATTAATTCACTCAAGGGTAGAAACTCAAGTTGGCAAAGCAAATCTGGTAGCTTCAATTGAAACGGAGCTCATAGGAGAGATGAATAAAAAAGATAGGCAAAAGATAATGTGGACCTTCAAGGTAATAGAATTCAAAAAAAACTTTCTCGAGTTAATAAGTATGGTTTCTTCTTTAACAAAGTAAATTTAAAAATGAGAAGAAATAAAAGCAAGGAATGATGATACATGCAAATAAGCTATGTAGGGTTTTCAAGTATTAAAAGAAAAAAGATATCGCAACAAAAAGTAATGTTCCACAAAGCTAGCATTTGGGTGTGAAAGAAAACCAGGCAGCAGAACAGACCCAGGAGATCTAATGAGCATATATGTGTTCCCAAGTGGGATTGTAGTCCTGAGATCAAAAGAGCACATCATGCCATAGGCAGTTTTAATGAACACATGTTCTCTCTTTCCCTCTCTCTCTCTCTATCTCTCTCTCTCTCTCACACACACACACACACACACACCAGATATATCGTGGTAACATTCCTGAAATGTAAGGAGAACAAGAAAAATTTTTCAAATTCCTTGGAGAAAATTATCAAAGAAAAAGAACAAACTTTACAAATTATCTTTCATAGAGTTATTCCTAAATTGATAATGGCAGGATGATTGGGATTTTGCATAATATATTAAAAATAATTATTGAAACAAAAAGAGAGAATCTTAGGATGAAACTAGAATTTCTAAATTATTTTACTTCAGAATTTGGAGAATGAAAGAGAAAACAAATTATTTCTAAAGATTTCATCTCTGCATGTGAAGTGCAGGGGAATAAAGGGCAAGTCTTGAGAAGGGAGCACAATTATTGTTTAACACTCCTAAAATATTTTTAAAAGCATAAAAATTTAATGTTAACTGTTCAAAATAGAATGCAATCAAACTAATTACTTACTAGTAGTCTACTTCTGATTTCCTGAGCATTATATTTTTATCTGTTAGCTGGATGTGGTGATGAATGCCTGTAATCCCAGCAGCTCGGGAAGCTGAGGCAGGAGGATCCCAAGTTCAAAGCCAGCCTCAGCAACTTGGTGAAGCCCTAAGCAACATACTGAGACCCTGTCTCAAAATTTAAAAAACGAAGAATGCTGGGGATGCAGCTCAGCAGTTAAGTGCCCCTCAGTTCAATCCCCAATACTCTTCCACAAAAAAATTTATCTGTTAAAATTATTTCTAAAATAAAATTAGTACTACATTATAAGTGAAAAATAATCTTAATATGGATAAATAAGAAAGCCTGATTTCAGATACCTTTATATTACCTACTATAAAACTACTCAACTGTCTGCCACAGAATTTCTATTTATTTGTTCATTATTATACTTTGGTGGTGGGTGGGTTATATTTCAGAGAGCGGCAGTGGTAGTAGAGATCTGCCAGTGAATGACAGCTAATGAACCATTAATCTCTGCCAACCATCACTCCTTTCCATCCTCCCTCACTCTGAACTTGGAATGTACTCTTTTTTCCTTACACTTTTACTCATCAAGTCTCAACCTTTTAATTATCTCATTCATAGTCTTTTCCCCTCAGATATGCACAATATGTTCCTTTTTACTCTCATAATCCCCTATCTTGAGATTTCCTAAATCATCACTAATATGGCCTGTATCAACATAAACCAAAGATTTCCCACTCACGGCATAATTTGACTTTTCTCCTAAATTCCAAATTGCTCCAAGTCCATCACATTACATTTATATCTCTATTTCCAGTCTTTAGTAATATGTTCCATACACAGCAATTGGGGTAAGGGGTCTTGGGGATGGGGAACTCTTGAATTTTAATGCTACTTCTAGGAATAAGAGTGTTGTCTTTAAATTAAGTGCCTTTACTTTTTGGGAATTATTTTACAAGCCCTTTTGGGTATCATGAGCTTGTTTAGGAATCATAGGCTTTCTTTGTTCTTGTCTTTTCAATCTTCTCAAATGTCTACTGCAAATACCAGGGGAATATCTAAATCTGTATTGGTCATGTGTGTGTACTTGAAAATCTGTTTTCCCAAATGTTAGAGACAAAAAGATTCCCTGTGCAAAAGAGTGTCATGGAGATAATCTTTGATTATAACACTGGAAGCAATGATTTTGTTTAACTTATGAGAAAAGAAAAAAGGAAAAAAAAGTTACAAGTGCGTAATTCCTTTGGTGGAACAACAGGTGGCAGCAAAGGGGGATAATCTGGGCATCCCCCTTTCTGTAATAATTGCAACCAAAAATTGCTTTTTATGGCTCATTTTGATTCCTGTTTTAAAATTAGAAGAATTTCCAAAAAATCAATATGCAGTACTGTTTAGTAATTATATTATATGGCATTTGGCTGACAAAGAGGAAAAAAATGTGGTTTATTTATTTACTTATTTATTTTTAGGAGCTTCTTTAGACTTCCACTTAACAAGTTACTTTTTGGTAGATCAAAGAAGAAAAATAAACCAACTGAACAGATGTATGACTTTAAAACAGATGCTTGTGGGACCTTTCTCTTGTATTGGCCAAATTTTCTCTTCCTATCAAGCAATCTGTCCTTCATAGCAGCATTTCAAAGTTTTTAATCACCAAATTTAGTTTATCATATGGTTTAGTGTATGATACTTTTTTCAGAACAAAAGTTTTTGAGAGGAGATATTAAGTTTGAATAAACAGTATTAATGTAGTACAACAGAAACCAAGAATTTATCTGGAAAATTAAAGGAACAATGGTCAATATCCTAATAAATTCTAAAATTAATATGAATTATCAGGATAGCTGAATAAATTTTTTTTTTGGTATTTGTGCATTTGTGGCATCATAACTGCACTTTGTTTCAGAGAAATACTTTGGTTATGCTTAGTCCTGTTTGTGGAGGGGAATAAGGTCAGGAGGAAGGAAAGTTAGGATACCCTTTGTACCTTAAGGGGAGCAGAAGGAAAGTAGTGAAAGCCACATTCAATCTCTGAAGTAGCCCCAGATATAGCCAAAGTGATGATGATCATAAGTCACCCATTTGGAAAGCTAAACCCAGTTTAATTATTGGTACAGTTTTGAATACATTTAATACTTTCAGGCCATTTACAAGAAGAGTCTTTTAAAATGTCTTCCTTTAAAAGAAACAAAGAAACAGTTTGCACTTCTAGAAGTGGAGCTTGTGAATTGCTTTATAGGCAATCTTTTTCTCTTTTTTCTTTTCCTTTCTTTTTCTTTTTCTTTTTTTGTTTTAGCTGAAAATATGAAGTGGTAAAGTTTGCCAAATAACAAAGGTAATTTTAGAATAGGTGCAGACTTGTGTAATATTACAAAATAAGCAGTAAGATATAAACAGTCCTCAGCCTTCCTGTCTTTGCCTCCTCCCTCACTCCTAGTAATGTCAACTCTACCTACTCCTTTCATTTACACTTTAAAACCTACTTCAGATCCTCCATTCACACTTCATATAAATAACTTGCAACAGGGATCAAAGCCATAGGTTAACATTCTATTGAGTGGGATTGAGGTTCTCAACTTTCAAATGTAGTGAGGTATGAAAGACATGAAGTGGGAAATGAGAACAAAGGCATTGGGCTGAAATTAATGCATGTAGCTGCTCCTTCCTCTGTTTCCATCTACAGCTCGTTGAAACCAATATGGCTACACACAGCTAAAACAATTTCAGACATGACCACTGTATCACTGTAATACAAACCTAGTTCTTGTGATTCATTTCAAATGGCATGAAGGACACAGGCTCACAATAGGCAAATTGTATCTTCTCTGCTAAGTAGTCTTAAGAAACAAGGTCAGCACCAACACTTGCACCTTTGAAGACTTCCCCCCTTAGAAGAAATCGTTAGGGCAGGCTCAGAGTGTTTGTCTCCATGACACAACTATGGCTCCATCCCAAAAAGGAAGCCCTGGAGTCAAAATGTGACTTATTAACAAGGGAAAGAGGGCAATACCAGTGAAAAGAATGAAAAGGCAATGACACAGAGCAAGAGAGAAAAAAAAGAGTCATAATAAAGGAATTTTGTTTTTAGGGAAGGAAGACTCACAAGCACAAGACTGCCAGGGTCAGTCACAAACATGTGGAAAATATGTTCCCTCATCCAGTCACCCTTGGAAACTGAACCATAACTGAGGGTGTTGGGTCACTACCAACTCCTCCTGAACACCAGGGCTTACAAACAGGAAGAAAAGGAAGTATCTGAGTCAGGTTCCTAAAAAGGGCAACAATGTGCACGTCCTCTCAGTGTCTGGTTATCTCTAAATGAAAATAAATCTGGTGCCACCTGGATCACCCCCAGCACAAGGTGATGATCTAGAGATGGATTAATTCCGCTTTCTATTCCCTTGTAAATCTGGCGGGAAAGAAAAACAAGAGCAGAGAGATCATGATGACACGCACAACCCCTCATGGACGGACCGAGGATAAGTATGCATCAAAGTGCATGGAAACTCTGAGTGGAGCAAGTAAGTACAATTTGTGATAGAAATTAAGCCACAAAGTTAGAACATCTTTGACATCAGTTCAAACAATCACATTCTTGCATAGATCCAGTCAAGAGTATGAGACCCCAAAAGCATGGGTACAAGCCAATGTCTCTCTAATGATACCATGTGGAGGCGGGGAGGGGGTGGGCCACTGGAAAAATATCTTTCTTAATTTGGATGCCAGAATTCCTCCAATTTCTCCAAGTAGCTGAGGCCTCCTAGGATTTCAGGATACATAATGGAAATTTTATTTGATTCATAGAATGTTAGGAAATAAAACCAATGGTGACTATAACATAGTATTGGTATTATGTATTATGTGCCAGGTCCTAGGATGTCTGTCTTGTGAATTGTCCCACGTATTTCTCACAAAATCCTATGGTTTTGATCCTAAAGATTCACAATTACTGACTCAATCTTTGGAAAAAATCGAGTTCCAGATTCCAACTATTTCAGAATTTAGAAAGGCAATATGGTGGGTATATATGTGTTACATAAATCATGTATTTTGTAACTCTACTAGAAGGGTTTGGAGCTGAACATGGTTATCAAATGATAATTTCCAAATTAAAATATACAAATATTCCCACTAAAATGGGGTAAATGAAGATAACAAATTGATTATGTTTGCCACTGAATGAAATTATTCCAGATATTTAAAGTATTTTTATACATTATCTGATCTTAAAATAACATATAAACACTTTAAATCCAGTTTCCTCAATAATTCATAGCTAACCTTAGAATGATCTGTCACAATTAATAAACCAGTATTGATATGTTGTTGTTGTTGTTGTTGTTGTTGTTATTATTAACAACTTAAGCAGTTAGTTCATGCATTATTTAGTTTTTTTGTTGTTTCTTTGTTTTTGCCTTTTCTCCCTTTTATTTCTCATGATAGCAAGTTGCATTTAGTTATTATGCCTCCTCATCACCCTCCTGGATGCAACACATTGCCAAGGAATACTGGTAAGGCAGCTTATAGAATGTTTCTTAATTGGGGTTTTTGTGATGAATTTCTCAGGATTAGGCTGGGATCATGGGTTTGGAAAAAAAACACAGAAGTGTTGTTCTCATGACCTCATATATGTTGGGTGTGTTCTATCAACATGACCCATCTCTATTGATATTAACCTTGACCACATGACTGAAATAGTTTTCATCATATTTCTATATTGTATAGTTATGCTTCCCATTTCCTCTTTGGAAGTAAATCATTAAAATCTGTTCACATTTATGGAGTAGGAAATTATATTTCAACTCATGGGAGGTGGAATATTTTCATAAATTTTTGAAGAAGATTTGCACAGAATAATTATCTATTTTCTCCCAGTTATTCTTTTTCAATTATTTATGGAATGATGGAAATATATTTTATACTTTGGGTTGTAATCTAACATTACTTCAATTATTTTGTTGTTCAAATAGTTTCAACTATGACCGCTGGAGTTCTGTCAGTAGGTTCAACTTGAATAACCCCTACCCGAATCCTAGAAACAGTTATTTCTCCAATGACTTCTGGTTCATTCTATTGAAGATTAGTATTAGAAAATAAGATCTGGGTGTTAGATGTGTTCATTGTGTTAGAAGTTTTTTCCAAGACCCTCAGAAATTACAGAATAAGGAAATGTATGCATGTATACTATTCCATATATATACACATATGTTAATAAATATTTCTATATGTAACTTCTAGAGTCCAAATGTTTGTGTCCCTTCAAAATTCATGTTATAAACTTATGTGAATGTACTGATATTAGGAGGTGGAGATTCTGGGAGGTGATTCATTTATGAAGGCAGAGGCCACAGGCATGGGATTAGTGCCCTTATTCAAATGGCCCCAGGGAGCTTCTTTGTCCCACAAGAAGATACTTTCTAAAATCCAGGAAGCAGACCCTTACCAGAAACCAAATCTTCTGGTTCCTTGTTCTCATACCTTCCAGTTTCCAGGGCTATGAGAAGCAAATTTCTGTGGTACTCAGTTTACAGTCTGTGGTTGTAACAGTCTGAATTCACTAAGACAGTAATGATCTATGAAAAAAAAAAAAAAAAAAAAAAAAAATGATCTATGTCTGTATTTATCCCAGTGAGTTCCTACTGATGTCTCTGACTTTCATACATTGCCACACAGATCATTCTAACCTTTTCCCCTCACATGTCTGTAAATTCCCATTTCTATTTAAATTTATTCTGTTCTGATATACACAGTGCTTTCAGAACTGTTCATCTGAAACAATCATAGTGGAAAAAAAAAGAACTTTCTCCACCAGAATAGTGTTTGCATAAAATTCCTTTTTCCTTTATTCATAGTCTCTACTCATTTCCAGAGTTACTTGGGGCCACACCTTTTCCCTTAATCTACTCAGCAAGCACATGTCATAAATGTGTAAGAGTTAAATTCTTTTGTCACATGTTTTATTCTGTGCTGGGGTTCCTTGACCTCCTGAATGAATTTTAATTTGTATACTTTAAGGTTCACCCTTTTGTTGTAAGGTCCATGGGTCATAGCAAGTGTGGATTGCCATATAACCAACATTTCAGAATCACAAGGAGAAATTCATTCCTCTAATAATACTATGGGCTTCTCTCCTATTCAACCATTTATTCTCAAACTCCTGGGAAGATCTCAACTATTTATTGCCCCTATACTTTGGTCTATTCCAGAATTTCAAATATATGGTATCATATATTATGTAGTCTTGTCATGTTGACTTCTTTAAAATATTAACACTGCTCTATTTTCACATGACTTGGAGTTCATTTCTCTTTATCAACTGAATGGTGTTCCATTTTATGAATATACTATAATTTATCCATTTGCCCATTGAAGGGTCTGTTGGTTAATTCCAGTCTTGAGTAATTAATACTCTATGTCTGTTTCTCTGCGGACATAAATTTTCAATTTAGTTGGATACATATCTTGGAGTGTGATTGCTAAATCATATAAGATTTCTTAGATTTTAGAAATAAAACCAAAACTGCCATGTGGTCTTCTGAATTGTCAGTACCATTTTTTTTTTTTTTTTTTGACGGGCAATGTCAGTTCCTATTTTTTTTTTTTTCAAACCCTCTCCAGCAATTGTAAGCTATTTTGGATTTTAGTTATTCTAATATAAGTACATTAGC
The DNA here is from genome assembly GCA_020662805.1 of Glaucomys volans. Classification (NCBI taxonomy): domain Eukaryota; kingdom Metazoa; phylum Chordata; class Mammalia; order Rodentia; family Sciuridae; genus Glaucomys; species Glaucomys volans. Next base: position 191,069 of record JAJEJO010004602.1, read on the forward strand.
ATTTAATTATGATTTCAATTTATGGTTTTCTAATGACACATGACACTGAACATCTTTTTGTATGTTTAGACAACCGTATTTCTTCTTTGGTAAATTATAAATTCCACTCTTTGAAACATTTTTGTATATTGAGTCATTTGTTTTCTTATTGAATTTTAGGAGTATTTTCTTTTTACTTTGAATATAAACACTATTAAGTATGTATTATGAAATACAAAACATTTTCAATATTTTCAAGTATGAAATATTTTCTCTGAGTCTTCAGCTTGTCTTTTCAATTTTTAAACAATGAATTTCCTAGGGGAAAAGTTTTTAACTTAATAAAGTCTATCTTATCAACTTTGTCCTTTCATGGATTGTAAAAAATTTTAGTGTTGTGTCTAAACACCCATTATCAAACCAAGGTTATATATTTTCTTCTAAAAGATTTATAATTTTGCATTTTTATTCTGGTTCATAGTCCATCTTGAGTTAATTTTTGTATAGTCTGCAAATTGTTTTCCCAAGGTTGTTTTGTTGGCTTGCTTTGATAGGTGGGTGTCCAATTGCTTCAAAATTATTTACTGAATAGATGATGGATTCTCAATTGAGTTGCCTTTGTACCCTTATTAAACTCAAGTTACTATACTTGTGTGTATGTTTCTGGGCTCTCCATTTTACTCCTTTGATGCATGTGACTATTTTTCCACCAATTATTTTAACTTTAAACTGTCTTGAAATTGGTAAGTATGAATTTTCTTTGAACTTTGATATTCTCCCTCTTTATTATGTTTATCATTCTAGGTCTATTGATTTTTCCAATCACATTTTAGAGTCAGTTTGGTGATATTTAAAAATTACTGTGCTGAGATGTTGAGTTGAACTAAACCAAGCTTATATATCAAGTTGGGAAAAATATGACATGTTATTAATATTGATAGTCTGTGTTCCAATCCAGGGGCACAAAAGATCCCTCCATTTATTTAAATATTTTTTTTTTTGCTTTCATCAGTGTCTTGTGGTTTTCTACATAGATAAAACCTATATGTATGTATTTGATTTGAATAAAAGCACCTTTTTTGGGTGCTATTGTGAATTTTCTTTTTAATTTCAAATTCCAATTGTTCATTGCTGGTATATTAAAAAATGAGTGACTTTTTCATATTTGCCTTGCATTCTATCTCTTGCTATATTTGCCTATTAGTTTCAGGATTTTTCTTTTGTACATTCATCTGTGAATAAACATAGTTTTATTACTTCCTTTACAATATATTTACATTTAATTTATTATTTGTGTCATCTTTTCAAATATCTTTTTAGTTGTTGATGAACCTTTATTTTTATTTATTTATATGTGGTGCTGAGAATTGAACCAAGGGTCTCACACATGCTTGGTAAGCACTCTACCACTAGCTACAACCTCAGCCCCTTTGTACATCTTAACTAGGATTTCCAGTACAATGCTGGATAGGACTGCTGAGAGAAGACATCCTTGCCTTGTTCCTGATATTAGGGGAGAATATTTATTCTCTGTTAAGTATGGCATAGCTGCAGTTTTTTATAGATGTACATTATCAGATTAAGAACTTCCCCTTCTACTCCTAGTTTCCTGAAATTTTTCATCATGAGTGGGTACTAGAGTTCATCAAATTGCTTTTCTTTGTAGTTTTTTTGTTTGTTTGTTTTTTGTTTGTGTGTTTGTTTTGTGGTATTGGAGATTGAACTCAGGGCTTCATTTATACTAGGTAAACTCTCTACCACTGAGCTGTATTTCTAGCCCATGATTTTATTCTTTAGACTTTTGCTGTGGTGGATTGCATTTATTGGTTTTCAAATATCTTTGCATACCTGCAATAAATCCCACTTTGGAGTATCAAGTAATTTTTTTTATATATTGACCATTCGATTGAAAAATATTTTGTTGCAAGTCTTTGCATTCATGTTTATGAAGGTATTGGTCTGTGGTTTTCTTCTTTTATAATGTCTTTATCTATTTTAGGTATAAGGGTAATAATGGCCTCATAGAACGAGCTAGAGAGTGTTCCCTCTTTACTTTGGAATTCCCAAGTTCTTTTCAGAACTAGCATTTTACAGCTCTTCCAACTATAATTCACTGCCACGTATGGACACGTGTTGGTGTGGTGGTAAGATGTGAGGGAGGGCAGAATGCTTTAATCTTCCACTTCATCTCAGTCTTTTACTGTCTTGTCCCTCAGGGTTGTGAGCTTCACATGTGTTTCCTCATTTTTATATTTTCATCTTTACCCATTTCTCAGATGAAAAAGCTGAAGCAATGTAGTTTAAATGACACTCAAAAATCATAAAAACACTACAAAGCTCCTCCAGAGGTGTGCATCTCAGCACTATATCCTGGAGACACTCAAGACAGTAATCCTGAAAATAATAGGGCTCATTTTCATTCTCTATTCAAAATGTGTTAATAATTGTATTATTTAGACCACTTATATTTAATGTGATCAGTGATATTTTTAGCTTTAAATATAGCATGCTGATATTTGTTTTCAATGTGTCCCATCTTTCTCTGTTAACTTCCCCTTTTTTTTTGCATTATTTCAATTAAACAAATATTTTTTATGATTACGAAGAGCCAAGTTTGGAATGCAGTCAGTTAGATTGCAGAGCTTCTCTCCTAACTTCAGTCCTTTGCTGGTTTCCTAAAGCCCCAGCAGGAGCAAGTATGCAGCTCACATGAAAAGCACAGGTTTTGATTAAGGCATGTGTAAAATGAAGGGATGCTCTGATATGTTTCTTTTCTCTTTTATTTTCCTCACTGCTATGGGGAAGATTTGGATATGGTTTGCACCTGGTTTAGGCATATACCCCAGAGCATCATGTATTGGAAGCTTGGTCCTCAAGGTAACAATGTTTTGAGGTGGTAGAACTTTTCAGAGGTGACAATGTACTTCATGGTTATTGGGTCACTAGGAGATATTGCCCCTGAACGGAATTGATATAATTTTCATGGAACTTCAATTACTTCTCAAGTAAGCATTGTTATTCAAGGACAAGACTGCTTTCCAGCTCTTTGATCCCATCTCAATGTGATCTCTCACTTTTGCATCGACCCAGCCATATGTCATCTGCCATGAGGCCCTTGCTAGAGCTAGCTCCATACTTACTGGGCTTTCACTTCCAAAGCAAAGAACTTAATAAACCTTTTTTCTTTTATGAATTATCTACCCTTGGTATTTTGTTACAGCAACAGAAAATGGACTAATGCAACCACTAATTTTTCATATAGCGTATCATCCTTCAAAGGTTACTCTATAGGTTTAGACTCTGATATCTTAAATTTGGGTATAAGCACCAAAGACTAGTTAGTTCTATTTGTTTAATGAATTTACTTAGCATCTGTAAACTTAAGGTTTCTCAACTGTACAACGTGAAGAAATTAGTAATGTGAAATTCAGAGTTGGGGACAGACAAAAGAAATGAAATAGGAATAGGGTTTAGCACAATGTTTACACAGAGTAAGTATTCAATAAGTATTAATTATCATTTAGGGCAGTATTTAAGTATAATAGACATAAATGGTATGTAAAAATAGCTGACTATATAGAATAAATGAGGGGGAAAAGTTTTTCCAAGAAGGTGTTAGGGAACTGATAAGGAAATATTTTTATCATCATAATGGCTATGATTTCATCATGGTATTCAACAATCTGGGACGAGAGATGTTAAATAGCCTATTGTCACAATCCTGTACAGTGAAAAACTGTCTCACTCCCGTGGTTAGTAGGGCTCACAGTGAAACATGGAAAAACAAATCAAAAGGAATGACTACACAAAAAACCAAGGTAATCAATATCATCTACTTTGAGACATAATTTCAAATTCCTTGATTATAACCAGATAAAGAGGGAGTAGGGGCTACTGTAAAAGCTATTTACCATTTAAGTCAGGCACCCGGAGCAGCATACCCCATTTATAGCACAGCATGCTTCCTTTACAATTCACCTCCAACCTTCTCCTGTGTGAAGCACTGACTATTTTATTAGGTTATTTATTTAAAATTGTTGTCTTTTTCCATGTTTAGAGGCTATCTACCAATGTACCTGATTTTCTGTAAAATAGACCTATTAATCTGGATTTAATCTTTTATTATTATTTATCTAACAACAAAATGGAGGCAGGAAGACCATCATGTACCTCCAGATTTGCAGGCTTTCAAGGAACAACGAGGCTGCTTTAGACATATAGAACAAATACAATATGACCCTTCATGTCATGACTGGAATGGTGACCAGCTTAGATAATAAAGAGGTGCATTCAGGCTGAGCTTATTCCTGATGGATTTAAAATTTAGGAATATAGGGGTGGGGATGTAGCTCAGAGACAGAGTACTTATCTAGCATGAGCAATACATTGAATTTAATCCCCAGTATCTCAAAGATTAATTAATTAAATTTAATTAGCAATCTGATAATGTTAAGACATAAGAATCTTAAATATAGACTACACAATGTCATGTTCACTTTAACGTCCTTACTATCTAAATAAATGAACAAATCATTGTGATTTCTTGGGGCACTCAAGGCTTCCCATACACCCAGTATCCTTCCCAGTCAGCACATAACACAGCCAGGCTGGGAGACAATTGTTCTTATTCCCTCAGATTCACAATTATGACTATGCAGGGAAATAGCATTCCATCATAGACTGTTCCCACAGGAAGCTTCAAAAGATAATTTCTCCACCTTCATTTTGCTTCTCCTCTCACCAATCAGTTCAAGCAGGAATAAAATGGATCAATATCTGAAACTTCTGAAATGGCATCATTAGCCCCTCCTCCTTCTTTCCCCATACACTGTCTCTTTTCAGAGGAATTCCACATGATTAAATAATTAATTCCACATGATTAAAGAATGTGTATCATCCCTGAAACAAAGGGAACAGTAAATCCCCATGTCTCTGAATGTCTCCTTTCTGTCTCCAGAACGTCACAGAGTTAAGGGAACAATGAGACCATGTCTGGGCTGAGAAGTCCAGATACATATTATCTTAAAGGACATTGACTTTATCTTATGCACACTGGAAACTAGGATGAATCAGTGTTATCTATAGAAAGCTACTTTCTTGAAATGTACCAGGACAGTTGTTCCTTGGGGTGTTGGTCAGACAAGCAAACTAAACATGCAGATGCTGATGATGTCACTGTTTCAGCAACCTAACATAAAACCCCTGAGTGGGACAGGGGTAGAGCTGAAGGCACTATGAAAATGACACATGTCACTCATGCAGACACAACAGCCACTGGACAAAAAACACTGTGACAGAGAGGAGGCACAGCTTGGCGAAGCACAGTGAGGGATGGAGGTGCTATCAGCTTGTTACCACTGGGCATTTCTTGGAGCAGTCCCGATCTCTTGTAAGCTTTCCCAGTAAACCATAGATCTCCATGCAGTCTCCAGGCACTTTCTTTGGCCTATCTGTAACCTACCCCACTGTCCTGGCACATGTTCTGGTCTATGGATGAGATGACATAAATTAAGAGTAACCGTATAAAAATGTTTATACCAAGGAACATTACTGCAATATGTAATTTTAAGCTGGATGAACTTAGTAACAAAAATAGACTTTCTATTTTCTATTATTTTTTCTTAGATCTGTTTTTTCTAATTATTTTTTAATGTAATGAAAGGATCAGGCTGTGACAGATTAGAAATTAAAAAAAAAAAAGAACCACCATGAATTGTTTGAGTAGATCTGCTTGACCTGTTGCAATATTCCTTTAACAGAAAACCAATGTGTTATAAGCATATTATTGGCTGGCATCCAGAATTCATGAGAGTGGGTGAAGTTTCAGCTTTGATATGTATTGGGAAATAAAGAGTCCAATAGCACTACTAAAATCAGGCCTCAGAATAGCCTGGTGAGAATACCACTGATATCACCTTGCTACCACTCTCCCCATGTAACCATGATATGACATCTCAAGAAGTCAGTTGTCAGATGCCTACAGTGTCCCCAGAAATGTGTCTTCCCTGCTCCTGATTATTTACATCAGTCCCTCCATATTCAAGCCAGTAGGTTAGAATATCTAATTGCCCAAGCAAATGAAGATCCATTTTCAAAGTCCCTTCTGAAAATGCCCAGAGGGACTATGAATGCTATCTGACACCAAAGTCTGCCCATCTATGCTATTTCTCCTTTCTCTTAGATCTAGGACTTGATTATATGCAATGAGGCAACAGAAGTTTTTAAGGTAGTCACTGAAGATACTGAAGGAATTTGAACCACAGTTGGAGACCTAATGTCAAGGAGATATTCCTATAAACACAAGCTGGGAACTGTATCACGGTAATAATGTGTAATTGCCTGTGACTCAGGAATATTTGTTCCCCCATTGACCATGGTTAATTGAGGACAAAACAATTTACAGCTGTCAGCAACACAAATCCAGGATCAATAGTGGTCCTTTACTTATTTAAGATCTCTTGGAAGAAAGAATGCACACCTCTCTTCAGGCCTGCATTCCCCAGAGACCATCATAAGAGAAATATCAACCTTACACAGAGCTTGATGACATGCACAGAGCTTCTGCACATTATCCACCTAATTCTGTGTATTTCTGGCACAACCTCTCCTTGATATCTTGTTTTACTTTGAAAATAAATATTAATGTAGTAATTTCATGCTTTCTCAGAAAAGGCTATACATAATCATGTTCTAATTAGAAGCTGCTACTAAGGAACAAGTCAGAAGAAGCCTCTAGTAATAGGAATAAAATGATACACAATAAAGTTTCACAAGAGAACAAAATACTCAAAAAACCTTTCTGTGTGACAGAAAACAGTGCTTTACTAATGGGAAGTGAGGAGGAAATAAAAGAAGCTTGGAGAGAGCTTGCTGTTTTCCTTACTACAGAATTGAGTAGGAAATCGTTCCAGTGACTTAGCACACGACAAGCTCTTAGGTACTATCCAAATTAAAATGAGTTTTTGGAGTATGTCATGTATGGAAGCCTGACATTCGTAGAAATGACTACAAATGTGTCTAAGAAAAAGCTTTTAGAATATTCTTAGCAGTAGCTAAATATGATATGTGAGGCTTCTGCCAGCTCTGCCAAATGAATTTTTATGAAGGATTGATGGATGATTATATGAATTTTCAGGGTGCAGGAGGATTTAGCATGTCCTTTACATGTTTTGCTTTAATGTGCCCCTGTGTCCCTACTCTGCAAACAAACCAAGTTATACATTCACAAAAAATGCACAATTATGATACTATATAAAATCACAACACATAGAGGGCTGAAATAATTAGAATTCCAATGATGGAGGGATTGGAAAAAAACATATAACCTTTCCGCAAAAGAAAAACATACAGTATCTTAAATATGATGTGAGAAATGTAGCTAGTGTAATTTATATTTTTTAAATGTCACAGGCAACACTACAGTTCCAAGTTCCTCATTCATGTTCAAATAAAATGTTCTTGGGCTGCCCTATTACAGAGCACACCACCTCAGAACTAAAACCTTACGGCTTGGACTTAAAGTACCAAATTCTATGCCTGTGCTGTCAGGTAGAGGAAAATCACTCTTTTGAGGGACTCCAAAAGTCACTACCAAGAAGTCCAATCTGATTCAACACTACTGAAGTAATTGAAGTGGTTTTCATCAGGTTGATAGGTTGTCAGAAATGTAAAGCACTGAATTACAGAATTTCCAAATGAGAATGCATGATGCACATCAATCTTTCAGAACTTCAGTGGCAAGATTAGTACCATTTAGTAGAATACATGATCTGCTTACCATTCTGGCTTGCTGGAAGTTTTCAGAAACAACCTTTTGCTATGAATTGATGGAAATCCTGATTTCAGTTTAGGGCTATTTCATAAGTACTTTCAGAGTTATTCAGAGAGCAGGGTAAGTGCCCGGTCTCTCTGGAGATGTGAATTAAATAGGGAACAAGGCCAATAGCTGGCTTAAGTGCATGTTCTTTCCATTGCACTGCCTGCTGTGAATATGAAGGGAAAGAGATTTCAATTCCATCAAAATTAATAGAATGCTATTTTCATGTCAGCAGATAGAATTTCATGGGTGATTTTATAAACAATTCCAAACCCACCTGCTTTAAGTGCTTATGTTATCACAGGTTGTTGCATCTGTTTGGCTTGTCATTTGAGAACAAGCCCATTTCTTATTTGTTTTTGCATGCCCTCTGCCTTCAATGGTGCCTTGCTCATACAATTATCTCACTTATTAATATTTACACAAATCTGAACTCAAAAAAATCAGACATTGAGATTTGGATTGTCATAAGAACTGCATTTATTCTATTTCTGTTTTGAATTTCCCCCTTCACAAATAATAATAACTAACCTTATTAACGTATTTCAGATGACAGGTACATTTTTAAATCCTTTGCATTCTTATTTATCGCATCTTCACAATAACCCTGTGAGGTTCTACTCTTACCTCTACACGAATAAGTAAACTGAGGCACAGGAAGGTTAAGTTACTGCTCAGGACATTTTAGCTACTAAGCAGGTGAGCCATCATTTGAACTAATACAGTCTGGGCCTGGAAGGATATTATTAATCACCACACTATTCCATTGAGAGCACATGAGTTTAAGGGAGAATCGCACAATTGGCCCCTCTCAAAACCTTTCAGCAATTTCACCACCTACCCAGTTTATTATCTCCTACTTACCATAGATTTCCACCAACAGCAATTTCTTGATGATCAACTAGAATTTTGATCAACTAGAATTTCTATGATATTTAGCAAAATTAAAATAAATCATTTTTACAACAATCCGCTCTGGAAATTTAACACTTTTGATAATGTAAGATGAGCTCTACTCTCTTAGGGCAATATTTTTAAGCAATGCCTCTACCTGTTCACTTCAAGCTATTAGGATGTGAAGGATATAATAAAATAAAATATGTGAAGACATAATTAAATACGTCTTTTATGTATTTAGTGAATATGTGTAAGATACAATTAAACAATTTTTGTTATAAACTGCTTTCATCACGAAGCCCAGGCTTTACCTGATGCAGATCCTGATCACATGTTGTGGGTTTTAATTGGTGGGGGTTTCTGAAATCCCTCTCACTTTTCTAATTTTGAGTTTCTTCAAGCATTAATCAAATTCCTTGAGAATCCTCTCTGCACTCAAATCTCATTGCAGGCTACAGAGTTGGTGGTGATGTTGACTACTGTGATGGTTGGTATTTGTTTATTTTGCTTTACACACAGACTAAGTTCTGTGTTGCCACTTTCCCAAAGGCTCCTTCTAAAGTAGCAGTTGTTTCCCAGCCCAACTGGAGAGAACAGCACTGAATTTATATTTAAAAAGCATTGGCTATGTTGTTAGCTGACATGATTTCAGTTACCACATATTTTGTGTGTAATAATCAAATCACTTCACTAATTCAGTATCTCTCATGTGAATTGTGATAATCCTTTTTTCATAAAGCTATTCATTTGTTAATTCACTCCATCAGTCAACACAGAATTCTTGAGCATCTATAGGGACCAGGTATGTTTTAGCAACTGGGAATCCACAATGAGTAATCTTTTCCTTCAAAGAAATCACAGTGTAGTGTTGTTGGAATTGAACAGTATAAAGCCCTCCATGCCTGGTGCAAGGTGAAGCTTAATAACTATTAAATAATCTGTTTTGATAACTAATCCATAGCATTCACTTCACCCATAAGGATTTTAGAAAGATCAGGAGACTTCAGTCCACGTTCAGTTAATTCCGGGTGAATATAAGAACTACAAACTAAAGAAAAATGAGGAATGGGGGTGAATATAAGAACTACAAACTAAAGAAAAATGAGGAATGGGGGAGTATGAAAGCACAATGTGGGTTATTAATTTTGCTTAGAGTTGTATGGAAATCTGCACAGAGAGGTATTCAATAGTTAATTTTTGAGCAGAATGTGAAGGAAGAATTTGATAACTAGGCAAGGGCCACCCCATAGAAGGACAAGCTGAGAGATGTGAATCTATATAGTTTGCTATGAAAAAAAAATACACTCTGTACAGAGTATGGAGAATAAGAGATGCCAAGAGTAAGGCAAATTACATTCACATTATAAACAGCCTCAAATGTCAAACTAAATTGGAAGTTGAAAATTATCCCCTTACACAGTGCAGAATAATATGAAGATTTTGAACCTGGAAATGACAGGGCCAGATGTGCATTTTAGAAATTTCACAGAAAGCAGCATAGATTGGACTTTGATAGCCTGGAGATGAAAATGCACATTAGGATTTATGGTGATAACTTAGGTGAGATCCAAAGAACTGGTGAGGCAAGAGGGCAAACAGATTATATCAACTTCTTTGAAGGAGAATTTGATGAATAGCACTAGATAAAGAAAAAACTGAGGAAAGCAAATATGTCCAAGTGATTCTTTAATTATCCTTTTGGAGATGATATTGAATATCAGAAGTGTTGAGTCCATGGTCTGGAGATGAGGAAAGAGATGGATGGAGATGGCTAAATAGATACCAGTAGGATAGAGATTAATATATTCTAATAAACATAGTAAGACATACACACACACACATACACACACATGCTATTTTCATCATTTTGAAAACGCTCCTAGTAAAGTCTAGGTTCTCATAGTTTTTAATAATCAGGAGCTCAAAGATGATACATGCAGAAACAGAATATAATGAAGAAATGTGGTCTAATTTTACAAGTATGGTAGATTCATGGATAAAGAGAACACAGAGAGGGACTAGAGGATGATTTTAATTAATAATACCTTATAAAGAATTATCATCTAAAACTGCATCAAATATGTAAATATGATTTGCAAAAATAAATGAGTACATTAATGAGAAAATATAACCTAAAAACTAAAACTTAAAGCAACTCAGTAAAACAGGATCATGTTTTACATATGAGGTTATTGTTTCAGAGAAGTACTGTTGATAAAGAGATCTAACATTAAAACTCTAATCTGAGAGTTTTGCATTAGGACACTTTTAGTTGTAAGATAATGTACTGATCTAGTAATGTACTTGTACACTTTTAGCTGTAAGGTAATGTACTGATCTAGTAAGGGAATGCTTATTGTCTTATAAAGTGGACTTGCCAAGATACTAACAGAAGACAATTTTAACCTCTCTTACCTCTCCTGTTAACACTGGCTATTGAGGAATACAAAATTATTAACACACCCATGCCCATCAAAATTCCAACATAAAGTCTCAACTTTGGCCAATTAAAAGCACTTCACTCCTAGGTGGAATGTACTGGCTTGCTGTTTCTTTTCCTACTTGCTCTCCTTTCTGGCCCATCAGAATGAGTAAATGTGGATAGCACAGGGATATTTTGGGGCAGCAAAATGTTAAGACTACCAGGATTTAAATTGGGTCTTCTCTTTCTCTCATAAAATGCTTTTATGGATTCCTTCGAAATACCCATCTCAATAGGGAACTCTGATTATAATTTTCTGGAGCTGAAAATGGCTCCTTCCAGCTGTCTGGTGGCTTGCATTAGCCCCATCACCTTCAGCTTCTGTCTAGAAGTTTATTCCCAGACTCATTTTGAAGCAGTTCTTTTGTGGCAGAAAGCCCTCTAGAGTAGGATCATCTCAAGACATCCTCATCCTCCATCGTTCTGCATTGATGCAGTTGAGCCTGACTCCCAACCTCTCAGTTATCAACAAAACAATCTCGCTAGAAGTCGGGTACCTGTTGCTGTGTGCTCCAAATCACAGTGACACATGTCAAACTCTGTGAGAAGTTATGAAGTCTGGGTGCACCTCAAGGTAGCATCCTTCAAATCTCCAAATAGATCTAAGGGCTGTGATGGCAGTTTCTAAGATGATCTCCACTAAACAGGATGTCAGCTTTTCTTCTCTGTATTTCTCAGGGAAATTTTTCATTTTGCAACTACACAAATACACGTTTTACATTAGAAGTCGAGCGTTCTGTATTGATTTTCTGCTGTTTTGCACTGATTGTCCAAAAGCAAGTAATGAGCATCTATGTTTTCTGTCTTTAGGGAACAAGGGATGTCACAGGAAAATAAAACAATACATGATGTTTGGTGTCTTCAGTTTTACTCTGCAACAGATTAGCACTTCTTATACAGTGTGTCACAGCAGGAAAATCAGAGATAAAATAAGGCTCTGTTTATTCAAGTACCTAAGCCAATTGCAACAGAGGTTGTCATTCTGTATTGCCAGTCCTTCCTATTTGCCTTCTTTCCCTTCTTTTCTAACCTCTTCCTGACTTCCGTGCATTCTACTTTCCTTTTTATAACACTTTTCTTTATTTTTTCCAATTCTTCTTTCTGAAAAATGACTGCTATACAGAGTTCATAGATCTGTTCTCATTGCAGCCTAGACCATTTCTTCAGCGTATGGCAGTCAATTTGTTTAGATGGTACCACATGATCTGAGTGAAGATCCCAGCAGAAATCTGCTATTCCTCAAATGATCTCTACCCACAGCTATTCATCAATGCCATCTTCATGCATGGTAGACAACTTTATCAGTAAAAAATAAATGAAAAGATATAAAAGATTAAGATGTTAGCTTAAAAATGCTAACTTCCCAATAAAATTATTTCTTTGTGGAATGTGTGCCCCATACTCATAAATATGGAGATGAGGCACATTTTCAGAGAGGAAAGAGAGAATAAGATATTACTATTGCTTCACTAATTTACATTTTCATGCCAATATATAGTATTTAGATTTTTAAAAATAAAATTTAATGCAAAACTACTCTTCTCTCCTAAGCTCTGACTGGGTTATCCCGTTTTCTGCCAATAATACTCCTGTTCGATTATCTGGCATAAACAGACTATAACTTTCTTTGTTCTATAGACTACCCATTTCAGTTGTCCACTGGCACATTAAATTTTTTGTTGTATAGCTTCAACTTAATGGTAGGAATTATTTCTCACTCATCTTATTCCAGGTTTTAATACATAAAAGATACTTAATGGAAGGGGTTTTGAATAATTGAAAATCTCACTGTATCCTGTGTTCTTAATTTAATCTCTTACTACTACTACAAGGACCTCAATTATACTATCAACTCCCTACCCAGTCTTCAGAATCTGTTGAGTCTACTTTGAGGAGTTTTGTCCTATCTCCATTGCCATTGAGAGCCCTCAGTATATCACAATAAACTGAATGCTTGTGTGCCTTCCAAATTCATATGTTGAAACCCTAATCCCAAAGAGATGGTGTTAAGAGTCGGGGGGTTTTAAGAGCTAATTAGGTCATGAGGGTAGAGCCCTCATGGATGGCCTTAGTGCTCTTGTGAGTAGAGATCAGAGAACTTGAGGAAATGAGAACAGCATTGTCAGACCTGAAGAGGGCTCTCACCAGAACCCTACCATATTGCACCCTGATCTCAGATTCACAACCTCCAGGACTGTGAGAAATGCACTTGTTTTTCACAGGATACCCAGCCTATAATACATTGTTACAGCCGTCTGAACTAAAACAAAATCTCACTTGGGCTATTGAAATTGTTTAACTGGTGTCTGACAGGACCCTTATAGATAGTATCTCAAGGTTTCCTTTCTTAAAAAGAAAAAAAATTGAACATATTACTTTCCAGATTGAAAACCTCTGTTGATTGCTTGATGCCCACAAAATAAAATCCAAGTTTCTCAGAATGATTGGCAAGATATTTTAGACTCTAATACCATCCAATATCATGTCTTGCCACTTCTCTCAATGCTTCTGCCATGCTGAACTTATAATTGCTCAGCACATATGCCAATTTCCCTTAGCCTGCAAGTCTTTATATAAGCTTGGAAGCTTTTTCCACCTTTGATTCTGGGGCAGATTTGGTTATTCTTTAACAGCCAACTCATGTGCTAACACTATAGCAAGACTTTCCTGCTTCTCCTAGGGAATTTGTCATGCTCCCTTCAGTGACTCCACAGGGCTGGTTCCTACCTCTTAATGACATTTATCATGTTGCACTATTTTTATTATTTACTTGTACGTCTCTTCTATTAGACTTTAGTAAACACTTTTATTGCAGGGACTGTCTATCCTTCCCACAAAGACCGACCATATGTAGGCACTTGGAAAAATTTATTAAACCCATTACTAAAGGAATTAATCCTCTCAACAGTATTCTTAGCTTCAACTAAATAGTAGATATTGTGTTAAATTTTAATTTGGCAAAGTAAATTCTCCCCCATCTAAATTAAATATGACACTAAACTGTAAAACAAAAAGATTTTCCCTCTTTTCTTTTCAACTACAGAAGTAGTTTTGATTAAAGAGACCAAGATTCCCAGGAAGTTGTCTAGGAGTGTGGAAAGATGATAATGAGGACATTTTTTCTCATTTAAGAAGTAAAATTATCAAAAACTAAAATACAAAAAGTACTATGAAGTCAAGAAAGTGCATTTATTTCTAGCCTAGGGTATAAACCTTTTACACATGACTTAAATTCATTGCTGGTCTCTATTTTCCCTTTCTTCTGGCCACTTCCTGTATTTCCCCTCCTGCTGCCCCAACTCTCAGTGCTGGTCAGTTTTAGCTGAAAAACAAGATCGGGCAAGGAAAAGAGGAGATTTGGAGGTTAGTGGCAGAGTAAAGCTGTACAGATGATAATGGCAAAATAAATTGGTATACCAGATTTTGCATCAACCAATGAGGATTTTATCCCAGGCATACATGCACTTCAATGGGACACACATTGAGGCTTGTATTAGTACCACTTACAAGGGCACAGCAAAGATCTCCCAGTGGTTCTTGGGCACTATCACTTTCCCATCCTGAGTGACAGCCAACAAGGAATTTCTTGTCTGCTTTATGCATTGATATTCAATAAAAAGTTTAGAAAAATTCAAGGTAAAATAAATTAGCAAAAAGTTTCATCTCTACAAATTGGTAGTTGATGTAATGAAAGAATGTTGTAGTGAAATAGAACCGAGATAAAATTCCCAACATTGCTAATTAATTGTGAAACCTCAATCGAAGTATTTGCTTATCCAAGGCCTCAGTTTATTCTCCAAAATTGAAGAGGATGAATCATATGGACATTCCTTTCTGCTATAATCAGAGATCCAGATGGAAGAAAGTACAGAATTCTATCAGTGGGGTGGGGGAAGGGGGTAGTGTACACTGAAACAAAGAATCTAAACACAATAAGATCCAAGCTTAAGTTTATGAAAATTAAACATATAATTGCCACATAAAAATTGAGGTCGAATTCTCATTCTTCCAATCTTCCATTGCAGTTCAAACTGGTGATTATTTAAGTATAAATGCAGCTATTGGGAGAAAACTGAAATATTGCCTTTTAGATTTTTTAAAATCACAAAACTGTAACTGTTCATGCCAGGGTTCTTGTTTGTACTTGCACCTGTGCATGACGCCATGTTCTTCTGCAATGCCTTCCTTTCCTTTACAGAATTTTGCTCTTCATTATTAAAACAATTAACCCCCTTTCATAGAAAGGGAGGCTATGCCTGCCTTCCAGAAGAAGCAAATTATCTGTCTTGAGTCCATTATTTCCATAAACAAGTGGAAGAATTATTACTACATTTTCTCTTTAACAACTGAAGACTGAGAACACAGAGTGTTTCAGACTTTTTACCTTAATTCACCCTTTTCTCTCCTTAGGTGAGTCAAGCAATAGAAGGGTCACAGTCTGCATTTGTATCCCTAAGGTGATCTGTGACCTTGGTTGTAGAATTAGTTCTGAAGGTCTCCAGCTGCAAAGTTGCAGTAGATAACCAGCTGAATCCAAAACCCAATAAATCTGCTTGTTCTTATTTTTAGGCTTTATTTCCCTAAATGAAATAAATGAGAGTAATATTAGTTACATCAATGACACTACTAAAGCATTCATTGAGCTTCAATAATAAGAGGAACAATAACAATAAAATTTTATAGCTCTTTTTCTCAAAGGAAATTAGAACACTTTACCAACATTATTGTCTCATTAATCCTCATGTCTTTGAAAAATAGAGCAGTGTGTGTGGATGGAAGCATATGAGCTGGGGGGAGTACGCCAGACCTGTTTTCCATTTACCTACCTGGAAATCATTTAGGTAATGAGTAAATGAGATAATGTACATAAAGCACTTTCTTGCATGGTAAGCACTTCACATAAAATTCTCTTTCCTTCTCTATCTCTCCCACCAGTCATTGCTTCTCTGACATTCCCTCCTCCTTCTCCCTTACTCTATGGTAGTTCAAGCTAAGACACGTTTATTGGGATTTTGAGGTTCTGTCTTTTTCTGGGGTGACTTTGAGGTTCTGTATTTTTCTGGGGTGCCTTTGGGCCCCAAAGTATTCTGATTCCTTCTGAGAGAAAAAATCAAAAAAGTTTATTATTGTTGTTTAACTGACATAGCTTGAACAAGTCTAGCTCCTGCTTTCAGCAAAGTCCTCATGGGTAGGACATGTAACTCGTCTCTTTTAGCATTATTCTTCTTAGATTCAGAGGAGTCTTAAGTTTGAGACTTTAGATGTTATACTTTGGGCTTCCGGGTGGAGAAAAAAAGTCTGTGAGTGGAGGTAGGCCCCAAACTAACATTGGATGAGACTTAGAATTCCAAGCATCCAAGCTATAACTGCATGCCAGATTCTCCCTATGCATGTCCCTGTGGTTGCCCAAAAGCCTTTGCTACAGCACTGTCTAAATGTAGTCTTATCTTGGAGCATCATGGGAAAGACTGCCTGTCCTAGCTGGGTCAGGATGTTAAGCAGAGAATAGAGTATGCAAGGCCAGAGAGGAGGTGTTGGGCCTGCTGGTGGTAGGTTAGGAGGAATGATTACAATAGCCCTCCACCTTCTGAGGCAGAGTATCTTGGAATTATGTCAAGTCTTTAAGATTCACTGACTTTTGCCCAGCCCAGACACTTGAGTGGAGATTCCCTCTGCATTTCTGATTTAGGGTCAGGTTTTTGTAACTTCAAAAGTAGTGGGGGTTTTGTAACTGCAAAATGTGGATTTTTATCTTCTGGAAAGTAGTATAATGCTTGGCATTTTGAAATACATGTGGACAGAATAACTTATTCAAAAAAAAAAAGTTACAACTTTGTTAGGACTTTGCCCAGAGTAAGAATTGTTAAATGCCTGTGTTTCTTCAGATATACACATGGACTGCCAGACACCCCAGGAAATATCTAGATTTGTGGGATACTAAGTTTTATGATGTCTTGGTAACTCATGGCTTTAAGGGGAAAATCACAGCTGTAGAAGTTATCTGAATCTTAATGGACTTGTGATGTCCTGTCACTGGCTTGAGGACCACTTTCATTCTCTGTAAGAACTGAGCTCATACACACACACACACACACACACACACACACACACACACACAGTGAAATTACAAGAAACACAGCTTCTGGTCAGAAGGTGCAGGAATGAAATGAATAACCTTTCAGAAAAGCACTAGCAAAGGGGACTAATTTATGAAATAGTATTTTAAGATTCAAATTTGCATAATTTGGCTCAAATAATTCCAAAGGAAGACAAAAATAATGTTGTAGGATTGCAAGATTGTAGGTTTTAAAGGTGGAGGAGCAAAAGAAAGGGTGGCTGCATTTTAAAGCATATAGCAAAGCAGAACAATGTAAAATTAGGCAAAAGAAAAGCTGGACTGAACCCTAGGACGTTTTCTCAACAGGGAGATGTATTACTCAGAGGTAGAGTCTCCCCAGGGCTGCTGTAAATGCTTCACTACTTATGTCATTTCACATGAAATGCATAAAGCCACTGCAGGAGGTGAAACAGGTGACCTGGCAAGTCTCCTGCCTCTAATTTCTGTGATTTAAAGGTTCTGTGCTATTACCCAGCAAGAAGCACTGCTTTTTAGTGATTCCATTTGTAAAATGACCCTACAGGTGTTTTCTCTCAGCTTCTACCTTTGTGGAACTCTTTTCTTTTTTCTTTTTTTTTCCCCCACCACCTTATTCAGTGAGATTCAGATTATAGTATTTGGAACCACAGGATTGGGGAAGGCGCAGAAGGGTTAAACAGGAGTAAATGTTTGCTTACTAGGAAAAAAATTAAGGGGGTGGGGGGTGGAAACAGGAAAGGCAAAAAAGATCACAACCCCACACTAGCGAGTTTCTCTGCCTGTAAATGGAATTTTGATTTAGATGCGACATTCCTGTTAGAAAAGCTGTATCGAGTGCAGAAAAACTGCACATTAATCTTCCTTTTGACAACACGGAAGTAAAGCAAACAAAGGTGCTAATTTAACACTGACTTCTTCAGGTTCTCAGATTGTAATTTAATTCTCTAAGGAGTCACAGGGTAGGGACAACCTTTGGATGACACTGAGCATTTACAACTCGTTAAAAGCTTTTTAGACAATTCTGGAATGAAATCCATGTGTGTCATTTACATGATCTATGAAAAGCTTTATCTTTTGGTCCAGATGGCCCTGAAGTCCCAAGAAGAAAAATATTCAGACAACAATCCTAGCTGGGTTTCAGTTTTGAGTGCAAGGTTATGTCTGAACCAGTCCTCCCCTTTCGTGAATGGGGCACACTGTGAATAGAAATTATGGGATGCTCAAGGCTGCACTCTGCTACAGTAGGATTCATGGTTGATGGTGGGTTTCCAGAATAAAGGATTTGCAGATGTATGTGAATGCAGGAAATTAGAATAAAATAGCATTAATTCCTACTAACACTCTATCACAGAAGTAATAAAAGGCTAATAAAAACAATCTACACGGAAAAAGAAGAAAAGCAATACATTATCTCTGCTCATCCACTCCCCAACCTATTTTCTTTTCTTTTTGCTATTTTCTCAGACATTGTCTCAGAAGCATCAACCAATTTGGAAATCTTATTGTAGCAAAGAAAACACAGAACAAGCAGAGGAAGAATAATAGTTGTTAGAATAAGTCGCACAGAGGCCTTTGTTTTCCTCGGGAACTGGATGGAATTAGGAAACCCTTGCTAAAGAACAAGAAGGCGATTCCCCCTCTGCTGAAGCTTGCAGCCCTTGGACACTGTGGCTGATATTTATCCATATATGTATTCTTTCTGTAATGGATTTACCCTCAGATTCACATTCTCAGCTTCCTTAAATTTTTCTTGTGGGTGTATTTTTCAATTTTCTTTCCCTGGCGCTGATATTTAGCTACTTAGAGTATTTACTCTGCACTTCTGC
This sequence comes from Glaucomys volans, assembly GCA_020662805.1. Classification (NCBI taxonomy): domain Eukaryota; kingdom Metazoa; phylum Chordata; class Mammalia; order Rodentia; family Sciuridae; genus Glaucomys; species Glaucomys volans. Next base: position 210,166 of record JAJEJO010004602.1, read on the forward strand.
AACTAATTAAAATGCATTTATTTTCCCACAAAGAATATATGTATTCCCAAGTATAGGACAGCATTGCTGATTTCAAAGTTTGTTGAGTGGATAAAATGAATGAATAAGATTGTCAACAAATTAGTATATTAGTAGTGGGACTATAGGGAATATCAAATTCTGTGAGTACAATCCAGAATACCTTTGAAATAATCTTGAATTGTTCTTACAAATATACTTATTAAGAACTTGGAAAGCCATTGCTTGGAAATTTTTTAAAGTTAAAAAACTTAAGGCCTTACAAAATAGCCCATTTATTTTATGCACAACTGTTGAAATTTTATGTAATATTCATGGCTAATATATGTTCTTAGACATGTTCACCCATTGAGATTAGTTCTAGTATGTGAATCTGTTCATAAAAATATTAATTCCCATTACAATAAGCAAGACAAAGATGTTGTCACTGTTAATATTCAACACTATGTCAAAAGCTCTAACCAATACAAGGAAGGTAAGGAAAATAAATAATGGAATGAAAGATACAAAATTGCGCTTAAAATAAGAAAATATTCATAAAATTTTACACTAATCTATTATGTTATTTGAGCTAATAAGAAAACTCAACAGTTCCTTATAAAAAGATCAACAATCATTAATTCAGTATAAATTAGTAATAAATGCATAGAAAATGCAATTGACCAGGGATTATGTTTACAATATTCACAAACTATTAACAGACCTTGGATCTATTTGCTTTGTCTGCAGAGTAGAGATCTATTCTTCTTTGCTAATAGAATTCTGATGGTGTGCAGATTCATTTTTCCCAAAAAAGAACACTATTCCCACCCAGTGCAGTGTGAGGTCAATTTTAAGACTAAGTCGATCACTGATTTTTACAAGACGAAGCCCTGTTTGTCATTGATTTCAGGGTAACCATGGAGATGGAATGGAAATGTGATGGTCTTCCTCAGAATTGTTTGTTCCTAAAGATCACACCAGTAATTTTTCTAGTAGTTTTTTCCATGTTCGTGTGTGATTTCTATGTAACAGCCACCCAGTGACAAAGAGAACAATAAGCCAAAAGACAGAAGAGAAATGTGAAGCATGACTCAGCAGAAAGATGGAAAGAGCCTGCACATTGAGGCCATTGAATTGACAAAATCTTTAACACAAATGTTCTGGAATTCTTATTGTATAAAATTTTACACTTTAAGTCATTTTCATGAGGGTTTATGGTAACTGAAGACTTCACAACAAAGATATCAAACATAAATAAAAGAAACAATAGACTCAAGGATATTATTTGTGACAAAACTACCCAATTAAAAATTAGCACTAAAAAAGTGTGTGTGTGTGTGTGTGTGTGTGTGTGTAAGAGAGAGACATAGAAATTGCAAGAGCCAAAGCTCTCACAAATTGATAAGAAACTCTAAGCAATCTGATATAAAAATCAGCAAATAATGTGAACAGAGAATTTACAAAAAAGACTATTAATATATATGAAAAGAATATGAAAAAATACACAACTCATTATAAATCAAAGAAATTGAGGGTAATATAATGAGTAGCATTTTCCATTCATCAAAATGACAAGAGAAAATAATATCTGATAATATTAAAATCGCACAGATAATGGTATGGATAATTACCATGGAGGCTAATGGGAGAATGAATTGATAACATGTAAGGGAAATTTGACTAGATCTAGCTGAAAATGTCCATATCCTTCAATCTTATCATTTATCTTCTAGATAGAAGTCCTAAAGGAACTCTATCACATGTACACAAGAATATATAATGCAATAATACTTGCAGCAGTTTTTATGATAGAAAAAATACTGCTTAAATACCATAATGAGAAGGGATTAATATTAGTCACTCAATAATATGACATACTGTCATTGAAATTAGTGAAATAAATACTCATATAACCTGGAAAATTTTTTATATCATATAATGTTAAGGGAGAAAACAATGCAATACTATCTATCTATCTAGTATGATGTCCTCATATAAACTTTAAAAATATGTAAACTATACATTGGTTTTTGATGCATCATTCTGCAGTAATAATATAAAAAGACAGTAGGGAATGATAAGCACTAAGAGCAGGAGCTTCCTCTGGATCACACAGGGAGGTTCCAACTTTTTAAAATCTTTTGAAATCTTCAATTTTCAAACTCCTTTGAAATTCAACATTTTGAAAGTTAACATTTTTAAAGCGAGCACTTGATTTTCTGAGTAACCATGCACATACACACCAAAAATGTAAAAATAGAAAACCCACTCCTTTCCTAGATTTACCCAGAATTATTTATTATTAATGACAAATTGATTAATCCAGATGCTTAGATGAAAATCCTTGGAAACATCCCTAACTCCTCCTTACTTTTCACACCTTACAACCAACCCATCAGCCAATGTTTTTTTGAAAGGATAAGGATTTATTCAAGTGTGAAGAATAGAAACAGAGCTCTTGCAAGAGCAAGAAACCCAATAGCAAATTACTCTCATTGGCTAATTGTGATGGTTCCAATATCAAAATACAGTATTGCAGAGTTTAATCATTCTAAATTGCACCACCATCCTGGTTATAGTTCCCACTACATCTCACCTGGACCACCTTAGTAGTTTTCTTGATCATCTTCCTGCTTCTACCTTTGCCCCTTACTGTCTATTCTCCACTCTGCAGTGACACTTGTTTCCTTTAAAAAAAATTAGTTCATCACATCCTGCTCTGCTGACAGCATGCCATTGTTTCCTATGTCACTCAAGATAATTTCCCTCCTCTGGTTTCTTTGTTGGCCCTTTAGCAATCTAAGCACATTTCCCTCTCTCTAGGCCTTGGACTACCCTTCCATCTTTCAGGAGCACCTCTCACATGGATTGTGCTCTGGTCTAACCTCTGCTCCTTTGTCACCTCATCAGAGAAGATTTCTACCACCACCTTTACTATAGTAGCCTCACTTGTCCTTCTCTTCCTTTCCCCTGAAAACATTTCTCCCTGGCACTTCTCATCCCTGACTTATTATATAGCTGTTCTGCAGGGGTATTTGGGCACCCTTCCCACTAGGATGGAAAGTGCTAGGAGCAAAGGTATTTGCTCATTTATTCTGCTATACTTTCTGCAACTACAGTATCACCTGCCACATAGTAGAAGCTTTAAAAAATTGTTGATGGACTGACTGTACTGAATCTGTACTTTTTTATGTCTAAAACAAATATGAGAAAATTTTAGATTTCATAAATTTATGTGCTGTCATCATGGAATTTTGTTGTATTCAGTAATTTAAAACAAGAAAGGCCTTTTATTCAAAAAAGATCTACTCTAAAAATGAGTCTGAACATGGAAAAGATACAATATTTTTAAATGGAAAAAGGAGACCAGACAAATAAATATTTCCTTTAATTTCATCAGACAAAAATAGATCCACTAGTTCTTTATAATTGTTTAGAAATTAATACCACCTTGTTGCATGTTATCTAATGTTATTATAAAATTTGTTCCAATGTGTGTTAATATTGTAAAATTAATTGTCTTTAATAAATAAAACTCTGTTAAAGAATTGTGACTTTAATTATTCTAAATTAATTCCTATTCTGTTTTTATGATACTCTGAGTTAAAGACTCATAATGCAATCTACATTCATATTTTTTTGACAATTGAAAGAAGCTAAATCGCCTATGGGGTTTTTTTTAAAAATATTTTTGCAACTTCATTTGTGCTTCAGTATGCCATATCTTTTACATGCAGATGGTCTCAAGATGACAAGAATTTTTCTTTCTTCTTGTTCAACACAATTTATTAAGCCTCTGCTATTTAATAGATACTTTAGGACTATATCAGAAAAGAACAATTATAGTAATAATATATATTCATTATAGCGTGACCTAACACACCTGCCACTTAGTAGAAGCTTATTGTGTATCAATACTCTTGCAAGAGTTTTACATATATCAATTCATCTAATTGTCCCAGAAATCTTATCAGGAAATATAATAGATATCCATGAAAAGGTGCAGAAAAGTTAAATATTTTGTCCAGGACTGTTCAGGATCAGCTTTGTGGACAAGCAACTTTTGCAGTTATGTTGAAAGACCCCACATTTGGAAGGGTCCACACTTGATTTAATAGTCAATGGTTGCTATCACAAAATTCTTAATAAATTTTGAAAAAAGTGCCTTAGATTTCAATTTTATATTAGGTCTTACAAACTGTAGCTAATCCAGTTGGATTCAAAGCAGAGTGGTTGGTCTCTGGTGAACTTTCTCTTGATCACTGCATTCTGCTATTTCTCTCTTGAGATGGGCAGAGACTGTTATTCATTTATTCAACAAATAACTGCATATTTGCTAACTGTTCTAAATATTGAGGATATTGAAGTGCGAAATATAGGCTTAATCACAAAGCTTATTTTACTGGAGATATAGATCATAAAAAATGAATAATCTAAAAACCCAGGATTATGACAAGTCTATGGGGAGACTTAAAACAATATTGTATTGAATATTTCAAGATAGCTAGAAGAGAGGAATATTCTCACCACAAAGGAATAATAAATGTGTGAGGTGATGGATATGCTAAGTGTCCTGATTTAATTATTTCACATGTATACATATATCAGAATATCACAGTGTACCCCATAAATAAGCACAATTATTATATGTCAATTAAAAGCAAACAAAAAAATAGGATGACAAGTGATTGGCATCTGCTATAAATTAATCGAGGAAGAATGCCATTTAAAACAAGATAAAAACTGAAAAGAAGGCCTCACTTATGAGATGGTCTGAAGGAAGAACATCTCTTGTAGTTCCACTTTTGCTCTTTACTGTTTTCCTTCAGATGAAAAAGGATTCACGAACACACACGCACACACACAAGCAAAACAAATATTTCCTAGTTTAGGAAAAGCACTAATTGATATTCTCTTCCTCACTACTTATGGTTTGGTTTTAGATTTCATTCTGGTTCCTGGCTAATTCATTTCTCAAAATGGAAATGATATTCAAAAGAGTCATTGAGAAGGTTAGTATCTCTCATATAGAAATGCCAGAGGAATGAGTCAGTGATTTATGTGTTCATAAATTAAACTTGGTATGCTTAGTAAAATCTAGCCATCATGCTAATTTGAATGAAAATAAGATAGAATTGATTAAAATGTTGACTCATCAGCTCTGGGCTACTGTGTGCTCCACGTGAGGAGAGCCACCTGGAGTCACGCAACGTGGCATCTCTGAGCAGAAATTGACTTGCAGCATATACTTTCCCAAATTGATAGAACTACAAGATACTACAGTTTAGGTTCTATTTTACAGAAAAGAAAACTAAGGCCCATTAGGTTGGCTTTAATTGTTATAGGAAGTTCAGACCTCCTGATTCCTGCCTAGCAATTTTTTTTAATCAAGAGAGAATAACCAACTAAAGATAAAACACTGTGGCTCATTGCTCTTGAAAGTTAGTACTCTGGAGCAAGTCAGGATCACCTGAAGGATGAGGAGTTTTCTAAAATGCTAATTATGTCTCACTTAACATACCCTTACCTGTACTGCAACCAGACCCTGAAACCCCCTTTATATGCAACCCCACATGCACATTTCATTCAGGAAGAAGAGCACAGGATTTTTATTTCATACTAATGTTTAAAATTTTGGAATTAAAATCAGGCCTCATTAATGGAATGTAGTTTGTCGTATGTTCCCCCAGAGGTTCTAAGTCTCAATAAATTATAGGCATACATTCCGTTTACTCATATTAACTTGCTCCACAAAAAAATTAAGTAAAGATATTAATAATTGTTTGCATATATTGTTCAATTAATAATAGATCCTTTCACATACTTTTAAAAAACTGCTCCTCTCTCTCAATTATTTATAATGGAAACCCACTTTCCTTCATTATCACACTCTACATTACTGAAAAAGACAAATAACACTTGAAAATTTGAATGCCCATAAACAGTCAAAAATATGAAATCCCTGGTTTCTTAGGGAATTTAGAGAAGTTGTGCTCTTGGTTTTCTAACTACAGTACATGCCAAGGCATGTTCTTATCTACTTGGAAATTGACTGTCCCTGCTGTGTCTTCTTCTGTGCTGGGGATTGAACCCAGGGCTCTGCACAGCTAAGCACACATTGTGCCGTCTGAGTGATAACTCCAGCTCTGGGGGCTATATTTTTTATAAGGATTATTTATACAGAGAAAATTATTTTCTCAAATGTACTCATTTTCTAATGAAATCAGTGGATTTCTTTGGCTAGAAGGGGAGGAATACAAAAGACATGTCCTACTATTGAGGACTCCAGAGACACCAGCATGATTTTCAAACCATGGTTTAGAAAGGCCCAGGGTTCCAGAGAGAGCTGTTGGCAGGGTGCTTGTGTGGTGGTGATGGCAAGGATCACAGCAGAAACTGGAGGGGAGTCTCTGGGAAGACACCCAGCTCCTTCCATCAGGGGGGACTCTCCATTTTTTTTTAAAATATGGGATTCAGAGAGAAAATTTTAATAGATAATCGCAAACTGGTAAACTACCCTCCTTTTAATGAAGATTTGTGTTGTTTTCCTCAGAAACAGAAATTAAAGTTTAAACTGGTTCAAGAAATATAGAGAGAAAAAATAAAAGAAGGAAGAAAGGAGCTGATTGAGGGAGAGACCTAAGAGAAGAATTCATTAAAAGCATAAAAAGGTTTCATAAGGAGGATCTGGCAGCCATGGAACAGGCAAAGCAAAGGCCAGGGATTGGCAAGCTCCCCCAGCACCTGTATTTCTTTTCCACCAATTCAGTAATCCAGCCTCAACTACCGAAAACTTGGTTGTAAGAGTTTTGAGAATGAACATTGTATTTGAAAATTTCCTGAAGAATATGAAGCAGTCTTAGAAGACCTTTAAGTTCTGCTATGAAAAACTGACAACATTGCATATATTTAATTCCTAGCATTTTAATAAGAATGCATTAATTTCATAAGAGTGCTTTTAAGCATGATTACTTTCACAGTTAAACAGGTGAAAAGAAATAGGACATCGTCAACTCACAGTGGCAAGACAACATGTTCATAAAACCACTTGCTTTTAAGTTTAATTATTTTCATCAGCCCTGCCATGATTGCTCTTTTCTTATTTCTTAAAATCTTTCCATTTTACCTAGTGAAAATTTAGTAAACCAGTAGACCAATTTAATATCCAAGGAACTTGAAAATATCCTGTTGCATTACACATTACGACAAAGTATACCATAACACATTTGAAAAAGAAATATCACTCCCCATAAACTCCAGCTTGGAGTTATTTATGATAACTTGGTGAACACTATAGATTATATTTCAACATCATAAAGCTAGTGCATGTATAAGCACACACACACACACACACACACACACACAGCATGCACTCCATCTAATTTAACTGCTATTACTGACCTGTGACATGTTCTTACTGGTGTAATACTAGATCAGAAGCCATCTCATCTCCATGCTGGATAAAGATTCAATTATTGAGTCTGTTACACTTGACATTATAGAACTTGGCTGAGAGATTTTTGTGGGAAATTGCTTTGTGGAAACTCCCTTGAAATCCACAGTGAAACTTGATCTTGGAAAATGGTTTTCTGCTATGCATTTGCAAAGCCTCAGGTAAATAAATGCAGTTTTATTGGTTGCTAAGTCAAATTTAACCAGATGCCCAATAACATACAAATATGGCCTTTTTAAGGAGATTTTCATTATAACTACATTCACTGTACTTGTTGGGTTAAAGGGATAAGTTGGATTTTTAAAAATCAATCTAAAAAAACTCCTCAAATCTTATATATATCCTTCGAATGGGCAAACTCTTTGCAGTTCTTTGTAGAGAATAAATACATTTAGTATTAATTAAAACATACTGGTGTGGGTTAACAAATGATCTATGTCTAGCATTGCAAAATATAGTTCTAATATTTGCTTATTACTCCTCCCTTTTAAAGAATGAACCAAATATCTGGTAGAGATACCAACAGATAGATTTTAAAAGGCCATTATCTCTCTTGGAGTGATGGCTTCTCTGCAGAGCTACTTTTCTCTATACAAGATAATGTGCTCAAATGATAAACTCTTGCGTACATAGATGGGTAATTTGACTTACCCTACACATAAACTTAAGCTTAATAATATTTTGTGTGCAATATTAAAACACAGAAATTTTGTAGTTTAATATTACACAGAGTACATAGATTAATTTTTATTCTATGTATCCTTTTCAATAGTTATTTAACCAAGGTTTTCTCATCAAAGGTCCAGGGCCAAATTTCAGACTATTTCTAAAATTATGACAAACTTGTCCTTGATTTATGACATTAGAAACCCATGAGTCGTGTGGTGGAGCACGCCTGTAATCCCAGCACTTGGGAGGCTGAGGCAGGAGGATTGCAAGTTCAAAGCCAGCCTCAGCAACTGAGTGAGGCCCTAAGCAACTCAGTGAGACCCTGTCTCTAAATAAAAAAATACAAAATAGGGCTGGGGATGTGACTCAGTGGTGGAGTACCCCTGGGTTCAATCCCCAGTACCCTCCGCCCCAAAAAAAGAAACCCGTGAGTCATTTTCTTTGCTTCCTTTTCATCCTCAATCCCTTCCAAATTATGAATTTTTTTCTACATTACTTTTTGAAAATGTTTTTTTCTGTGCACCTCTCCTTAATGAGATCACCTTCTTTATTTCCCACCTGTCAGTACATAGCTACCTGACAAGTGCATGTACCTCCAGTCTTGTCTTCTCACTCCCTTCTCCCCTCTCCAATCAATTCAATCTCCCCTCTGTAGCCCTACCAGAGTTACAGTTATAAAAGGAAGATCTGATCTCAACATTCTCTACTTGAAATGCTGTATAGTTTTCAAACATCTCAAGAATAAATTCCAGACTTCTTGGCATGATATTCCATGCCTTTTAAATTCTGGTCCCTAACTCTCTTTTATTTTTATGTCCTACAATTCTAATCCAAACCTCCTACAATCTGCTATTTTGAACTTCTTACTATGGCCTGAACATGGATTTTCATGCCTCTAAACCTGGGCTAATGTCATTTCCACATCTGGAATATACACTTCTCTTTTTATATACAATATCCTAAATAGTCCTTATTTTTTATAAAATTTTAACAAAGCAATATGTCAAGAATATTTAATAAATGATCCAAACTTTCCCTGATAGATTGTAATTCTACCCACATAGACTTGAATTTAAACTTGGAGCTTCTTATCTTAATCATTTGGTTTTTTTGTCTATTTTTTTGTCCATAACAAACTATTCAACTGAAATATGTCCTTCCTCTAAATTGACAATTCCTTAATGGGCACACTGTTGAATTTATTATATAAAATAATAAATGACATTCAACACATATCAGCTGTATTTTTGTGTGATTATTCAATCATTTTCCCCACAAATTGTGAGATCAGTGAGGTCAGAGAATGTTTCATTTTGCTTGATCTGTGTCCTTGCCACATACTTACACTGCCTGTGACATTATGGATGTTTAAAACATGCTTGATGAATGAACAATGATTGAATTTCCAAATTCTTAAATTTTAAAGAATGTAATACCAAACATTAAAATCATACCATGATCGTTTGTTTCCTTTTCATGCAAATGCAATTAGCAAAAGCATTTTATAGAGTCCCTTTGTTGTTTCACACACTTTTGTAATTGTTGCTTGATATTGATAAAATACAGGACTGCTAAGCACATACTTAACATAAATAATAATAAGTTCACAGTCAGCAGAGAAAATATGATTCAGTTCAAGAAACTCTTCTCAGAGTCAAAATTCTAAGATTTTGGGATCCCTTCTTCAAAGTCCTAGAATGTCCATTTTCTAATGGCTTTTTTTGTCTGCAGGTCCTAAGGTGACATCTCTTTCCTGTGAGAGAGATTAGCTATTTTTAGACAGCTAGTACCCAACTGCCTTTTCTCTTTGATAATCAGAAGAACCTAAATTATATTGAAATAAGAGACTGGATACAATGTTCTTGTAGATAAAAAGCACTTTTGTAGGTGGGGAGGAGATAAATGCTTGTACCATTTGTCTTAGCTAGAAATCTCTGGAGTCCCACTTGCTGGGAAAGACAAACATTATCCCTGGTCTTTTAAAGTCATAGAGAAAATGATTGTTCTGCACTTTTCAGCTCTCTCTCTGCAATTATGGCATGGTCCTCAATGTGTCTTTTATAATTTGAGGTAATACATTAACAGAAACAAGCAAAATAAAAATGGAAACACGTTTAACTTCTAAAGTCTAGGTAAATATTTAACCTAAGATTTTCAATCTAAAGATGGTTATTTTTGAACATTTTTGTATATAATGCTTGTCATGATAAAATAGCAATATGCTGAATGAATGAATCAACCAATTTTCTGATGGTTACAAGAACAGTTGGTGAATTCAGAGCCTCTGTTATCTGGAGCCAAACTTTCCCACTTGTCTTGTCCCACCTCTTCCATTGCCAACACTGGTGTCTCTTCTTGGAATGCCTTTCACCCCAATTTCTGTCCATCATAAACATTTCCATCCTTCAGACTGTATCTGAAAGTCAGTCAGACGACGTGACAAAAGCTCAAGTTCCAGACAGCTCTAGTTTCAAATATCTGCTTAGCCTCTTTCAAACCACATGAGCTTTAGTAATTTTCTAAGCTTCACATTTTCATCTCTAAGATACAGGTAAATAATTGTGTTAACACAATAGATTTATTTTGAAGATTAAAAAAGACAACATACCAAAAATGCTTGTGACATGTTTGGTTTTCAATATTTATTAGACCAAATGTTTCTTGGGTGACATTTACTTCATGAAATTTTGCTTGTGCACAGCATCCCCACAAGCATAGTGAAGTAGTTCCCAAACTGGTTTGTATCTTAGATCAAATGATAGATCACTCAGAGACTCCAAGGCCACACCCCAGAACCAGACATAGCCTCTCAGGTGGGGGTTCAAGTGAGTGGAATAGGGACACTTGTAATTTCTGAAGGTGATTCCAAAGTGCAGACAAATTTGGAAATTATGACAATAATAACTCTCCAAACTGCTTGATCATAAAAATCACTTGAGAAGTTTATATGATACCTATGTGTGTGTGTGTGTGTGTGTGTGTGTGTATTTCCAAGATACAGACATATGAGTCTGAATTTCTAAAGCATCATAAGTAGATATTTTGATTAGGCAGAGTTGGAAACATACTATTAGCAGATTGGTTGTATTTCTGTACTAGATTCTCTTAATTTATAGCTCTTTGTCAGGGCAGAGATAGTGTCTCTCTTTCAACTTTACATTTCCTAATATTCCGCTTGTACATACTAGGCATGCAATAAATGTTTGGAATTAAATTGAAAAGTATTTAAAATCTTTGATCTAACTGATGCATTTCTACTTTGTATTAAGAAGTGAAGATAGAATATTAATATTTTAAATGCAAACAGGTATACCTAACTTGATATCTAAAAAGTGTTGGCATTTGTCTCAGCTTTGCCACTACTGAGCTTCAGGACCTTATAAAGCCAGTTAGCTTTTCTGGACCTCAGCTTCTGTATATGTCCAATGGTTTACATATGCAGACAGACTACATGGGTGCTCTAAAGCTTATTACATTGAATGCCAGGCTAGGTACAAATTTTACTAAGTATGCATGAGAAGAAAATGAAGTTCTATTTTCTCATTTTAAAATGCCTCTTCTAATTATTCTTCCCTAAAAAGATTCTGTAACTTTTCTGTAGTTCTATAGTACCTGCAGATGAAATGTCCTCAAAGCCTGGATGCCATTGCCCTTCCTACAGGGACAGCAGCCTCCACCACTGTGCACTGTCATCCACACATGTATCCATGCTTATTTTTATTCAGGAGCTTCTCTCTCACTGTCTGGTTTGTGAATTATGTGTCTGCTTCCTGTTTCCTGCCAGAATGTTCACTCCTTACCAGTCAGTCATTTTTCATCAGTAAAGATACAAAATCATCATGCTCATTGGTGATCTTCCCACCATACCAAATGAAAAACATATTTATTTCTGTTGCTGTATTTAACTCCCTCTCTTCTCACTTTTCAGCAAATCTGGCTTTAAGATTGAAATGTCTAGAAAGGAGATATGTGTTGGTTAATCTCTGGTCTCCCTACCCACAGAGTATAGCAAAATCAATGTGCTCAAAGAATTAGTAACTATTATCTGTGGATTTGTTTTTCATGAGTTAAGTGGAAGGAAAGAATTTAAATTTAAAAAAGAACTTATATGATTATAACACCATATATGTAAGGGACAATATGTGTACTTTTAAGTATAATTTTTATGGTCAATTGATATAACTAAAACCATTGTTCCATCATTTTCAGCAAGAATGCCAATGTTTAATTTAATTTTTGACAATTAGGATAAAAAGGACATAAAAATAATGATTAACATATAAGTAATATCTGATATCAAAATAAGTTTAAAATAAAATATCATTTACAGTACTGGACATTAAATCCAAGGCCTCTCACACACTAGGCAAGTGCTCTACCACTAAGCGATATCCCCAGCCCTTTTTTTATTTTCAAACAGGGTCCTGCTAAGGTGTCCAGGCTGGTCTTGAACTTGCAATCCATTTGCCTCAGTCTCCTAAGTAGCTGAGACTGCAAGCATGCACCACCATACCCAGATGGTATATGTCTGAAATTAAAATGTACTTTTCTTCAGTGTTGCATTTTGAAAAAATTAACCAGAAAGGAGCAAAATTTTTATAACTGAGTCTAAACTGGTTTTTGTACCAACACTCATTTCATTTCAGCAATTAATGGTTTAAATGTTAGAAACAGGTTAAATATCTACGAGATTTTGTAGTTCATTCAACTACCCACAATGACAATGTATCATATAAGCTAACAGAAGAGATGGAAATACCTTATGGTAATTCTAATTCTGCATCTTAGTGAAAGCAGCAGAGAGATTTTTCAGTAAGACATGTACAATCTGATATTTGACCCACGATTTAATAAATCTCTGTTCAAAGCTGCTAGACATTGTAGAAGATAAAATGGAGGATGAAGAAGAACAAGATTATCCCATTCCAGTTCTTAAAACACATATTGATTACTGATCATACAGGAGTGACAGTGAAGACACAGAGATAACTGGTACAGTACATGATCCTGAGAAGAGGACAGAAACAAATTCAATATGTTTTTTAACCCTTCTCTTTAATTTTTTATGAAATTCTCAGTGAGATTTTAAGAATTTATATGTGGATATGTGGCTAGAAAATCAATGTGCACATAGGGTATGTTAAATAAATGTTTGGTCTTATTATAGTTAATAAATAGACCATAATAATTCTTTTCATATTTTTGGTAAAGAGATTTCTCTGAAGTTACTTTACTATAATATTTGTAAATAATATCTTTAGACATAAATATATATTTTTAATTATTAGTAAAATTAGTATAATAGTGTCAATAGAATTTTAGCATGATAACCAGCATGGTGAATAGTAACTATTTCCCTCTAATTCTTATAGATTTTTACAGAAGCTCTTTGGAATCACTTCTAAATTATTATACAAATTTAAGAGAAAATATTTAAATGATATTTAATCTTCCTACATAAGCACATAACCTCTCCATTTTCAAATGTTCTTTTAATGTTGCTCATTTGGCATTTTAAGGATTACTTCATGTTGTTATTAACAAGTATTTTTCAAGTTTTGCTGCAATTTATTATGAATAAAATCATTGTTCCAACACATACTCCTAACAGGGCATTGCTGATATCTCAGGTTGGTTCCCCCAAAAGCAAGTGCTAAGGCAAGGAATCATAAGCAAGTAATTTATTAAAGGAGAATTACCAGGGAAAACCTGGGAGGATGGCAGGGAAGGAGTCCAAGCCAAATAAGGTCACAATCTTAGACTAAGTCCTACAAATAGTAGCTTCTACCCAATCTTACAAAGAACTGTGGAATGTAAGCTAAGACACATGGTAAAGAAGCTAGAACTTTCATACCTCCATATGTGTCAGTCAGTCAGTGATAAGTGGATAGACCCAGGAAATGCCCATTTCCAGTCATTCTCTATGTTTATTCAGGCAGCATAAGCATCAGTAACATGAAGACAGTTATACAAACACAAGCGTCACAAGTGCAGGTAATTAGAGGCTAAAGCGCACTAAAGCCTCAGCACATAAGAATAGTTTAAAAAATAACGTAAAATGTAAAAATAAAGATTTTTGAGGGACTCTTGGCAGAGTAACAACATTCACCTTATTCTTTTCTTTGTACTTCTCAAATTCACTTCCATCATACATTGAGCCCAATCCAGCACATCATTTCAAAACAGTGTTCACAATTTCTAAGAGAAAAAGTGTAGAAAAAAATCCCAGTCTGGAACAGAAGGTGAAATTGAAATTACCACCTGATGAAGTTTTAAACAATGCAATTCTTTTTAAAGACCCATCACCTCTAATAAAAGAGAGAGAGAGAGAGAGAGAAAGAAATATCAGTGGGGACATGATTTCTATTACTGTCCTGAATCTTTGAGGTCTTTCATGGTGGCACACACTTCTGCGATTCCCACAAAGGAATGCCATGTTTGATAGGTTCAATATTCTTCCCACTAGAGCTGGAAAGAAGGGAAAGTTCCAGTTATTTCCACTTATCCTTCCTACCATAATAACCTTCATTTCAATGAGGGATTCTTCCTGAGGATATGTATGTCCATTCCTTTTAACATCCAGGAACTGAAGAAATAACCACAGCTGACTCCACAAATATATTGGAGACTGGTGATTCAAATTTAGTGTACAACATATAACTCCATTATCTATTATAAACACCACATTGGCATTGTGAATCCCTAGAAATTTGTGTCAGTTCCCCAAAGTTTAGATGTTTTTCTTTCTCTTTTGTACAGTTATCCACTAGCTGGCCTAAGATCTCTTTTGATAAGTACTGGGGCACCTGGTATTGCAGAGAACCCAATACTCTTCTTCAATTGGCAGGCTGTAGGTCTGTGAACTGACTAGGTTTAGAATTAGGGGAGAGAATATGAGTGTCAGTTGTGGTAACTCAAATCATTGATTTGTCCCTTAACATGGAATTTTTTTGTCATTGATATTGTTATATAGATTAAATAATGGTTTAGTAGGCTACAGAGTTATTCTAGTTTTAGGGACTTAAGAGTGATTGTTCCTGGTAAAGATCTCTGTGGGTCAAAACTTTAAATTCCAATGTATATTCTAGTCAATATGCTACTTAGTCTCTGTCAAGTAAATGTCACATTATCTTCATGGAAAGTCCAAATCTATAGAGGACGACCCCATGTTTCAGGGATGAGAGCATTTCTTCCAGCTAAATAGTATTTTAATGACTTAAGAAAAGCCCTTTGGACCTTCTCAATAAAAAAGCAATGTGGAAAGGTGTGGCCTGTGATAAATCCATTTCAATTTACCAATTTTCCTAAGTCTTTCAATGCTTTTCTCTGTATTGTACTAAGAATGTTCTTGCATCTCAATTCTATTAAGCTTCCTTCCACTTAATCTAAGTTGTATCCAAACAACCATGTAAAATATCAGAGCTCCTTCCACCTACCAAACACACACATTAAATTCAAATTTTCTGGTAGGTGTACCCATGACAATAAAATTAGCGCTATCTATTAATATACATTTTGAAGTTTTGGATTATAAGATATTTTCTTCCTACTCACTTTGTATGTATTCTCTTGGAGCATACTGAGAATTGGTACTAGTTATTAAGATGTTTGGGATGAATTTTGAGAAGAGGCATCTTCTTCTAAGACAATTTCACCAGGAAGGTTACTGAAGAATTTTTCATTAGAAAAGGCTGATCTCCTCAAAGACAGGAAGAAAGGATGATTACATTAGCAAAGAATGTTCATAGTCATTCTGTCACTTCAATATCCATAGCTTCTCACAAGTCTTTTCAAATATACCTATTCCACTCCTTCCCAATCACTCTTAAATTTGCATGAGAAATTTGAGGAGGCTCTGAATTCACCCTCTGTAATCAATACAATTAAATTTTGTTTCTGATTTTTCAGAGACATCATAATAATAGCACTTGAAGAAATAAGAGATAATTTTAGATTTACTGTAAAATTTATCAGATTTTTCTAATGTTATTTGACTGAGAATCCAATCCCTTAAATGTTAAAGACTTGAGATATTTTATTTCTGAAGTCCTTTGTTGAACTGAAGAGCAACCATCTTATTCCACAGAGTGTTTTGTCCATACTGCAGCCATGAGAGTTAAACACAGTAGTCACTCAGTCCTCCAAATGCTTGCTTCACTAGTCACTCCATCATAGGCAACTGGTAAGTTTGGGAATCATATGCCATTGCATGCCATACCTTGGTGAATATGGATCCCATTTCCTTCTAGTAGGATCTCAGCATTACCTTCAAAAAAATCTGAACCAATCCCGAAAGACAATATAAAGGTTAAAATATACAGACACATACCAGGAGAAAATATTTGCAATGCATTTAACTATGAATGATTAACATATAGAGTAGAAAAAAATTTTTCTATACTTTATAAGAGAAAGATCAACTATAAAAAAGACAATAAGCAAAGGTATATTTACTGCCAATTGCACACATGGAGTTGGCCAAAAAATATAATAACCTAACCCAATTACTTGAGCACTCAATTTCTAAGTAGTGGTTCTTTCTATTTCTATCTTTTATCTTAAAAGTAATTTATTAATATTAATGAATTAATAAATTCTTTTGATTAGTATCTTTTTTGCCATCATTCTATATCTAAGTCTAAATTGCATGTAGCAGATTTTTTTAAAGTAAGCTGAGAATCTTCTTTTGTTGGTGATTATGTTCCATTTCTATTTATTGTAATTATTGACATATTTGTAACATTTTTTACCTTGTTATTTTGTGCTTACTATTTGTCCTGACTTCAAGGCCTCTTCTTTTCCTTTTATGCCTCCTAGATGGCAAAACGTTTTTTTTCTTATTTAATTTCTGTCCCATATTCTTTCAGATTTACATACCTTATTTGCATTTTTCTAATAATTATTCTGAAATTTAAAAAATTAGAATGAAAACTTATAATTTTCTTTCTTTACATTCTTTTCCAATAACAAAATAGACTTTGCAACACTTGAGTCAACTGTATCCCATATTTCATGCCACTGATCTGAAGACCTAATTTATTTACTCCAAAATGTACTCATTATAGTTTTATGTGTTCAATATAAAAGTGTTCAGTCTATGTATTTATATTTATTTACATGCATAGCAAGCAACATTGTTTTTTCCTCCCTTTAATCCTGCATCCTCATATTCTCTGGTAATTTTTCTTTTTTCTGAAGTAGTGTCCTTTCCAAGCTTCTTAAATGCAGTTGGTGAAAACTCTTCTCTTTTTTTTCCCCTTTATATTATTCACCCTCGCTCTTGGAATAGGGCAAAAATGCCAGATTATTTTTTTCTCAGCATTTTGAAAATATCTCTCCACTCTCTCTGGCTTCTGTTGTTACTATATTTGCTAGCAGTTTTATTCATATATAGTTTCATTTTGCTTCTGTGGCTTTTTAAAGACCTCTTTATCTTTGGTATTCTGTTAGGAAGCTATGATGCATTTAGGTATTGATTTCATCTTTATTTTACCTGTTCAAGATTTATTTATCTTTGAAGACAAGGATTCACACCTTTAATCAATTATGGAAAATCTGAGGTTTTAGCTATTTAAATAGTTCCTCTCATCTCTATTCTCCTCATTTGAAAATCCTGTTAAGCATGTACTTGATTTTATTTTTCATTGTAAATTCCTTCAATTTTCTTGTATTGTATCAGCTTATTTCTCATATTTTCTGCATTCAGTTCTGATTCACTGTGGCTAACTTCTTAGCATATTTTAATTTTGATAGTAAATTTATATTTAGAGGAGTTTGTGGAATTTTCACCTGGGAGAAGGGGATATTCATCTCCATAGGATTTACATTTCCCTTCCCACATAATCTGGCAGCTCATTTCATGCTGTTGACTTTATCCTGCCTCTCTGTTTCATTTTACTTGACTTTTGCTGTGCATGCTACAATTTGTTTGCTTATACATCAACAGAAGTTCACTCTCTAGCTTGTGTTTCCCCAACTCTCATGAGTAGTCTAAATTTGAACTCCAAGCCAATGTGGTCACACTTTCTCAGTGGAAACCTTTCTGTTGTTAGTTTATCCACCAGACGGCCAAGCCAAAACAAATATCTATGTCTTCTACTTGTATTCACAAGATTTTCTGTGTTGTTTGTTTTATTTTACTTTTTCTCCATCCCTTATTTCACTTCTACTTTAGTCCTTTTGTTTTCAGCTTTCTTCAGGAGCTTCATGTCCAACCCAGCCCCCTCCCCTGGTCTGAGCCAAAGCCTGATCTCCTGGGAAAGCTTCCTTTCTTTCTGCAACTATTCTTCAGAGGAGTCTTGAATTTTGGTTCTATTTCTCAATCAGCTTTTTAAAGCTTTGTTTTTTACCCTGAAGAATTCCCTTCACATTATAGTGCAACATTAAAAAATGGTTTATTATATTTTGTCCTCAAAGAAATGTACTTGCGCTGTGGTTCTTCAGGGCATGTACTTTATATTATTGTCAGAAATAGAAACCCTGAAAATTTTAACATCATTTTCCGTTCAAGAGTTCCTTAGAGAATTGTCCTCAATTTTCAAAAAGTTATGAGTTCTATTGTTTAATTTTGAGTTTTGTTTTAAAATTCGACCTGAAAATTCCCCTATTTGGAGAATTTATTGGGATTTCTTTTGTGGCCTACCATAACATCAATGTTATAAATGTTTTAAGGAAAATGAAAAGGATAAAGCATTATTAAAGGAAGAAATGTGTATTTTCATCTTCATAAATAAAGCTATTAAATAGGGTATTCTAGATCCTTATTCATTTTTATATCTAATCATTTTTAAGAAATCAAAAGTGGTCATCGATCACATGTCTGAAGCCATTGCTTTTCTCTAGCAATTTTTGCTCTGCATTTGTCAATGGTGGTTTATTTGTTCCTTAAAGTTTGGTTCTACGTATTTTGTGCACAGATACATTGTCTTTCCTTCATTTATTAGTTTGTTTGGAATTGTATGTCATTGGGTTATTATTAGTGCCACTCTTATTTAAGTTTGTTTGCCAACTGTATCTTCACCCATCCCATTATTGTTTACTTTTTGCTATCTTGTTTGTGTATAGTGGATATTTAGATATTTTAGAGTGGTCAAATTTTAATCATTGTATTTTCATAACGAGTTTAAGCTTTGCTTCTTTTGTGGTTGCACATGAAATATTTAGTGATATGAACATCCCTATTTCTATTTGCACTATTTCTTTTGTGCTTTCTGTTTACTTTTGTTTCTTTAAAAGGTATTTTGCTTGCTTACGTTCTTTAGCTATTTAGAAGCCATTCTATTTTATGTTTCTACTCATTGTTTGAAAATTAAGATTTTTTAAATAGACTGTATTGTGTCCATCTACAATGCTCTACATCAGTGCAGAAGGGCCATCTTTTGTCTTCCTCCATGAAAGATGAAAAATGAGCATGATCTACTTTCTCTTCAATACCTACCAACTCCATCCCAGTTGTTGGTTTTAATAAAGTATAATATGATTTCATAGGTCCAATTTGGTATGGTATGCTATCTTTTATTTAATGAATTGATTTTTATATTTACATACATAGTAGAGCTATTGGTTAAATAAAAAATGTTCAAATAGTTTTAGTGCTTACTGTCTCTTTTTATACCATAACTTTCTTATTTTTATGATCTCCATTTTAATGAATTTCTGACTTGAATCGTGAGATTTTTTCCCTTGGAGTGAATGTGGGCACTTTTTTTTCTGAGAATTCACATCTGAGAAAAGAACTTTCTGTTTGTAAAGTACATGACCAATAGTTGGCTGAGTCTCGGGTTTTTAGGTGGTAGCATTTTTCCTCAGAAAAAAATTTTGTTTTTGTCCCCCAGACATTTAGTCATGGAAGAACAATTCTGTTGTCAACATTTAAATAATGTTCGTTATTAGAACAAAAAAAAAATAGGTGAAAGATCTAATTGTCTTTGAATAAGCAGTGAAGGTAGTAGAACCTAAAGTAATTCAACCAGGGCCTTTGCCTCTCTTCCATTTCTCCTGTGTTATCTTCTGAAAAGAAGCAAGCCTTTACAGGATGTGGCTTATCATCTGCCTGTCTGCCCACATCAGAGAGGAGGCATGGTTCCACGGGAGCCAGTCGATTCAGGAACTGTCCTGCATGCTTGTCAACATGGCTTGGTTTCAGTCGCCCATGCCAGGATTAAATCCTGCAGTCTCGAATTATGTTAGTGGAGCCCAAAACAATATTTCAAAGAGAAAAGCAATCCAAATGGCATGCCCTCTGAAGGACACTTCACTTCCATCATTCACTTCTCGATTTAGGTGATGAAACTTATTTCATTTCTCATCCCTAGACTTCCATATTTACTTAGACTTCTAAATTCCATCTTTACCCTTCATGAGAAAAGCTGTGTGGCCCAGACTCTTGATTCTTGGTACCACTAGCTCAAAACAAAAACTTCTTGACAGAGAGCAGCTCACATAGATCCATGGAATACCTTCTCAGTGGCCCTGCTTTGAACTTACTGAACTGCACTTTGGTTTTCATCTGCCTTTGTGAGGGATAGTAAACAAATCTACCAAATTCACAAGTTTATTCACTGTAAGATATTGGCAAAGATAATTTTAATTATGCTATACAGTTATGCTGTCACCTGTAGGTTCAACATTAACCTAGATTTTAAAACATACCTTTTCTCTAAGCAAGGAAACTTTTAAAAATCCTGTTCACATAATATGTCCTAGTTCCCCAAATTATTCTGTTCCCTTATAACTCAGTGTCAACTGAGTTCTGTTCTAGTACAGCTATACCTTTCCCAACAGGTCTGCACTTGGTCTTGTCCTCACCTGCCCTCCAGATCCTATGATAGACTGATGCCTATCTGGTGCTGGACAGACTGCCCTGACATCTCCACATAGCACTTCTCAGTCTCCTTCCATGCAGGCACCACTTGTTCATTGATTTTGCTCAGCATCAGAGTCTGTTCAATTCCTTCCAGCAGACAACTCCAGAGACTTTCCCAGGTACCCTGTCATACCTCAGTGTTCGTGCATCCCTTCTGTTTAGACAGATTCCTAAATCCAATCTCTCCCACCATCCACCAAGCCCCCAGTTAACATGGTTATGTTTCACCAAAACTAAGGCAACTCTCAAATTATCTGAAATGATCTATGTGTCACTAACCTCTCATGCCACCATAATATATACTTTTAAAATTATTAACCATGTCACAGTGTTTAAAAGGGCATTTTTAAGGTTCATTCCCAGTCCTGTTATAATAAAATCCAGTTAGTCGAGGTCAAGATGGCGCCTACTCCACACCACACAATTTTACCTCTCTTTTGCACAGAAATTGTTGACTTGTAATTAGATCCCATGCTTTTCATTTACTTCTAGTCATCTTTCACAAGAAAAGCCATGAGTGGTTATTTCTCCACCACTGAGTTGCATGAAGAAGAAAGAAACAAACAAGTATCTCCATTTGTCTTGTGTACATTTAAGTAAACCTTAACAGTATTTCCTCAAGACTTTTCTTGTAAATAGAAAGTTATTATTAAAACATTGTTTTTTTTTTATTCTATGTCAAGAAATGTTTATAACACAAAGGAGG
Source organism: Glaucomys volans (assembly GCA_020662805.1). NCBI lineage: Eukaryota > Metazoa > Chordata > Mammalia > Rodentia > Sciuridae > Glaucomys > Glaucomys volans. The sequence goes on from JAJEJO010004602.1 coordinate 231,859, forward strand.
GATAACATTTTTTAGAAATTCTTTCTAAAGAGATTCTTTACTTTAAAAAGTGTGAGTTGAAATAGTTTAATTTGAATCTGGTAATGAAAGGCCAAAACAATCTGACCCTCTGAACAATTTGTTTTGTTCCTGTGGTAGTTATTTATCTTCTTGAATCTTTGTGGTTTGTTTGAATGTCGATGAACTCTTTGTATGAACTCTTTTCAGTTATTTCTATTTATTTGTGTGCACTTAGCAATAACCTATTTTCAATTAGAGACTTTCCTAAGCACTCCACACGTGCCTCTTCACTCCATTTCACATCACAGTTCCAAGGAATATCATGGTCGCCATGTTGTAGATGAGAAAGCTGGGACCCCAGACAGCTCCCCAATGCATCTCACTCTCAAGACTTCTACTACATGATCATGGGTAGGTAAGGGGGAAATGACTCAGTCATTAGTATACAGTGTCAACCTAGAACATAGTGATGCAGTGAAAGGTATCTGTTTTATTTTATTGAAACAAGTTAACAACCAGGTCTGATGATCCACACCATAATTCCAGTGACTCAGGAGACAGAGACAGGAGGATTGCAATTTTGAGGCCAATCTTGGCAACTTAAGTGAGACCCTGTCTCAAATAATAGAAAAGGACTTTGGATGTGGCTCAGGGTAGAATATTCCTGAGTTTAATCCTGATAAATAAACAGTGTTGTACACTGTTATATTTTTTAGTAATATGCAAAATTTTAAAATCTTATTTAATCACTAAACAAACTGATAATATTATTATTTCCATTTTATAACTGTATAAATGAAGAAACTGAGATACAGAAAAATGAAGTAATGTGCCCAAAATAATGCTATAAGTAGGGAAGCAAAATTTCAGACCCCAGTAGTTGAGCTCAAGTCCTTGCTAAAAATTGAAGATAGGATAATGGAGGCAAGAGTATGCTCAGTCATCAGTAGGAGTGATATTTCTTCATAATGCTTTCCACTGTCTTGAAAATTTTGAATTTTGCACATAGCTCTGCTCATTAAGAATGTTTTATGCACCTTTGCTCAGGTTTTTAAAAATGCAAAGGATGAAAACCATTGACTGGCAAGGGAAGTTAAAATGAATGTTCATCGTGTTTTCTCCTTTACAAAGTGGGCTTTGAAGGAATGCATTTTTCATTTGGAGGATTATAACAAAGCTGGGACATTCGAGTGAAACATTTTATAAAATTATTAAATTTGAAATACAAAATATAAAAAAGTGAACATTACCCAGAAAAAAGTGCAGAAAAAATTTAAATTACACCTGTTTTAAAGCTTAAGTTCATACTTTTTCAGAATTAATGAAGAGTTGCTTTTTTTTTTTTTTTGTGGAACCAGGGATTGAACTCGGGGGCACTCGGCCACTGAGCCACATCCCCAGCCCTATTTTGTATTTTATTTAGAGACAGGGTCTCACTGAGTTGCTTAGGGCCTTGCTAAGTTGCTGAGGCTGGCTTTGAACTCGCGATCCTCCTGACTCAGCCTCGCAAGTCTCTTGGATTACAGGTGTGGGCCACCACGCCCGGTTATTTGCTTATTTTTAAATGAGGGAAATAAACTCTGTCTCATGTGATGTGCTATTAAAGGTGGCAGTGGAGACACATCAAATTTTATTTTATTGTATTACTTCTTTTTATCTTTTTCTTTTGTTTGGATTTTTGTGTCTGCCTGCTTTTCCTTAGGAATTTGTTTCTTTATAAACACTTTATCAGTCAGTGTCTGCCCCCTGTGGTAGGCTGAGGAGGCAGCAGTCCTGGTCTGCATTAGTGCAGGGAACAGAGGTGTGTGATGAGGAACCCTGTACCAAACCAGTCCTGTGGCTTTCTTAGGACAGGTATCTGGGCAGTGAAGAACTCCCAGACTAGTAGGTAGAGTGGGAGGCAGGGGTAGTGCTTGGGATGCCCCATGCTCCTAGGGGAGCCACAGCATCAAAGGCCCTACTGTGTCATATTCCTTGCCATCTGTGACTGCAGCAGATGGGAAAGCGGTTGTTATGGTTTAGATGGGAGGTGTCCCCCAAAAGCTCATGTGTCAGACAACCCAAGAAGGTTTGGAGGAGAATTGATTGGGTTATGAGAGCCTTAACCCAGAGAATTAATCACCAGATGGGATTAATTGAGTGGTAACTGAAGGCAGTGGGTGTGGCTAGAGGAGGTGGGGGATCGGTGGTGTGGTTTTGTGAATTATTTATATTTCCATTTGTATTTGGCAAGTGCAGACCTCTCTCTCTGCTCTCTGATCACCACGTGAGCTGCTTCCCTCTGCCATTCTCTTCCACCATGATGTTCTGCCTCACTTTGAGCCCCAAGGAATGGATTCTGCTGTCTGTGGATTGAGACCTCTGAAACTGTGAACCCTCAAATAAACTGTTCCTCCTCTATAATTGTACCAGTTGGGTTTTTTGGTCACAGTGGCGAAAAAAACTGACTTAAACAACAGTGTAGGAAGCCTACTGACTTCCCTTTGTCTCTGGGAGACCATATCATTGCTTAAGTTTCTTCAGTAGAAAGGGAAGGGAACTAATTTGGCTCATGGAAAACTAGAATCTATTTTATTTTTTGTTTTGAGACAGGGTCTCGAGTTGCTGAGGGTCTAGCTAAAAAACTGAGACCCTCAAATTTGCAATCCTTTTATCTTAACCTCCTGAAAAATAAAAGGGACTGTAGATGTAGCTCATGGCAAAACATTCTTGTGTTTGATCCCCAGTACCAAAACCAAAACAACACCACCAACAACAACAAAAAACTAGAATCCATCAACCCATTAAATATGTATTTGTATTTGTTAGAAAGTGGCTGTACTTTGTGGAAAAATACAAATCAAATGGTGATTTTACTTATTAAATATTTTTATTTTATTTATAAATTGATCATTTAAAAATTATCCACAGAGAAATAAATATCTAGTTAAAAACACAGTTATGCCAATATCAAATAGAATATCTTTTTTCTTTGTCTAAAATGTTAATACTCAGGCAGTGTCTTTATTAAAACTTTTTGTTAGCACACTGGATATGTTTGTAAGCAACTGGGAGAGAATAAGAGGTTAAAGAAAGTGAAGGAGAATGAATATATCAACACTGACTCTGAAGGAATCTATTTCACCTCTATTTATTATTTATAATTCAGTTTTCTACTGAGACAACATTCAAGTAATGGTGGTGAAATTCCATTGATTTCAAATCAGAAATGGGAATTAGAATAGCTGATTCTAACTAAGTGTGATAGGAAGAAGTAGGCCAGCTCACAGCCCTGTGAAACAATGGAAGACGATATGTCAACCCAGCAGTTCAGAGTCCTGGATCCACTCCCAGTTTGCTCACTCATCTGCTCCATGGCCTTGGGTAATTTGCTTAACCTCTGTGCTCAACAATTTCCACTGCTACAAAATCGGGTTGATTACATGACTGTGTGAAAGAAGTTTGGGACACTATAAAACAGAGTACAGAGGAAATAAGTAAACACAAAATTCTTTTAGGAGTGTCCCTCCCCAGAATTGTCCCACTAAGATAAGCATTCTTAACGCACACACACACAACACACAGATGCACATGCACACACACACACACACACACACACACACAAAACAAGTATGCTGGGGGTCTAGGAACCTTTCAGAAATGATGGATATGTATATTTCCTTGATTGTGGTGACAGCCTTACAGATGTGTGCATATGCCCAAATTATAAAATGCACAGCTTTTTAATATACCAATTATATTTTAATAAAGCTAAGAGGGTGGATGGAGAAAGACCTGGCAAACTCCAAGGAAATGTAGCTGAGAGGCTCACCTTTAAGATGCTTGACATTCAAAAGGAGGATTGTTCTGGGAGATCCAAGACCCATCATAAGGGAAGAGCCAGTTCTGTAGAAACTTGGTCTGCCTTCAGGAAACATTTGGATAATTTCCTTCTCTGTCCACACCCACATAATATTTGTGGGGAAAAAAAATTGAAACACTTGAATCTTCTTTGGATAAAATAAAATCATAGATGAGGGAAAGGAAACACAACCTGACAATATTATATCTACCTTCATCATACATAGGTGAGGCAACAAGCAGCCACTCCCAAACGTGAAAAATATCAAGGATTCCAGAGCACAAAGACACTTCTCTCAAAAACAAACCAACCAACCAACAAAAAATGATTAGCGATTAGTTGCACATGGTGGCACACACCTGTAATCCCAGCAACTTCAAAGCCAGCCTCAGCAACTTAGTGAAACCTTGTCTCAAAATTAAAAAATTAAACAAATAAAAAGGGCTGGGGATGTGACTCAGTGGTTAAGTGCCCCTGGGTTCAATCCTCAGTACAAAAAAACAAAAACAAAAACAAAATTTGACAATTAAATCTAGTCAATAAGGATCCAAACAAAGGAATAAGGAAAGAAGAAGTTGTGTTAAGTGGTAAGCACTGAATTTATAGTAAAGTATCAAAAATTTGACAATGTAAAGGTACAGTTTAAGAAAATCTGGAACTGAAAAAAGAAGAGGGGGATGTAAAATTATACATTCAAAACAAAGGGAATTAATCAATACTATCCAAAATTAAAATATAGGGTTGAAATAAAGATGACTCAAACTAAAAAATATATAGAGAGAAAAAGATTAATATTTCAGAACTGTATTAAAATAATCTGGCATGCATAGAAGGACAGGATTTTAGGTGCTCTATGTACAAAAGACCTGATATATGAACAGACAATACCATGAGTCATAGCTGATTGAATGTTTGATTGTCAACCATAATACAATTTTTCCACATTTAATTTCTTTTAGAATGCATAGATTTGGGAGCTCCCTCTGGTGGCTGAATAAAATATGTTTTTTACATTAGTAATCAAAAAAAACTAAATTAAATAAAAAGCTATCATCTACATTGAAATTTCCTATAGAATATGAACATTCTGATTTTTTAAGATATAGGAGTCACTGTGGCATGCTGATGATAGTGATGATGGTGATGGTGATGAGGAAGATGATTGTATTCAATCTGATTCACGTTGATCAACACATTCATAGATGATGTGATCCAATACAACCTGGCAAAACAATCAGAGAAGGCAAATTCAGCTAAAAACATATTGTACATCACTTTAAAAATCCTAAAATTCAAAAATGAACAAAACTCTAAAGAGCAAAATGGAAACTGGAACAATATTCTGAGATTCACAAACAGTATAAAAATTCCAGCATGCCTCAATACTAACAAATGTGGCATTATGAACAAGGGAGATACTAATAATATTTTTCATTACTATAACCAATATATTGTCTCAAGAACTTTATTATTTAGACCAACTTGTTCTTTGTTAACTCGGAGCAAAAAAAAAATGCTTTCATCACTTGAATGTTTCTTTGGTAAAATAACTTATTTCTCCATCATTCTTTCCTACTTCTCATAAAACAATGAGTGTTGGTTCTTGACTCTTCCTCACCTTTTCTTTTCTTCCCACTGAGCAGTGATGGATTATCACTGCTATCAGAGATAACAGAGAAGGGAGTGAGAACCCTGTTTGCTGAAATATGGAGTGGACCTGAAAATTCTCATCTGATGAAATTCTTGGAAGCATCAAACATTCCTTCTCATCATCAGGGTTCTTTTTCAAGTAAGTTTTCCTAGTTAATGACATAAACAGAATTCAATGTTGTGGCGATGGTTGTTCCAGAAGTAGTGTGAAGAGGAACAATGGTACTAATTTCTAGAAAAATCTTCCGGAAATGTGAAGACCATGACCTTTGCTCATCATTCTATTTTTAACCAAATTCTTTATGTTTCTTTTTGCACATGATATCTTCAGGGACATCATGAAGAAAAAAAGCCACGTTTATCTCTTCCTCTGTACTTGATTAAAATGAATTTTGATTTTTGTACTTTAAGAAGTAAGAAAAGTTCAGAAGGAAATATAGGAAAACAAAATTATTACCTTAGGTTTATAGATTCAACTTTCAGAAGCTGAGCATTCTCAGAAATTGTCAAACACAGTCATATGAAGAAAATACATTTGCCCTTCATCTCTGAGGCCGTATATATTTATACAAGGATATCTGCTTACACTTTGTTCTTTATGTAGTCCAGGCCATTTTATGGGCAAACACAACAAAGAGAGATGAAGGATTATCTGTCTCACAAGGTCATGTTACCTGGCCTTCCTCTTTCCTTGGAAGGCTCTACTGAGCAGAATGAGAAAAATCTTAGGGACGTGGTTCATATTATAACTCCCAGTGAACTGAAGAAGGAGGAGGAAGAGAAAAGGTGGGGAAGCAAGATGAAGAGAAGGAAGAGATATTAGGTTGATAGACACCACTAGATTTCAATTCTGGCTGCATACCCAAGGAGCTTTGTAAAATATCTGGGCCTTACACACAGAGATCCTGATAGTAATGATTTGGGGGGGAGGCTTAAACACTGATGTATTTAGACACACCTGTGGAGCCCCAGGTTGCAGACTTACAGGTAAATAGTCAAAGGATAGGAACTTTCTGGATTATAACTCTTTGATTTTCTTCCCAAATTCCTGCCCCTTTTTGCCCACCATTGTTGTTGAGGAAATGTCACCATTCCTTGCATTCACTAAAAGCTGGTTTGAAGAGACAAGAATAATGGTGGCAAAAGAAGCCAAAGCAAGGAGAGACAGGAGGGGCCTAACCCTTGCCACAATCTCAACCCCCAAGTGACTTCTCTTATGATTCTCACCCGTCCCTCTAATTAAGTTTTCCTGTGAAATTTGAAGGCTTTTCTGGATTCTAAGAAATACATCTGTGTCCATAGACCATATGTAGTCCCTTCCTTTGTGTGCCTGTACTTTATGATGAGGGTCCTGCCTCCAAAACTTGGCTCTCTAGAAATCTAGAAGTCAAAACTTGGCTTCAACTTTCTAACCATGAAATGAATCAATGCTGTCAGACACCACCTTTAAGACTATAGAGTTGTGTGGTTGGTATGCTGCCAGAATGAAAAGTGAGATGGATTCAGTCATCCAGTCACTGAGGTCACCATCTGATGGCTTTCCATGGAGTTAGCTCTAACAACAAGGTCATAGTCCCCAAACCTGGCTCAGGCTCACTCCCTAGCTTCCAAACAGTCCTCAGCACACTAATCCCAGAGCTCCAATTAGAATACCTACAGTCAAGCATATAACTCTGAATTCTTTCTACCCCCAAAACATTGAGAATAAGTGTGAGGAAAATGTCCTATAAACTGTAAACTCCATGCTGCGTCCCTGTATTCTGCATCCTGTGTTCTGCATTCCTGCAGAGCTACACCACGTGGAGAACACCAAAGCTTACCACCTGTGCCCTCCAGGGAGGTGGCCCAAGGTGCACTTGAGGCCACTTGTGCCAAATCTGGGGCAGGAAAGCTGTACTGATTAAAAAAAAAAAAAAAAATACACAGAGCAGAGTCCTGAGGCACTGGTGCTGGGCAGCAAGCCCATGGAAGGCACCCAAGGCCCATCCGCCAAAACTATTCTGTCCTCCTAGAGTTCTGGGCCTGTGATAGGAAGGGCAGCTTGAAAATCTCTGAAATGCCTTCAGGGTCATTCTTCCATTATCTTGATGAATAGCACCTGGCTCCCTTCTAGCCATGCTAATCCCTTTATCAAAGCATCATTTGGCTGTGTCCTTGTACTCTATTTGCTTTTTCATTCTTTATATGGCCAGGCTACAAATTTTCAAGATTTTTTCATTCTGTTTCCCTTTGAATTATTAATTTTGTCTTTAAATCATTTCTCCTTTTCTCTCATTTTACTGTATGCAGTTAAAAGAAGCCAGTAGCTCCTTTAACATTCCGCTTAGAAATTTATTCCATCAGATATCTTAGTTCATTTGTCTTAAGTTCTGCCTTCCATAAGGTCTTGGTGCATGGACACAAATTATCCAAGATTTTTGCTGCTTTATAACAAGGATGGCCTTTACTGTATTTTCCTATACCTGTTCCTCATTTCTCAGAGCTCATCAGAGTTGCCTTTACTATTCATATTTCTGGCAGCACTGTGGTCACAGTCACCTAAGTAATCTCTTAAGAAGATTCAGATTTCCCTACAGTTATTCTCTTCTTCTGAGTCCTCAACAGAATCATCTGTCATGCTCCATTCATGGCAATAAAGGATGTTCCTAGATTGCTTTTTCAAACTCTTCCATCCTTTGCCCATTACCCAGTCTCAAATACACATCCACATTTTCAGGTTGTAAAAGCAATACCTCCAGTCTCTAGTACCAATTTTTTTCCCTAGTTCAATTTGTGCTTCTGTGAGAATACATAAGACTGCAAAATCTACATAGAAATTTATTTCTCATAGTTCTGAAAGTTGGAAAGTCCAACATCAAGAATGTGGCATCTGGTGAGGGCCTTTTTGCTTATCATCCCGTGTCAGAAGGGAAAAGAGCAAGAAAGCACTCCCTTACACGAGAGAAAGGGACCCAACTTTTTTTTCTGGGGAACCCACTCCAAAAATGACAGTCAAACTCCCAGGAAAATGGCATCAATCCATTCACAAGGGCACAGCCCTCCTGTCTTAATGGCTTCTTAAAGATTCCACCCCCCACACACACTCAAACTGTTGATTGGGGATTAAGTTTCCCACACATGAACTCTGGGGGAAGCTCTTGCATCATAGCATGTGCCAAATAGCAACAGAGAGAGTCCATTCCCAGGGAAATTCTAACAGATTAGCTAAAACTTTTTCCTTCTGTTTCCACCGAAGAAAACATGTCAGAAAGCAAATGAATGGCGACAATATTATTTTAAAGATAACTGGACACACACAAAATTTTGTCTCTTAAAAACTACATAATAGCAAAAACTTGGAAATATTATGAACTTGCAATGTACCACACAACGAATCTCAAGATAGCTGTGTGTTACTAGAGCATGTTTTAAGTGTTGGTCTGAGTTTTAATGTAGAGCAATGGAACTTTTATCGCACTTTACATTCATCATTTATTCAGTTCTAACAATATTCTTATAGGGTAGGAGATGAACATACTATTTCCCTCCTATCAACTATTCCTTTTAAACATATATGAAATGATTCTGTTTTGCACATGCAGTGGTCAAACATTTTCTACATGGATGGCTTTCCTGCATAGTGGACCAAGCCTGTGATGCATAAATGAAGAGACAAAAAAGGAGAGAGGAAGAGGGGGAGGGACAGTTTTAGGATCAAGTTTGCAAGGCTAACAATAGAAAATTTATCCTTCACCTACAACTAGGAAATGTTGCTTTTATATCAAGGTTGTGCTTTGCATATGAGGTGTCCCCCAAAACTCCTGTATTGATGCAGTAATATTTGGGGAGTGAAATGACTGGATTGAGGGAGCTATAGCCTAATCACTATCTCCTCGTTCAAATGGACTAACTGGGTGGTAACTGTAGGCCAGTGGGTCTTGTATGGAAGAGGTAGGTCATGGGGGGATATGTTCTGGAAGGTTTCATCTTCCCAGGGCCCATTCTCTGCCCACTCTGCTTCCTGGCTGCATGAATGGAGCACCACTCCTCCACAATGCCCTTCCATCATGATGTGCTGTCTCAGCCTGGGCCCAGAATAATGGTGTTGGCCTACCAAGGACTAAATCTCTGAAACAAAATAAATTTCCCCCCACTACATTGTTCTTGATAATATTTTGGTCACAACCATGCAAAACTAACACAATTAGTATTTTCCAGAGTCTGTTCTACTAATTTATTTTTCCTTTGTGATACTTTCTAGAAAAAATAAAGATACTAAATCTAAATAAGGTCTTGAGAGTATACTGCATGTCATGTCTGTCTTACAGAGTTACAATGCTCTTTTGCAGGTTAATGATACTGGAAAGTTCTGAAGTAAAGAATCATGTTTAATAGTTTTACTTACTAGCATTTGATATGGAAACCTTTTCTCTTATAATTCCCATCAACATGAATTGGATCTGAGGAACACATTTTGAAAATGGCTTCATGAAATGTTAACTGTCATAGTTCAAATAATCAAACAGTCTATATAGTTTCACTCATTTGTGTTTATAGAACTGAAAAAATGGATCATTTCTTTTGGGAAACTCATAAAATCTCCTCATAGAAACTGAGATGCAAGTCAAAGATATAGCCAAAAAGAATCAAAACTAACTAAGAAATGTTTATCAGTTCTGAAACTAGTAAATATTGCCAAGACATATTACAAAGTTTTGGCAGGAACTACTACCAAATACAGTAAATTTGAATCAGTGCGAAGAAAAAAAACATCAAAAGCTGAAGTGCAACTTCCTTTCCTGAAAATATGCCATTTTCAGGGAAGTAAGTAAAACAAACATTGCCAATTCTCACTAAGAGTGAATAATTGCAGAACAGGGATAGAAGAACAGGCAGCCTTGGGAGAGATGAGCTCTGCCCTAGACTGTCCCAGCCCCAAGATAAACAAACACTGAGAAAATGAACAGTCACTCCTCAGTATATTGTTGCTGTTTGTTCAATATTCCACTCTTTTCAAAAGTGACATATTTTTCTCCACATGGTAGTGGGGAAGGGATCCTCCTGATGTCTCTATACTCTAGGAGCAAAGGTGAGTTATTTTCACAAATGCAAACATGATTGTGCAAGATACAGGGGAAACATAAACCATCACACTAAAAGTGTGGTGAATAATCCTCCCTACACCAGTGCAAGACATAACACACAACACTCTCCTTTCCCCCACCAATTTACTAACACTAGAACTCACACAGCATTCTACAACTAAAATGCAGTGCATTTCTTCCCCTGCACACATGAACAGAAAATAAATGCAAAAATAAAGTTTCTCATGGCAATAGCTCTTTTCCTACCTGCCTGAGGTGCAGCATAAGTGAATTCAATATTCAGTTTTAAGAATGGCAGCCAGGGATAAGGGAGGAACCATGAATAATTATTCTGTGCTCTTTGGGGAGCAAAATTTGTTTTCAACACTCTTTGAATCTGTTGCATCTAAAACATAGATTTTGCATATTCTTTGAAAAAATATTTACTCCCTGCAAAGAAGAAAAATTTAGAGAAACTATAGTGTCCAGGGTATTATAAACCTATAAAATAATGAGGAATATTATTACAGGAAATTCCTTTCAAGTTCCCAGGGAAATTATTTACTTTATATAAGTACCTAATCTTGTTCTTATAAATTTGAAAACCTGTTCGAAAGAATCATTTCCTAGAAAAAGATAGATCAAATTTTCTTAAAATAAATCCATAATGGAACACTGAATAGATATAAATATGTACATAATATGCATCAAATATGTACATAGCAAAATATATATGATGTTATATATAAAACAAACATATATACACAGGCATATATATAAAAGATTATACATACACACAATATTACTTGAGAATTCATCTAGATTTTAAGGAAGATATTTTTATGAGTTCATGAGAAGAAGAAAATATCCACACTATTTCATATAAAGTTAATATAACCCTAAAACAAAACCCAACCAAAATAGCCTAAAAATAATAAAACCACAGACCTATCTCAACCAAAATTTGTAAAAAAAAATTGAACATTTGTAATTCATTGCTTTACTGAAGTTCGCTTACATGACCAACTTAAGCTCAATCTCAGAATATAAAAATGGTTCAGTGCTTGAAGGCTTATTAATATAATTTCTCCCAAATAAATCAAAGGAAACTCTATAATAATCATAAATACTGAAAAACTACAGAACATCTACCTTACAATTTTCTGAACGTCTTAATTAAAAAAAAAAAAACTTTAATAAGATTTTTGAAAGTTTGAACAGGCAGAATTTTTTTCTGTCAATATTATTATTATTATTATTATTATTATTATTATTATATAAATGTTAGGAAAAAATGCTGAAAATTGCTTTCTTAGAGTACACGGTGTAGTTAACTAAAAGAATCAGAATTTGTTAAAATAATTTTTATTTGATGATTAGTTTTCTCCATGAAGAAAAAAATATATTTACTACAAATAATTTAAAATGAGAGTTCAGCAAAGATATCCAGTTAAGAAATTGATGTTTTTACATCTCACTTTCTGACAGTAAAAATCTAATTAAAATAAAATAAATATTTTTCATTTATAATAATAATTGTTATACAATAGTCTTACGGACATCAAAATATTATTAGTGAGAGACGAGATTAAATTTTTTTCTTCTTTTTCAGTCATCTGTTGTTTATTAAAATGTATTAATTTTGTTGTAAAATAATGGTCTATTTAGCAATTGAGAATAAAGTGCATTAGGACAAACATCAAAATATTTTCCAATTCTATTTTAATAAATGATACAATTTAAATGCTTCATGGAATTATTTGTTAGTACTAAAAGAGTCCTTAGAAAACATGCAACTCAAGCCTGCATATTCAAATAAGAAGTTTAGGATCTCATAATTTATAGGATTTGTTTAAGGTTTCCAGTCACTGGCTCAGCTCTGATTAAAACTCAAGATTTCTAATATCCGTTTAGAACTTGTAATTTAGATTGTACAGTTGCTTTACTTTTTCTTAACTTTTCTTATCTGTTCTATACTTTGTTACACTAAAAAGAGTCATTCTTAGCTATTAATGATATTTGTTTATTTTGGCATATCATAGAATATTAATAAAACCTCTCTACTTACTCTAATAATTTGAGCTTAGAGTCAAAATCTATCAATGGTGATTTCAAGATTCAGACTAGCTGGGCACTGAAAATGCACATAGCTTTTATCACCTAATACAAACTGTTCTGTCATAGCCATAAAAGAGTATTTGGGGCTAAGTTGATAAGTAGGAAGACACTTCTCTTTCCAGGGATCCCTTTGCCCTCTGCTGTCTTCCCTATCAATCCACAAACAAAACTACTAAAGGAGACATTCTCTCTATATTCATAAAATCTATATCCTCCTTGCCTATTTACAAAACTGTCCAGAATAAAATTTTCATGGCCAGAGTTCAGATACTACTCATTCATAACATAGCTAGACTAATTTATAACCATATTTCCATGATTCCAATTCACAAACTTAATTCAGAAACACAATTCCTTTAAATCTAGTTATGAACCCAAGGTGAATTGAACATAGCCTCAATGGTCAACATTAATTATTAATATACTAAAGGACTAAGTTATAAGTACAATTAGTGACCAGAATACAAAGTGAATCACAAGAGTCAAGAAGGACAGTTTAGACAAGGAGTAATTCTGATTGGACTTCCCAGGAAACAGGGGCAGGAGAGAGTCGAAGGGTGGTTTTGGCTAGTTGTGGAGCACCTAGCTTCCCCAAGCCATGAGGACACCTTTCCTGCACGCACATTCCTTGTGCACCCTGATGACCTCATCCATTCTCCTAGATGACTCTTTTCTGAAATGTTTCTCACCTCCTGCCTTCAAAGCCTCTTCTATCCTCTTATTGTCATCCTCAGCTAGCAGCTGTGCTTCCTACTTTGTGGGGGAATAAAATGAAGCATCAGAAGACACTGCCCACACTGCCATTTAAAGCCAACCCTTCAATTAATCACAAGGTTGATTGTGATTAACCTAGCCTATCCAAGAAACAGCTTTTCAAATGTCTCTTCTTTCCCTTGCACCTACAATTTCTCTTTGCACTGGATCATTTCCATTAGTGTACAACTATGTTGTTGTTCCTTACACATTCAATTTTTTAAAAAGAAGAAATACAAGCATTCAACTCTCTGCACCCATCTCGCCCTTCGGATTCTGCCTTTGTACATCCCTGTTCCTTTTTCTCCTGCCTTGCCCCTCCACTGAGCCAGGCTTAGATCAAATCTCCAATGACTTCCATATTGTTAAAAGGACTCACCTCACTGATTCTTAGTTTTCACTATATACCATCACCTAGCTGCATTGGAAATGAGTCTTAATTGTCTTTCAAGATATACTCCTGATTTTCTCCCTCCCTTACTGACACTCCACTCCTACTCTCCTTCTTTTGCTAGCCCTTCCTGTTCTTCCAGGACTTTCAATACCCAGCTGCCTCACTGCAACTTATCTCTAATTACCTTCACTGGCAAAGGTGATTTCATAGCGATTCTTTACCTTCAATATCACCCAGTTATGGACCATCTTAAAGTTTGTGTCTGCAACTCACTATTCCCCCATGAATTCCGTATACGCATATCTAAGGGTCTAACATGAAACCTGCACTTCTGATTTACATCTCCATAGCAGGGCTTTCCTTCTCTTCTAAATGCTGTTTCTCTTTCTCATCTCACTTAATGGAATTACCATCTATTGAGGTGCTCAGACATAACACCTTAAGCTTCTCCTTGACACATCTCTTTTTTTCATATTCTACTTCTCATCTGTTAACAAATGCTGATGACTGTACCTTCAAATTACATATAGGATCTAACCTCTCCCTAACACCCTCATTGTGAGAATCCTGGACTAAGTACTAAATTCTTTCACCTGGATTATTACAACATTCTCCAAACTGGTTTTCCTACTTTTACCCTTACCCCACTCCATTCTGTTCTTAACAAGACAGTCAGAGTGAACCTTTTTAAATGTAAACTTATAACCTTAAATAGATGGTTTTCCACTTTAGATTAAAAGCTAAATTCTTAACAATTGCCTATGAAGCCCTGCACATCTGACCTCACCATTGCCTGTCTGACCTCCTCTCCTGTTGTTCTTATCCTTGATCCTTTGGCTTCAGCTTCAGTGGATTTCCTGGTATTCCTGGAATGATGAAACTCTTTACCTCAAAGTCTTTGCATTTACTGTTCTAAATCCTATATCCAATCTGTTAAAAAATGCTGATGTTTCTACCTTCAATTAATTCCAGGATCATACCTCTTCTTCTTGCAAAATATTCTCACATTTTTTGCCCCAGTATCAGAGGGGTCTCTCTTTGCTGACATAGCACTGTACCATGGAAGCCTAAACTTGTTGAAGCTTCTCATGTTCTGGATATTCCCCAGCTCCCATACATACCTTTATTTTTCTTCATAGTACATATAGCCTTCTTATATATCATGTAACTAGGTTAATTATTATGTTTTATTGTTTATCTCTCCATACTAGAATAGAAGCTCCTTAAGGGCAGAAATATTTGCTGTTTTGTTCACTGATGTATTCCCAGTATGATATACCAATAAAGGTATCACTGTTATAAATCACTATCACAATATCTAGAAATACACCTAGAATACATTGAATAATCAGTAAAAAATCTTCAAAGGTATAAATTAGAGAAATGCAAATGGATTA
Organism: Glaucomys volans; assembly: GCA_020662805.1. Taxonomy (NCBI): domain Eukaryota; kingdom Metazoa; phylum Chordata; class Mammalia; order Rodentia; family Sciuridae; genus Glaucomys; species Glaucomys volans. The sequence goes on from JAJEJO010004602.1 coordinate 247,075, forward strand.
TTTAAAGAAATGGTCTGACTCTTGAGAAGTTTAGAAATGTTACCCTGTCAATATTCAGAAGACTTTTTAAAGCATAAAGCATTTATGCTTAACAGTTTTATATTAAACCAACAGACCAATTCCATGTATAGTTTTAACCACACCTTCCTGGGAAATTCAAATGGTTAGTAGGATTTTGAGTTAGCACTGTAAGATTTGATGTTTTCTACAAACACAGAAAACTGATAATATGGCTGCTATTACCAGCTCTCTTTGTTGTTGATGATACTAGGTAGACTCATATGCCTTCTTTTGCAGAACCATTTAGTGATTCCTAGAATCACTAAAATTTCTTTCCAAGGTGAGTCTGGGAAAGGCAGGATAGGGAATCTATCTCTTGAAAGGGTAAGACCTTCTATTAAAGCAGAAGACTGTTGCTTTGGTAAGTAAACCTGCTTCTGGCAAGGCTGCACCTGGTTAGGTTCTCTCTCTCTCTCTCTCTCTCTCTCTCTCTTTCTCTCTCTCTCT
>JAJEJO010004602.1:247681-304114 GCA_020662805.1 Glaucomys volans
TCTCTCTGCATCTCCATCTCTGTTTCCTCCCCTCCGCTCACACACAGACATCACCACTCACTCAGACACACTTCTGACTACAATGTGTAAAATCTGTCTTGTAGGCTATTATAGATCTGGTGGTCCTTATCAGACCGTTGTGGCATAGGAGGAACATCTACATGTTCTTGGTTAGAGAATTGAACATTACTACATCCTAGTATAAATCTTTGAACCCATATCATGTAATCGAAATCATAGTGAGATAATTTTCACTAACTGTAGTGTTTATCTCTAAGCATAATGAAAGTCTCCACAATTGTAATTACTTAGATTATTTCACTTACACAACTGCAAAAACAGTCAAAGGTATTTCCCATCAGCATGGCAAAATGCTTTTCAGCCCTCGATCTATTTTACTACCACATGAAAGACTGACTAAGAGTAAAGAAGGAAAATGCTAACTAAAGAGCTACTGAGGAATGCTTTTCCCCCCTGCTGGGACATACCACTTGCATCACCGAACCAAGTGTCTCCTCTTGTGATTGTAAAGGTCCCTGCTTCTTCCTGTCCTTTGGTGTCCTCTGTATCCCTGGAGTAGGCCGACTCTCAGGGGAGTTCCAAGTGGCCAAGTTCTCCTAAATGTACTAAATAAATATTTATATCCCAAGAAAGAAGTTTAAGGAATAATTCAGAAACATACCACCAAAGCTATCTTTTAATTAAGAGAAAGTGAAAGTTGTTTTAAGATGAACATATTCGGTAAAAAACTGTCTCTAGTAAACAGCATGAACCAACATAAATCACAATAGATTGCAGAGTTTCATGCTTTATAAAAAAAGAAATTAAAAAAACTCAGCCTATCATATTTTATTATGAAAATAGGAAAAATATTTAAGACATATATTATTTAAAAACCTTTGAGTATTAAAATTTATCACAAAATTAAAAGACAACTAATAAACTGGAAACATTATTTTATCATCAATGATATAAAAGTTTAATGTAACCTAAATCAGAATGAACAGACTCACACAAAAATAGCCTTTGAAAAACCATTTTATCAAAAAAAAATACTAAATATCACAAGTAACATATAAATGCTCAATAAACATATGAAAGTTCAAATTCACTAATAATGACAAAAATGAATATTCAGACTAATAGTGAAATAATATTTTTATGATAGTCTAGGTTATGATGTGGAACCACATCATTCCCCAAATCTCAGTAACTTAACAAAAGAAAATTGATTTTTCATTCATACAAGTGTATCACAGGAATAGTGGGGGAGTTTGTTTCAGAGTCAAATAGGGATCCAGACTGAGGGAGCATCCTATCAATTTACAGTTCTTCCACCTGGAACCTGCACCCTTCTTAGTTACGAGGTATGAGAGAAGACCAAATGTTCACATAATCTTTTCTCTGTCTTGGTGCAGAAGTGAAACATGTCAATTTTGCTCCCAATAACCTTGGCTAGAACTAGTCACATGTTTTTCCAATTGTAGCATTGCTCTCTCTGCTTAGCTCTCAAATTGAGAAACATGAAAGAAAAAGAAAGGAGGAATGGATGAAAGGGAGGGAAGAGAAGGGAAGGGACGGAGGGGGAAGAGAACAAGAAGATGCTGTGTTAAGATATTTCTTGTAAAAACAGCAGGTGAGCAAAGGCAGAAAGACCTGTGGGTGTGTGAGGCATTTGGAATTTTGCAAGGTGATTAGCTGGAAGAGAAAGGATAGAAAACTATAAGGAAGATAAAAAGAAGCCACCTGATAAAGGTCCTTAAGGAGCTGAAGTTTCTCTCTGAACATACAGAGATTACAGAAGATTTTTAAGTAGAAGAGTGTTATGATCAAATATCCATTTTGGCAGATTATTCAGACTGCTGTAAAAGAAATGAAGATGGAAAAACAGGAAAATGAGGAGTCAAGGAAGATGATATAACAGACTATAATTAAAGTATAATTTATTTATTTATTTTATTATTTTTTATTCACACAGTTCATATAATCTTACATATACATAGGGTAATACTGTCTGTCTCAGTCTATTATTTTTCCTTCCGCCATCCCCTCCAGTCCCATTTTCCTCCACACCATCCATACTTCCTCCATTCTTTCCTATCCCCCCCATAACCCCCGCCCCACCCCTGTTATGTATCAGCAGCCACTGATCAGAGAAAACATTCGGCCTTTAGTTTTTTGGGCTTGGTTTATTTCACTTAGCATGATATTCTCCAACTCCACCCATTTATCAGCAAATACATTGGTTTTATTTTTTTATGGCTGAGTAATATTCCATTTGACCCAGCTATCCCACTCCTTGGTTTACACCCAAAGGTCTTAAAATCGGCAAAGTATAGGGATGCAGCCACATCTATGTTCATAGCTGCTCAATTCACAATAGCTAGATTGTGGAACCAACCTAGATGCCCTTCAATTGATGAAAGTACAATTTTTTAAATTGTAAATATTAAGAATACCAACTACATCCATGATGGGGGTGGAGTGGGGGTAACAGAAGAATGGAGGAAATTTGAATTATGTAGAGGGAAATGAGTGGGGAGGAGGCAGGAGAAGGAAAGATGGTGGAATGAGACAGACGTCATTATCCTATGCACATGTATGATTACATGAATGGTGTCAATCTGCCATGTACAACTATAGAAAAGAAAAGTTGTACCCCATTTGTGAACAATGAATCAAAATGCAGTCTGTAAAAATAAAAATAAGATAAATAAATGCAAAAAGAAAAAAGAGGAAAAAAAAGAATACCAACTACATAGCACATTTGGGAACGTCTCTTACTTTCACTCAGGAGGGGAACTACATTGTCCCATATACATGTCTTATACAAACTGAGTATTATAAACCAACTCTTTCAACCAAGCTGCAGAATTTAAAGCTATTATTACAACTAGTAGAAGAAGTTGCAAAAGCCCTTTTCCTAGCTATTCATACCACCAAGATCTTATTCATGTAAGCGACATCTTTCTATACTGGGGCCTCCTTCCAGTTAAGGGGAGGAGATGGGTTCCCCCAGCACAAGCTGCAGCTTAGGAATTAAGAACACAGACTGAAACCAGACTGCCACAATATCATTAGTTCATGACCTTGAAGTACATTATTTAGTGTCTCCATATCTTTAAAATGAGGTTAAAAATAATAATCAGTGTGGGGAAAAATACAAAAAGTGGCCCTAGTTCTTACTCCTATACATCGCACATTGACTCTGTAGTTTTTCTTATTAAGAAGCAATCTGTTCCCCAAACCCTTGAACTTTGGGCTAGTGTTTTGACTTGCTTCCTCCAATAGAAAATGTTAGAAGTTGTGTTAGGCTATGAGCTTCAATAGGCATTGTGTGCTTCCATTCTTTCTCCTTAGAACCCTGCTATAACCATGTGGCAAACCCAGGACAGCCTTCTGAAAAACAGAGAGACCGTACAGAGGTGGGTCACATAGTCTCTTGTAAGGCATCCTATAGAACCTGCTCCCACCCAAGGAGTTAGCAGACAGGGATTGAATCCAGTCAATTTTGAATCTGGCTCAGGTCAACACAATGGCTTGTGGGGGAAAAATGATAATTGTTGTAATTTGCAATCTTTTCTGTATTTTTAAGTTTTTGAGTGGTTTATTACACAGCATTATTGTGGCAATAGATAACTATTACACTATTTCAGAGGGTGAAGGCTTAAATGAGAAAATACACCAAGTGCTTAAAAGAAGGCTGACATTTAATAAGTGCTATTTTTATTTATTGATTGATTGACTGATTGATTGATTTTTATTTTAGTTCATTGTACACAAATGGAGTACAACTATCATTTTTCTGGTTGTACACAAGTTAGAATCATACAATTTGCCTATTCATACATATACATAGGGTAAAGACGTTTGTCTCATTCCATTATCTTTCCTTCCCTGCCCTCTCCCCACCCCTCATTTTCCTCTTTACAATCCATCCCTTCTCCATTCTTCCCATACCTCTCCCCACCCCTGCTATGTGTCATCAACCACTTATAAGAGAAATCATTCAGCCTTTGGTTTTTCGGGATTGCCTTATAACTGGATGGAATTAATAAGTGCTATTTAAATGTTTTAATCATTTCTAGAGTGTTGTAGTAGCAGTAACAGAAATTGGATTGGAAATATGGATCTGAGAATAAGCATAAAGTGGCTGCACAGAAACGTGACAAAGTATGGGAACTCTCCGCACTTAGAAACCTGTAATCTCACCTGCTTTCTTAAACATGACAGATGGAAGCATGCATTCATATCTGCTATGACTGACTAGAAACTTCCCAAAATTTATAGACAAAATATTACAAAATTCCACAAAAATTGAAAGCAGGAGGAAAAATAACACATGAGATATATCAACAAATTTTTGAAATATGGGGACATGGTAACTGACATGGTAGAGTGAAGGAAGCTGTAAAAAGAAGAATGCCTAGAGAGGTGATATAAATGAGAACAGAATAGGTTCTCCTTAACAGAAAGCCCTTTCTCAAATTCTGTGGAAGGTGGGAGTAAAGGTCATTGGCATCAGCTGCCACCAGTATTCCTCCCCCTCCCATCTTACAACCTAGTGCCTCAGCCTGCGAACATCCTAGCCAGACATTGGTCTGTTCATTAGCCCGCGAACCTTCTCGGCAGCCATTGGTCTGCTCTTCGTTAAATTCCACTAATTAAGATTGGCTCCCCTCCCCCTCCCCCTCCCTCTCTCTCACTCTCTCACACACACTCTCGCTTTCTCACTCTCATTCTCTCTCTCTCACTTTTTTCCTCTCTCTCATTGAAAAGTGAAAAAAGTGCCCAGAAAAACCACTCTGGACACAGGAACTCACACAAGAGATTTTATTAGGCAGGTGGAGAGTGTCTGCCCTGAAGAGAGAGAGAGAGAGAGAGAGCGCGAGTGCACATGGCAGGGAGCAAATGATGATCAGGCCAATTGTTGAGAAGTTAAATTTGGCGGCCTAGGGATCACTGGATGGCTGGTGAGGACAGGTTGATGAATGGACCAATGGCTGGCTAGCTGCAGGGAAGGGGTGGGGGAGCTGTCATCCCCCCCACCTTACCTTCCCTACAGGCGTGTCCTGCACCCTGACCCCTGGGAGGGAGCCCCACGAGGTCAGAAGATGGGCTGGTAGGCAGCCTGAGGCAAGAGCTGGATGGCAGGGTCAACCCAGCACCCACCTGCTGCCTGTCATGGCGAGCTGACTGGGGGCGGTCCATGTGGACAGAGAGCTGCTCTGACAGCTGCGGAAGTGCCAAATTGCATCTGCCCCATGGGTTCGGCCATTGCAGCTTTTTATATTATACTTATTCATTCTCTCTCTCTCTCTCTCTCTCTCTCTCTCTCTCCCCGCTGGCAGACACTCTGCCTGGCTGCTTAATAAAATCTCATGTGTGAGTTCCCACATCTGGAGTGGTTTGTCTGGGTGCTTTCAAAGGGTGTGGTCAAAACCCAGGCACTGTCTTTGTAGCTTATTTTGAACCCAATCCCACAGCCCTATCACACAGAAATAGGCTGAGCCTTTTTCATTCATCTTCCCATTTCCTTCCAAGGGTCTGAAATTTCATTTTCTGGAGAACCAGAACCCAAGGTAGTGAACCCTGGAATAGGAAGTAGAGAGGAAGCAGGACAATGGTGAGAGGCAGAAATTAAGGGGGTTAAGGAGAAGTCTGAGCACTAAACGTTTGGACCTCTATACCTGCCTCTGGTTACCCAGGCTTATACTAACCACCCTCTTCAAAAAGAGTGGAAGAATCTTCTCTGCTTTTAACAACAGAAATAAAGAACAAAATAAAAAAGGAGGGGGAAAAGACTCAAATAAGGGAAGATAATCCATGCAGAAAATGAACATTTAAATCTGTCTTTTAAATGAATATTTAAATCTTCTCAACATAAGAGAAAATATTACAGCCACCAAACCAGGAGCAGGTTCCTATATATAAGAATGAAGAAACAATAAAAACTCTTGAAAATTAAAAATATAAATTTCTAATTTAAAATTCAGTAGAAGGCTTGGAAAATAAAACCAAAGAAATTCCTCATATATGAAAACAAAAAGAGTGAATAATGGAAGATAAAATACTAGAAAGTCAGAAAATTATCCCATGCAGTCCATTATCTGATTAGTGGGAGATCCAGGGCAGGAGAGGAAGAAAGTGAAGGATAAGATATTACAAAAGAAAGCCTGCTACAATTTCAAGACATAAATCTCGAGACTTAGATGGATTAACATACAACAAATGAAGTAAAAACCATGGAAAGGCACATTGTTGTGAAATCTAAATGATTAGGGATAAAGAGTAGCTTTCATTGACAAGAAATGGTCACATACAAATTATTGGAATTAGATTAGAATTAAACTTCTCAAGAATGTTGAAATCTAGAAGACCAGGGAGAATGCCTTAAAGAATGCTCTAAGGAATATTATTTTCACAGGGAATTCTATTCCCAAGCAAATTACTCAGAAGTATAAATGTAAAATAAGGACAAGAATATATTAAGGCGAATTCTCAACCTAGGGTAATGGAGAAAAGGAGTTCACAACAATCTTCCAAATGTAGAAATATAAAAACATTAAATGAAATAAAAATAAAATCTTCAAAGCACATTTACACTAACAAGAAAGTGGGTAAATTGAGAGAGAAGACAAGAGCCCAAAGTGGTAAGGCTAAATACAAAGGAAAAGCTTTGAAATTCAGCTGAACTTTTTTTGATCTCATGAGTCTGTAGAGTTCAAGTTGAGACCTGATCCTACCAAAAATGACTACCTATTTACTGTTTTAAACAGAGACACCAAAAATCTGTACCTTCATTGTAAGAAGTAACTAAGTAAACCAATCCTTATATAAACTTAGCCTTGTTTCCATTATCTGGACATTCTGGGAAATACTAAAGCATGAATTCAGATTAAGATGGTCTTGGGGCTGGGAATATAGCTCAGATCATAGAGTGCCTGCCTTGCAAGCACAAAGCCCTGGGTTCAAACCCCAGCACCAACGAAAACAAAACAAAACAAAAACAAAAAAAACTTAAAGCAGACTAACATGGTCTCAGACTGGAAGTGCCTCCAGTAACATAGAAAAAGCAAACTAAATTCCTCTCTGAAGAAACATGCCCATCAATCTAGAACTCTAATTAATCTTACAAATAAGTTTTCAAAAACAATGTCCAGCATGCAACCACTACCAGGTATGCAAATAAACAAAAACCCATGAGTGAAACCAAACAGAAACAAAAGCAGAATGAATATCCACAGAAACTTGATATGCTAATCTTATCATAAATAAAAGTTAAGATGATGGAACACAGGCTATATTATTCAATAAAAAATTAAAAACCAAGTTTAAATATTTCAACAGGATACTATAAATTATTAAAAGTAGCATAGAAGAATTGATAAAAGAGACAAATAAAAATCAAAAACAGAAAAATGTAACCTTGAAAAAAGTGTCTATATATTACTTGATTAGACATGGTTAAAGAAATAAAACCAGAAAAAAGATTAGAAGAATCTAAATAATGAGAAGTACAAGAAAAACAAGAAATAGAAGATGGGGCAGGTAAGAAAATTAGAAGGAACTATGAGAAAGGATAGCATCCAGGAACAGAAAACAAAGAATGCGGTAGAGAAAATACCTAAAGAAATAATTGCTAAGATTTTCTAGAACTGCTGAAAGATACTGAAACATAGATGTAAAAAGATCTGTAAATTTTAAGCATAAATAAAAAGAAATCCACATTTAGCAACACCATAGTACAACTTTAGAAAAGCTAAGGACAGAAAATTCTTCAAAGTAGTCACAGGAAAAGGGGCAGGTTTATTTTCAAAGGAGCAACATATCCTATGACCAACAATTCTACTGCGTGAATAAGTTTTAGCATGTGTAATCTCAAAAAGTGAATCTTTCACAAAGGACTAAATACTCCTTGTTAGCCCATTCCATTACTGGACAGCTTTAAATATTAGAAAGTGCTTCCTTTGAGCAGTATTTCACAACTCTTGCATCCAATGTTATTCTGTAAATGATAAAATATTTGTACCATTTGTTAATTTCCTTCATGAAATTAATCACACTAGCATCCAATGAGACATTTTCCCGATAAGACATTTCTACATGCAGAGCTGAGAACAGATTCATATAATTACTTCTCACAGGTCAGAATGAGTCAGTTCCAGCATGAATAATTCTTTGGTTGTTTCCCATTTGTGGTTGGTTATCTGTGGAATAATTGTTGATTCAGTGGACTTTTAAGGTTCTATTATTTGCTCATAAATGTTCTAGGAGCTAAGGAAACAAAAAGGAACTGAAAAAGTTCTTCTGGAGCTTGTGCTGTAGTGAGGAAAAAGACAATGAATGAATAAGTAAAGATTCATTGTATCAAATATTGATAAATGCTGTAGAGAAAATCATTTGAGGATAAGGAAGGGGCAACCTGTTATTTCATGTGAGGGAGACTATATGATATCTGTGTACTCTGCTCTCACTCTTAACATATGCTATAACTAAACTAGTGAGAAAAACACTCTATGTACAGAAATTTGAATTTATGAAAAGTTCAAGTAAAATCTGCAGAGTATAAGCACTATGAAAAGGTATTAATGTAAAGCGGAGATTATAAATCAAGCATTTAAAGAACTGAGCCAACATTTAACAGTTGGGAAGGTCCAGGAAAATATGCCAATTTTCAGCCTAGCCTGCTAGACTGGAAAGTCGGGCAATGCTGATCTTGCATTCTAGCGACCTTTAGACAAGGCCTGAGCTCTCCAGCTGCTGCAGTCCCCAGCAGGCTCAAGGCACTCAATTTATATTATCTACCTGGCTTCCAGAGGCATTTGAATTTGGAAACTTGTCCAAATTTATTCATAATTTTTTCCCAATTCCAAAATCCATGTTTTTGTTTCTAAATTGCTTTTCACTCTTTTCAAAATTCAAACACATTATTAAACCACAACTATTCTAAATATAATGTTCTGGTGACTCTGAAACCTATTCTAATAGAGATTTCCAAAGAAGTGAAAAAAAATCAGAAATAAAACTTCCAACTTGTTAAAACATTCATAATACCTTTTATTAGTGAGATACATAATATACAAATACTCATACAGCTTTTCGGTATGTACCAGTCCCAACATAAATGGCTAGTTTTAAACAGTTTCTTTCTGTGGCCACTCTACCCTATCAGCATTACTGAAATATGAAATATGATTGACATGATACACTTTAAAGTATTCAAATTATACTAAATAATATGGAGGAGTTTAAATAGATGAATTACAAATAAGTACATATATTTATTTGTCCATTAATATAGTATGAAAATCATTAAATTATTATTCATCCAATTTATAGAGAATGTATTTTAAATTCATAATTCCAAAACCCAAACTTCAAAATTAACAGAAAAACTAACATCTACACTAGTTTATAAAATATGTTTTATGGACTCAATTTATGCAACAAAACCTTCCATCTCCAAGATACTTACAAATTTTATTTACAATGCCACCTAGAAACCACTATTAGTCATCAGAAATATTGCTGTTACTAAATAACTCCCATCAACCAAATGGTGCAAATAAAGCCAAGCAATTCTGGAATACTATCTAGAGTCACTCTCCTGAATTTAAAAGTTCTTGTTTGTTCTTGGGAAGTAATAGGAGGAAAACAAAACAACTAAAGCTGATCTTACAATAAAAATGAAAACATTTTCAATTCAATAGTATTATTTAAAGAGAAAGTTTTAAATAAATGTTTCATGTAAGAGGTTATATATATTTAATTAAATGGATCTTCTTCTTCATGGTCCTATTTTAGCATATCTATTTCTCACTATAGAATATATACACAAACACACACGTTTGACTAATGTTAAATCCCTCTGGAGACCATTTTAGAAAAAAATAAGCCTCATTTTAGTGTTGATCTGACAAGATTATGTGAGGTTTGTGGGTATTAAACATCTCAGGATAGGAAGTATCCCATATACTTAAAGCTATGCTTTGAGCATAGACCTGCATGCTACTTAACCACTATTGATAACAGATATGCATGATATAATCCTAACAGTGGGTTTGTTTGTTTGTTTGGGGTACTGGGGATTGAACCCAGGGGTGCTCAACCACTGAGCAATATCCCCAGTCCTATTTTGTATTTTATTTAGAGACAGAGTCTCACTGAGTTGCTTAGCCCCTTGCTATTGGTTGCTAAGGCTGGCTTTGAACTCTCGATCCTCCTACCTCAGCCTCCCAAGCTGCTGGGATTACAGGCATGAACCACTGCACTCGGCTTATTCTTTAAATATACGACTAGATTGAATGTATCTAAAAGGTGGAGTCATTTCACTTCTTGAATTTCTGAAGAGCTAGGTATTTTAATTAATCTATATCTTCTTTACCAGTTGATGAAACCAAAATGATAAATGTGTCTCCCTCTAATGTGATATCAGTTTCTTCCTTACTGAGTATCCCTGATGTCTGGGGACAGTGCTTAAGAATTAAACCACCAAGATAGGTGTCTGCTGTTAGGGAACAGAAAGCCTAGTCACATGACTCATGTGATAGTACAAGAAACCATCCACTCATCCTGAAACCATACATCAAATATCTGATGCAAGAGAAGCACTGTGCTAGGCCCAAAGACATCACACAGAGTCACCTGTGCCTTCAGTGTTCTCACACTGTGCGGATAAAATTGTCAAACAATTAGAGTGTAATTTAAATATAGTCTTCCTATCTCACACAGATGACTGCTACGGTTTGGATATGAAATGTTCCCTGAAATGCTCATGTCTTGAAAATATGATCCCAGTGTAGCAAGTTTCAGAAGTGAGGCTTTTAAACTGTGATGAGCTCTGACCTCTGACCTTTCTGCATTGGGGATCATGTTTTCAACATATTAGCTTTTTTGGGGGGAATACATATTGTTTGAGCCAGAACTTATTGTCATGGAAAAGCAAAGTTCCAGTTAGTTCCATTTACTGATAAGGTATAGGGACTTAGCTGCACTTACACAATGGAAATTAGGCAAAGGATCTGCCAAAGAGGTCTACTTGCAAGAACAGGTCTGCCATAAAACTTATCTCCTTTTACAATTTAATAGTCAATAAAGACCTTATGTGAAGAATAAAGAAAGATTTATAATAAGTCAAATTCAAGTCAAAATAGTTGGGGATGTAGCTCAGTGATAGAGCACTTGCCTCACACTGAAAAAAATAAAAATCAAGTCAATGAAACAGGAGTTTATTAAGGGGATCAAAGGCCTAGAAAGATTTAGAGAAAGCTAAAGTAAAAAGACCCTACCAAGGGTCTTAGTCCCTACCAAGATTAAAGCAACAGTAACAAAACTATGAATTTGACCTGCTTAATTGATATCTCCTGGTGCTTTGATAGATTCAATATTATGAGATTTCTTTGAACTTTGCAAACTTTTTTTTTATTTTGCGTTTGGACACTGATCTTCATGGTTATTGGAAATTCTCAGTTTTGATGTTTTCTTTTGATTTGGTTTTGGCTGAGTTTGGATTTTATTTTAAATTTGCTGATTTAAATATGGTTGTTATTGAAGAATGCCTGCAAAACATCTCTAGTCCCAACTGTTAGGTCATTCTTGAATGATTAATGCACAGTACATGCAATAATATTTGGTTTCATTTTGCTTATTGATTAGGTCTCAGTTTAGGCCAAAAGTGCATGAAAATAAAGAGAAAAAATATATACTGAAAAGCTTAAAAAGTAATCCCATTAGATGAATGTGTAGAAACATATTGGTATTTGGTAAAAGGTCCTAATTTCATAGAATTTACTTTGGAATTGAAAAGTTATAATCTGGGTTAATTTAGAATTAGAATCAAAATGATCCTACTTATCCAATCTAGATAAAAGTGTAAAGGTCTCAGAGAATTAAAATGATATAAAATATCATTAAAAAAACACAAATAATAGGAAATAGAAAATTTTATATTTAACTAATTTAAGTAATGTCTTACCAAGGAAGATCAAAACACTAATTGGCCATAAAAATCTAATAAAGAGACATGAGAAGAAAAGTTTTGGGTTAAAATTTCGGGAGAATTGTTAACATGGTAAAAGGAACAAGAAAATGAAAGCATATAGCCACCATTTAATAGGACATGCTGCTCAAGAAATATATAGCATTCTACTCCCTTGTTTGAAGAAATCATTGTCTGACACACCATGCTCCATGGCTTAGTATTTTACTCTCGTGACAATTTTTGTGCTCATGTGAATGACACAATTGGCACAGGGCAATATGACCAATACCCCAGGAACTCAGGGAGGTACAAAATCATTCTAGATTGTTATTTTATTGATTTATTTACTTACTTATTTTTATGGTACTGAGAATTGAACCAGAAGCACTCTACCACTGAGCTATACCCCAGTCCTTTTTAAAATTTTACTTTTAATTTGAGATAAGGTCTCCCTAAATTGCCTAGTCTAGCATCAAACTTATGATGCTCCTACCTTATCCTTCAAAATAGCTAGGATTACAGACATGAACCACCACACCCCACTTAGGTTGATGTTTGTTAATTTCATCACTGCTGCAATACATCTAATCATTCCATGTCATATATATGAGTTAATGGATGTACTAGAGTCCAAGGCAATAACAAATATGCTGGAACAAACCTGCTGGAAGAGGAAGCAGATTGCACTAATTTTCAAACCCAACAATAAGGGGATTTTAAAAAGATGACCTTCCACATGGAAAAATAAATCTCTATGAAATATTAAATTTTGAATTTTATTTTGAATTTAATTATAAATTTTGAAATATGAAATATTAAATTATGATTGTCATATCAATGTCAGTCAGTAGTTGGTACTGTAACATTCCTTAATGTTAACACATCACTGAGACACCGATTCTCTATAAGAAAAGCAAGTTAAGACCTGTACATTTGATGTCTGTTTTCCACAGGTCATACTTGGATAGAGTCTGTAACTTGAAAGGCATTCTGCTGACTGCAGAGAATTTTAAGGTGAGTGAGACACAGTCACTGCCATCTGAAAGCTCCTAAGAACAACTCAACTTCTCACATAGTAAGTGCATAATATGAAGGGAATTCCTGCAGGCACTTAGGCAAAACATTTTTCCATTCATTTCAAATACTATGCATTAAGAAAATTGTTGTAGGTGTAATCTTCTCTAGTTAATTTCCTATAAAGGTAGTGGTTAAGAGCATAGCTCCTCTGAAATCTGGCATACAAAATTTTGATCGCCTATAACACACATTGACATACAAAAGGGTCAGATATTGCAAACTTTACATAAGCTATAGCTGCTGCTCACTCAGATAGGCAACTTGGGAAATATTAGCTTTCTCTTTTAGACAAACCAATCTTATTCCAGCAATATACAAGTGATTATTGTGAGGATCATTTTAAAGAGTATAAAATTAGACACTGGATAGTGCACTCCGATTGTTTAAAATTATAAAGTTAAGGGCAAAAATTAAAAAGAAAGTAGAAATGAAGAGAATATAAGAAGTCAGCTATTTCTGATTTCTTTGCTTCATCCTTTCCCACTTAAGCTGAACCTAAATTTATGAATTAATTCATAAGTATTCTCAAGTACTCCTTGATAATGAAAATTTCCACTATGCCTTACTCATCTTTCAAACCATTATCCTATTCCTTTTATTGTTACCATACATATTTAAAAAGTTGTCCCCTCTCACTTTATTTCCTTCTTCCCTCACCCTCAATGAATCTACCTACACTGATCTTCTCAAACTGTTGTCATGAGGACCATGGATAATCTCTGTTCTGTCAAATTTAGTGGACACACTTTTCAGCATTTATCTTACTCAACCTCTTTGTGACTTCTGGAAATACTGCTTTTGAAATTCTGTCCTCCCTTGCCTTCTGAGGTGCTGACTCCTGACTTTGACTTTTCTGCCACTACTTGCCAGGAGACACTTCTTTCCCCATCAACCCTGTGGTGCTGTATCTCAAGTTTCCTCCAGGCACAGGTTTTCTCTTTCTAACATGCAAGTTGAGTAATTTCATTCATTTCCATGACTCTGGCTATCACCAATATGCTGACATATACATTTCCAACAGAGTTCCTGACATTCTGACATGGCCATTTTGATTAAACCTTAAGAATAAACTTTTCATTTTGACTCTTATAATGCTCAGAATGAACAGTTTCATCCTACAGCTGAATTTTGTTCCATAAAACTAAGTATGATTTATTTTTGAACTCTCCAGTAAGTCTTCCAGAGACAAATAGTTCATAGAAAGCTTTAATGCAGATTTAGCAAACAATGAAACTCCAATTCCTATTATGAAGCTAGCAAAATCTGACAAAACTATCCCAATCCAAGTTGAATATAAAGAACACCCTGATTATGAGTATAATTGCAAAATCCTAATATTAGCAATTTAAATTTAGCATTATGTTAAATGTATGGTTTGTTCAGTAATGCAATAAGAAAAAAAAGTGACCATGCAAATAGCTGCCCAGTAATTTTATCACTTGATAAAATTCAAAATTGTTTCCCAAGTTCAGACTTGGAAATCAAATACAGCAGATCTAGATTTAAAGGTAATTCACTCTTACAGTTGTTTCATTTCCATTGAACAGGTGAATTAACCTTTTGGACCCTTATATCACACAAAATGAATTTAAATTATCTTAAATCTCTGGTTAAAAAAAACATATTATCCTTTCCTTTTCATACATTTTCATGCTTGGAATTACACATTTTAACATCTACTTTTCACACCAGACTGACACCACCTTAAAGATATGCATTGCTGTTCATAATGTGTAACAGTTGTAGAGTGCATGACCAGTTACAGAATTTGTGAGACCCAGGGCAAAGAGAGAATGAGTCCCTTTGTTCAAAACTAAGTAAGAATTTGAACACAATGACAGAAGAACAGTAAGCAAAAGATGGGCCCTTCAAAGCATAGGACCCTGTGGAACTACATAGATACCATGTTGCTAACATTGTCTTTGTGTGTGCATGCCTGTGTACACACGTGTGTATTTGAAACAAGTTTAATATTTTTACACACGTGTGTATTTGAAACAAGTTTAATATATTGCTTGGAAAATTAAATTACAGGAACTTCAGAAAATATCCATGCTTAGTACAAGATATAGAATTCAGATTTCAGCTTATAAAGAATAGTCATATTAAGTTGGACAAAAATAGTACAGTTAATAGGAAAATATTTTCAGGTTAAAACTAATTGACCATTTTGACTGAAGATATTAGAACATTAAAAAAATACACTGGTTAACCTATAGCAATTTTCTCTTCAGGTTGACATCATATCATTTCATTTCAATATATTTCTATTATAAGAATATTATCTTCCCTTTTAATATTTATTGATAATAATTCATGAAATTTATATGTCTCTTTTTTGGCTTTTCAGAATAGTTCATTGGTTCTATGAGCAAGCATCATAACTGCTCCATTTCTTTAATGATAAATCATTAGCAATTTAAAAATTGATAAAACCCTTCATCCTTGCCCATCTGTGAGATAAAAAATTATATTCAGTTTATCCAAAAAGCAACAGCTAATTTAAGACTGGGAATTTTTTCCTATGCTATTAATTTTGTCATAGAATTGTCTATAATTTGGCATAGTTAGAAGGTGCACCTATTAATATAATCATAAAAAGTCCAACTGCTTTCAGAATATTCTCTTCAGAAGGCAGAGTCCAGTGATGAATTTACATCTCTCCTGAAGTTCTAAATAATTTTCCCCCAAAATTTGCTCATGCAAAGGTCCTTATTCTGCCAGGCTTTACGGTGATTGCATCAAAAAGGAAGACGGATTTCCTCCTGTGCAAGTTGTTGATTGAAATTCTTTTACTCTGTCCCTGAAAAGTTAGAAAACAGAAGAAGGGGGGAAAAAGTGCAGGCCATGAGCCATTACATACCTCCATGCTTCTGTTCGAGGTTTAAATAACTAATCACCAACCCAGGCATGTTTAGCTATAGAATTTATCTCAGCAGTCACTATAGCCTCATCTCTCCCTACTACCTACTCCCCATTTAGGTTCCAACAAAATGGAAATAATTGGTTTTTCCCATTCCATTCTGTCTCCTGGTCTCATTTGTTTCCCTTTTACTATCGCACTTTTCTTCTAATGCCTTCACACACATTCCCTTTTTTTGTCCTAATTTTGTTAGGCAAACTCTGGCACATTACTTAAGGAGGTCTCTGATCCCACCTCTGTGAATTTCAAATAAGAAAATGTTCTAACCTCACAGGAAGTTTTGCATGTGACAATATATGTAAAATTCTTAGCACAATATTGGCACAGACCAATCTTCATGCCACCGTTCTCCCTCATGCTATCACTCAGCAATACTGAATGCCAACCACGGGCTACACAGTTTTAAATGGAAAGGAAGAAAAGGCCAATATGACTGCAGCATAGTGAGGTTGAAATGGGTACCTGGGAGGGTGGTAGGACCCAGATCACACAAGGCCTTGAGGACCTGGTACACAGTGGGAAGTGGCCACAGGGTGAGAATTCCAATCAGATATCAAACTGCTTGGAGAAGAATGAAGGGGTTGTGGGAGAGAGGGAAAGTTGGAAGATTCCTTAGATAGATTCTGTAGTCACCTGACAGGGTTTATTTTGGAGATGGCACTGACAGGACTTGCCAATGTGGGGAATAGACTACAAGAGGAATCAAAAGATCCAAGTTTCAGACTTGAGTCACTGTGCCTCACTCTATAATTCATTGTTTTCTTTATCTCCCTCCCCTACTCTTGGTCTCTTCCTTGCTACAGTACTACAGGATCTGGAATGCTCTTTACCAACTCCAAGTTCATTCTTGTTCAGGTATCCATTTAGAAGTCACAACCCAAGAAACCTTTCCTGAGTTCCTCACTGTGGGACAGGGGCACACCCACATGATCTCATCATCCTCCCAGCATCAATTTCTCTATGATATGTACTATTTGCAAGGTCTTCCTTCTAACACAAGCACTCCAAGAATGGACTTTGGTGCCAGAATATAGCAATTTTTTGTCTTAATTCTGCTAAGTAAACTCTGCCATATTACTTAGAAGTCTCTGATTTACATGTGTGAAGTGCAAATAAGAGAATGTTCTACCTCATAAAAAGCTTTCTTTGCATGGGATAATATATGTAAAATACTTAACACAATATTGGCACAGTGCAAATGCTAAATAAACAATAGCCATTATCATTATCTCTGTTACTGGTTTACATTACCCACCTTCATCTAAACAGGATTTCTGAAAAATATCAGAAACAAAGCTAAAGCAGGAAATGCTTAGGTAGTTCAGGCCTAGGAAAAAACTCCTCAGTGACACACAGTCAAAATGGATAGTTGGATTTATTAGCCATCCATGTCAGATACACATGTGGGAGTCATCGTTACAGTAATTTTCCACGTTCTCCACTTAATTTGGGTTTTGATTTTCTAAAAGTAGCACTTACCTACCAGATTAGGTGGGACCATAGAATTACTTTTCCTTAAGATGAGACCTGAGCAGGTGCAAGCACAGAAGACAGAGAAAGAAACTGATTAGAGAGGTTGGAGGGGCAGAGGGCGTGACCCTCTTAATCATTCTTCACTTCCTTTTTTTATAAGAGGACTTGGCAACGTCTGTCACATCCGCGGCAGAAGCGGCGACGCCTCCTCAGTGGCGTCCTCTTGCAATTGCCCAGCTTTCGCCCTGCACATTTGTGGTTTCCGTGGACATATTAGCAACCAATAGTTTTAGCTCTCGGTCGCCCAAGAGTTGCCAAGGCGGTTAGAAGTCATCTGAAAAGTCTTTTACCCTGCATCGCTCTGAATCAGAAGGCCACCTGATTTCTCCTACGGTACTTGGCAAATTTGCACCTCCCTCTGGTCCTGGTTCAGGTGCATGGGAAACGCTAAGGGAGGACACGGCAGAGAGGAGATTGTAAAGGCGTCCAGAGGATGAACTTAAAGATTGAACCTACAGACTAAGCCCAAAGAAGAAACTGAAAGTACACTGCCGGCTGATCCTACGGAAGTTATGGAAAAGGCAAAGCACAGAGCCAGGCTGTGATGTGTGCCGCCCCTCCTGGGATGGATGAAACAACAGGCGCGGCGTGGGTGAAAGAAACCAGCTGCAGAGACTGGCCTGTCCATCGCGGACTTGTGTCAACTCCGCGGAAGACCATGGTCCTGGGAGTGATTTTGGGTGAGAGCGTGCTCCTGCTGCAGTTGTGGTCATCATGACTACGCCCTCCTCCCGCAGACAATGTTCCATGGTAAGCGCTCTACTCCCGGGCGCACAAGTTCGCGCGCCAGGCGCGCCTGGGGACTCCTGGACGCGCTGCGATTCTCCCCACCCCCAGCGCCAAGGCACGTCCGGGAATAGCCCGGCTTGCACTTTGGACCTGCAGAGAACACTGCCTCTCCCATGGTTAGCCGCTACCCGCTCCTGAATACAGTGGCCATAGTCATTTGCACCTGGGTTTGCTGTCCCTAGCAGGCTGTGAAAAGCAGTTCCGACGCCTACCTTCTGTCCCGAGACTGCGCTGCAACCTCCACGCTGCTCAATGGTGGCAACCTGCAGCCAGATCTCAGAGGTAGTCAGTAGCTTCCAACGACAGTCTGTATGTCCTTAGCCAGCGTTGCCCTAGGCGAACACCGAGCCAAACGAACCCTACCCGTGCTCCAGGCAGCGCCAAGTTACTCACAGACAGCCTGGGTTCAATGAGTAGCTGGGCTCTTGCAGCTCTGAACTTCACAGAACTGAAAGCGAAGCTCCCTGGGGACGCGCTTTTAAGCCCCAAGGAACAGGTCTCTGTAAAACCCCGTTTTTCCCCCTCAGTAAGGCTGGGAGTTTCCATCTGGGGCTGTACCCTGAGCTGTTTTCTGGGAACCCACGTCCGAGGATTTGCATTGAGAAAAGCCAGACTTTGCTTTGTCTTACATGCTTACATAGAAACAGGATAAATAGGCATGTTTCTAAATTCTAAACCCCTGATGATATCTGATATATTTTATTTTTACGGAATAAGGACTTAAAACGGACAAGGACAGAATTAAAGTGGGTTGGATCCTATTGGCAACCATGTGGCCAATGTAAGGGGTTAAACATAAATAAATTTAAAATGCTGAAAGAGAACAGAGGAGAAAGAGATGTGAGGGGAGAGGATCTGCATAGGGAAATTGTAATGTTTTACTGTAAGTACTTCCTTAAGCTAGAAGACCTGTGGGAGAGGGTGGGAGTTAGGGAGCCAGCCTTCTGCTCTTCCTTTTCATGGTCTGTGTACTTCCCTGACTACTCTGTTCATTTCCCCTCTCATAAATATTTAAAAACCTAGAATTGTCATAACGGGGAGCAACAGCTCAGTAACAAGATAAAGTGGGGAGGGAGAGGATGAGCGAATATCCAAGACCATTATGGATTTGTTATGGAAGTTCTCCAGAAGTTTAATGTAGAATTAGAAATGGAACTGTATCTGTGTTTTCTATGCAATGCCCTTGGTTTCTCCTGCAATTGCCTGTTTCAGGTTGTCTTCTAATTCTAATCCTTTTTTATCTCTGATCTAAAGTCGACACATAAAAAGACAAAAGAAACTCAGGGTGTATACTTTAAGTAAGGAACCTTTATTTCCTGATGTACATCTACCATCAAGACCATCAAGACTGTGCATAGGAATACTGTTTACATCTCTTTATTTGTTCTTTCTTTTGAGAGGTGAAGTAGATAAACCCAGTGTAGTGACACCCACCTGTGATCCCAGCCGTTTAGGAGTCTGAAGTTCAAGACCAGCCTGGGCAACTTAGGGAGACCCTGTCTCAAAATAGAAAATATTAAAAGGACTAGGTATACAGCTCAATGGTAAAGCACTCCTGGGTCAAACCATAGTACCAAAACAAAAAAAAAAGGAAAACACACCCCAAGTTTCATTTGTCTTCTTACATTTTTACTTCAGATCAGAGGAACTGCAAGTGTTAGAATCAGGGGAGAACCAGAAAGCGTAACTGCCTTAGAACTAAGGACATTTCAAAGAAAACATGGAAATGGCTCAATTTCTAAGTAGATGATGAACTCACTATGTGATCCTCAACTATGCTGTATAGTTTGGGTGATTTCTTCATATTTGAGGACAAAAAAATGGATTTGTAATAAAAGCAGAGAATCAAAAATGATTAGAACAGGTACAAAAGAAAATTACAAATGGTACCATATCAGTGTTTAAATATCTTAAAAAATAGAAAAGGTTATTTTGTAGGACCAACTCACATGTCTATTCACATTCATGTGTCGAGGTTTTTTTCCCCTCCTAGTCTCACTCATATTAGCTACTCAAATAAAAGCAAATATTTAGTATCTTTTTCTCAGAAATAAGGGTATATAATAAGTTTCAGAGTTTGGACAGAAAGTACCTTGGTGAAGTTTATGCAGAAAAGGAAATGGGCTCCTCTGCCTTCCTCTTAAACACATGTATACCTTTTTTAGGAAGTGGGGTGCCTCAGTAGATAAAAGCTGAGTTTCTAGACTCCTTAACCTGAACAGAACAGATTTGAATCTTGGCTCTTACTAGGCACATTCAACATTGGAAAAATGTTCTGTGGGCCCCAGATTCCATACCTGTAAACTGTAAATAATTTTTAAGTATCTCATGAAATGTTTTGGAATTACATTCCCACTGAAAAAAAGGTCTGTGTAATAGGCATTTAATCAACACTATTGGTCTTGAAGACTGATAAAAGCCTGTATTTGGAGGAATGTAGAAAACTATTTATCTTCACTTTGACCCCATAACTTGAACAGCTAAGAATTGAATGTATTATTTGGCTTAAATAAAAAACCAACAAGAATTTTTAAACCGCTATCATTCTGTTTAACCAAATTCCCCACTGAAAACAAATTCTCCAGTTTCAGTCCCTTCAGGAGATTTAAAGACAATTCCACAAGCCCACACTTGCCTTGTGTTATTCCTTATGGGTTTGTCTTTTCTGTAATAATGAAAAGTTCACGGGGAGGGGAGTGGGAGAGACCTGTATAGTATGAAACAGATTCAAATAAAATAAAAGCCGAGTCCCTTTCCCATTGTGATAATGTCCAAAATCTCCTCAAGCCAGGTAATCTTCATATCTTCTTTGAGTATGTAGTATGGAAGAAAAGATTTCAGTTGCAGAACAAATCAGATCATTAATGAGAGAGCTGGGAATCAATGAGATGTGGGTCTCAGGTCTCACGTTCACAGAATTGTCCCCAAAGCAATTCCAAATCTGAAGAGTTTCTCTATTTGAATGGCCAGGTAAGACTTAGAATTAAGGGGCTTAAGACCTGAAAAATATTTAAGAGATCATTTAATCTAAAGTTTTTATTTAAAAATCAGGTAGGTGAAGCTATTCGCTTAGTCACACAAGGTACTGTCATATCAGGACAAAAGTCCTAGGTCTCTGTATTTCCAAAGGCTGATGCTTTGTATTGTCCTCATGTGTGGAGTGGCTTTTTTGCAACAACTGTGGCAACAGAAGACTCTCATTACAGGCGAGGCAAATTATGTTTTAGAATTAAGAACTTAGTTGTAGCACCTCAAAGATTGAACTTTCCGCCCAACCATCATTGGAAGGAATTGACAAAATGCCATCCAATGAAATAGGTTGATGTGAGTTTGGGGAGTAACTATGACTGAACATTCGGGTGAAGAAGACAGTGCTCATATAAGATAAAACAGCCTCATTTTTAAGATATAAACTATGAACCTTTGAAATTACCTTTATATATAATGGTAAACATATTTCCTTTTCACTCTAGCATTTAATTATTTTACTATATTCTCCTTGAAGGTCATTCCAAATTATATGCCTTATAATGTTTCCTTTGTTGTCTGTTCCTCCAAAAGTATACCTTTAGGACACCTGAAAATGAAAAAAGAAATAAAAAGTATGTTTCTAAATAATCTGTGCATATCCAATATCAGGTCAGAATTAATTGCTAGTAATTAATAAGCAATTAATTACTGTTTGAAGATCTTCAGAAGGAAGGAATGATAGTAAAATCAAAAGGTGGAACTGAATAATATTACATCGAAACAGTTTTAATGCAGAATGCCAATGTAATTACATGTTATCAAAATACTATGGCCATTTATAATCATATTATGATAAGACAGTAAACTCAGGTAAGCATCCAAACTTGACATTTACCACCTGTGTACTACAAAAAGACATTTCTTGCTAGTAGGATCGTAATCATTTGTCTCCTAAATGTGTTCTTGGTTACAATGCATATAGATAGTTAGTTTTGAATCTATGAACAGATTTTGCATCTCACTCCTGCATTTTATGTCAAATGTCAGTCACATGAAGATGAGAAGTATGATTTATGTGTGTTCCTATAACTGTTGCCCCATCTACTTTCTGTATTTGTAAAACTATCAGTCACTAAAAGCATAATTTATTAGGGAGTGTTACTGATTTTTTAAGACAGATAATAATATAATACAGTAATTGGAAATTTTATGATATCCTTAACAGTTTTTAGGCAGTTGCCACAGTAGTTCCTTGAGCTGAAGGAATGTTGATTGTACTCTTAATTAAGGAAGGTACACATGTGGAAATACCTTGCACTGAACAAGTACAGTTAAAGTTCATTTGCGAAACTCACAAGAAGTTTATTGTCAACATAACTCAGAGTTCACAGAACAACGCAAACAAGACACCATGGCAGGCTGACGAAGAATACATCAAATTTAATATTTGTGGGCATCACTGAATTTCCATTTAGTGTAATTTTACCTCCAAATATCATACCATTAATAATTTCATTCCTTTTTATTGTATAGTTGCTTCTAATTGAGAAGGCATATCTAAAGCAGAAAGACATAATGAGTTCACAGGGTGTGAATTTATTTGTTGGGTTTTTCTAACATGGCAAGAGGCTGAGCAAAGATGTGTTTGAATAGAAGGCGGGTCTCTGGGTACACAGATACAGAAAATAATGAAAAGATAGGAAAGGGAGTCCCAATATACATGTGTGGTTCTGTAAGAGTTTGGGGAAGGGTAAACCTTTTAAGGTTCCTCACTGAAAAGAAAGAACAGGATCACAGTGAAGTACCATGGAGTTAAACTTCCCACAGTGCTGCCTCTAGGGAGGAATGAATATTCCTCAAGTGGACCATGTCCAAGTTTTCACATAAACAAATAATCACATGCCATACATCATAAGATTTCAATAATGTATAGCTTCTTAAAACTGTAGTGGACCTATTTACCTGCAGATACCTTCTCTTACAAGGATGTTCAACATAAATCCCCATTTACTAAGTCATCATTCCCCCTACAGTGTCTTTTGGAAGTGGTCTTTGATCTTATCACACCTGTTCTGCACTCCCTAACAGAATTTTCTATGGTAAAAAATGTGAATGGAACCTAAATTCCAAAATGTAGTCCTTCTTTAGTTGTTATATAATTTCAGTTTATAGAGTTCTTCCCCCACTATTCAGGAACTGAGATACATACTTAAAATTATTAAAAATAAGTGGTCAAGCCCATTGTAAAATTACAATCAAATGTAACATGACATAACATTTAGCTCATTCTTATTTACTGTTGAATTTAGTTTCTTTTAGGTATATCTTTGGAATTCCTCCCTTGATCCTTGCTCTGTTACCAGTAACTTCATCTGATTGTGATATTAAAGACAAAGAAGGTAAAGAATATGAGAATGTTCTAGTGATCAGCTTCCTCGAATTGGTATGTGCTTGTTTTGTTTTTCTTACATTTTTGCTCTTTGGGAAAATATCAAATATACTTTTGGTATGCCATTTTATAATCAAGTATCCATCTATATTTCTGGACAAAAAGTGAAATAACTACTAAATAAAATGTAATGAACTACAAGCTATATATTTTAATAGTTCCATCATTATATCATGATATCCTTTAAAAAATAAATCTTTCCTAGACCCTAAGACTCTCATTATCCATTTTGATCCTGTTACCCTTTATGACCAAATTTCTTATAAGCATTCATTATTACACCTGCATTTCCCCACCTCCCCTTTATCATGTTGGTCTCTATAGTCTCACATTACATTAGGAGAGGATGGATAACAGAGTGTAACATCTAGAAGTTAAGGTGTACAAAGGTTGTAGTTATTTGATCAGAATATGTGTACATGCATATCTATGCATATTTTGTACATACGTATCCTATGTAATATCCTGTAAGTTAATTTTTATTTTTATAAATGATGTTTTTAATAATCAATTTTTTATTTTAGAGAAGATTTGGATTCATAGAATATTTGAACAAATAGTGGAGAATTTCCATGTACTTCTCCCTCTGCACAGTTTTCCTTATTATTATCATTTTGCATCAGTGTAGTACATCTTTTAAAATTGATGAACCATTATTAATACATTATTGAATGTAAGCTTATAACTGACATTAGGTTTCGCTGTTTTATACAGTTCTATGGGTTTGATAGAACATAAGATCATATATCCATGAGTATGGTATTATATAGAATTAGTTTCACTGCTGTAAAAATTTCCTATGCTCCACTGACTCATCCTTCCCTTTCTCCACCTGAACTCCTGGCACCCGCTAATCTGTTTACTATCTCTAGTTTTTCCTTTCTAGAATGTTATGTAGTTAGAAACATGCGGCATGTAGCTTGTTTAGGCTGGATTCTTTTATTTAGCAATGTGCATCAAAAGTTCTTCCACGCCTTTTTGTGGCTTGATAGCTCGTTTTTTTTCGTATTGTAGAATAATATTCCATTCAATGAATAGGCTACAGTTTATCTACTCACTGATGGAAGGACATATTCTGGTTGCTTCCCAGTTTGGGCCATTATAAATAAAGGCTTCTATAAACATCCATGTGCAGTGTTTGGTTGAGAACATTCGTTTTCTACTCATTTGGATAAATATCTAGGAGTCTGATTGCTGAATAATATGGTGTGTTAGTCAGCTTTTCCTCACTGTGACCAAAATACCTGACAAGAACAACTTAGAGAAGGAAAGAATTTTTTTTTTTTTTTTTTTTTTGGCTCAGATGTTTCAGTCAGTGCGTAGCTGGCTTCATCTGGCTTGGGCCTAAGGCAAGGCTGAAAATCATGGTGGAAGGGTGTGGCAGAGGATGTTTTGCTCACAGTAGCTAGGAAGAGGAGAGAGAGAGAGAGAGAGAGGAGAGAGAAGAAGGGAAGGAGAGAGAAGAAGAAGGAGGAGGAAGAGGAGAAAAAGGAGGTGGAGGGGGAGGGGGAGGAGGGGGGGGAGACAGGCCGGGGAGTTGGGGAGAAAGAAGAGAGAAAGAGAAGGGGACCAGGGACAAGATATAGTCCCCAAGGGCATGCCCACACTAACCTACTTCCTCCAACCATGCCCCACCTGCCTACAGTTCCCACCTTCTCCCAGTAGTTCATTCAAATTATTAATTCATGAAATGGATTGATCAATGGGTAGTGTTAGAACCTCAGATGCAATCACTTCTCAAAAGCTCCTCCTCTGGACATTACTGCATTGGGGACCAAGTCTTTAACACTTGAACTTTTGAGGGGCATTCCCGAGCCAAAACATAACAAATTATAAAATTATGCTTAGCTTTGTATGGAACTGCCAAAGTGTCTTCCAAAGTGGCTGCACCATTTCACATTCTCCCAGGAGTTTGTTAATAATGGTCTTTGAGATTTTCTATATTGACAATCATGCCATTTGCAAAAGTCAATTTTCTTTTATGGTTTAAGAAATGTATCGATACAATATGATATATTGATTTAATATGCAATCAGTTCTTTCAATTAGATTAAAGCTCTACATGACAAAGATAAACCCTGTCTGTCTCAAATATTCATAAAATGGCAGAAATTGTCTTATTTGTCCCTTCCTTCCATTCTTTCTTCCACATACTTATGTTATAATGGTATGATGTCCTGGGAAATTGAGAGTTCTACCTCTTGGAATTTGAGTTTGGGAAATTCAAGGTAATGCTGAACACTGTACCACTAAGATCCCTGATTTTCCCCCTTGACAAGAAAAAAAAACATACACACTAAATAGTAAATGTGCAATTTATATCTCATATTATTTTTGACTTTGCATTAAGTGTTCTGAATAATCTTTTGATTTAAAGTAACATTTCTCATTCAATTTTATTGGCTGTGAGAGAGCCAAATAGCATTATTTCCACAACATTTACAAATGGCTATATGTGTAAAACTCTGGAAAGGTACACACACACACACACACACACACACACACACACACAAAGCAAGAGAGAGATGCCATCAGATATTCAAAAGGAGAGGTTTATCCAACAGATGCATAAGGAAATAGAAAATTCACCTTTTGTTTGAATTTATATTTCTTCCAGTGTTAGTGATATCGAATATTTTTAAAGTTTTTTCTTTATATGTATAAAAGGCTAATTTAAAATCTATAAATAGAAGGAGGAACAGTAGAAAAGAGGAAAGGGAATGGGGGAGGGAAAGGGGAGAGAAAGGGGAAGGACAGGAGACTGAATGGGAACAAATTATATCTTATGTTTGGTTGAGAACATTAGTTTTCTACTCATTTGGATAAATATTGATAAATATTGGATAAACAATTCATTGACTTTTAGTGTAATCAGAAATTGTATAATCATCAATACTATCTGATTCCAATATATTTTCATCACCCAAAAAGAAATCCTGTACCCATTAGCAGTAATTTTTCATTCCTCCTTATTAGCCCCTGCGGACATTTAGCATGCCTTCTGTCTCTGTGGATTTCTCTTTTCTGGAGATGTCATAGAAATGAAATCATACAACATGGAGCCCTTTGCACTGGAATTCTCTGACTGAGCATAATGTTTTTAAGGTTCATTCATATTATAATGTATTGATAATTCATTTCTCTATGGCTCAATAAAATTATCTTGTATGGATATGCCATATTTATTCATTCATCAGCTGCTGGACATTTGTTTCTTTTTCTTTGCTATTATATATAAATGCTGGTATGCAAGTTTTGATATAATTTTTTGAGTATCTAGGAGTGGAATTGATGAGTCATATTGCAACTGGCCTTTGTTGTTTGGAGATTTCTAATTATTGCTTTGGTCTCGTTATTGGTCTTTTGAGATTATCTATTTCTTTTTGATTCAATCTTGGTAGGTTGTTTGTGTCCAGGAATTTATTCCTTTAAGTTTGCCAATTATTTAGCAAATATAATTGCACATAACAGTTTCTTACGATTTTTTGTGTTTCCATGATATCCATTGTAATGTTTTCTTTGTCATCTCTGATAGTAAGGACTTGGACATTCTCTATTTTTCTTAACTAGTCTAGCTAAAGATTTATCATCTTAAAAAAAAACATTTTCCTTGATCTTTGGTGTTGTGTTTTAGTTCTGAAGTCATTTATTTCTTCTCTGATCTTTCTTATTTTTTCCTCCTGCTAATTTGGACTTTGGTTTGTTGTTGATTTTTGTTTGTTTGTTTGATTTGTTTTTACTTTGAGGGCTGTTGTTAGGTTGTTTATTTAAAATATGTATAATATTTGAAAAAAATTTCAATGTATGCATTCATTGCTGTAAACTCTAAATGCTGCTTTTGATAGATTCCCAAGTTTTTGATAAGTTGTGTTTTCATTAGTTTTGTGAATTTTCCTCCTTTTATAATAATAAATTCCTCACTCATAATTTAGGAAATTTGTTAAATTTCCATGTATCTACATATTTTTTTTCATTGTTCTTCTTGTCATTTGATTGTATAGTTTTATTCCATTGGGTCTGAGAAAATATATGACATGATTTGAATTTTTAAAAATTTGTTGATACTTGACTTATGACCAAATATATAGGCTATCCTGGAAAATCCATGTGCTGGTGAAAAGAACATATATTCTGCTACTATTGAATGAAATGTTCTATTAATGAGTGTTAGACCCATTTGCTCTATAGTATTACTTAACTCCTGTGTATCTTTGTTGATTTTCTCTTTCGATTATCTGTTCATTGATGAAAATAGGTGTTGAAATCCCCAACTATTTTTGTATTGAAATCTGCTGTCCCTTTAGATCTCATAATATTTGCTTTATATATGTGGGTGATCCAATGTTGGGTGCATATATGTTTATAATGATTATATCTTTGGCTGTATTGAACCTTTCATCATATATGACTATCTTTGAATCTTTCTAGAGTTTTTTATATAAAGTTTGTTTTATCTGATACAAGCATAGCTGCCCCTCATTTTTAGTTGCTATTTACATAACACTTTCTAGCCCTTCACTTTAAGTCTGTGAATATACTAGTGAAGTTGGTTTCTTGTAGGCAATGTATAGTTGAGTCTTGCTATTTTTATCCATTCAGTCAATTTATGTCTTTTGATTACTAAATTTAATCTACATACATTCAAGGATTTTTTATTGTTTTGTTTATTCTTTGTTTCTTTCCAACTCTTATTAATCTGTTTTTTAATTGTCTAAGCTACTGTATCCTCACGTTCAGATATGTATTCTTCTGTTTGGCCTGATGTGGAAGCTCTCAACTGTATTTTTAAATTTGATTTAATTTATTGATGTTTTCAGCTCGGATTTCTGATTATTTTTATGATTTCCATCTCTGTTAAGTTTCTAATTCATATCATTAATGGTTTTTCCCATTTTATTGCATTGTCTCTCTATATTTTCTTATATATCACTGAGTTTCCTTAGGATCATTAGTTTAAATTCTTTTTCAAGCATTTCATAGGTTTCCCGCAAATTTGGATCTATTTCTGGAAAACAATTCTGTTCCCTTAGAGGTGCCATGCTTCCTTGCTTTTTTATGTTTCTTGTGTCCATACATGGCTGTGTGCACACCTGGTGGAACAGTCACTTCTTTCTATTTTATGGAGTAGCTTTTGTAAGCAAATAATTTTTAGTGTGTGTTTGTGTGTGTGTTTATATGTATGTATAATCTTCCCTGGGTCCAATGTGGGATGTGTAGTTGATGCTTGGACTTCAGAAATGGTCCTGAAGCTGTAGGATATGGATGCAAACTACCCCAGTTCCTGAGAAACAAATGTGGGTGATTCTGGAGTTTGCTGGCATCAGGAACTGCAGTCCCAAGGTTATGAGCTATGAAGATTTTCCTGGGTCCCACAGGATAAGTGCAGATGACTCCAGGGGTTGTGGTACTGGTTGTTACAGTCCTGGAGCTGCAGAATGTGGATAGGAATATACTCCTCAGAGCAAGTGTGAGTTGCATCTGGCTGTGACATTGGTAGCTGGGGTCCTATAGCTGTAAAATGCTGAGGGTTCTGTCCTTCACTCTATGGGATATGCACTGGATTAAGTCTTCTGGTGACATCAGGGAGCTGAGCACTGGCCCCTAAGGTAGAATAGCATCTAGCAGTGAGTGTAGCAATTCAGATTCTGAGGATTAGAGGATAGGGCAATGTAAGTTGCTTCTTTGAAGCAGAGCAGTAATTCAAACCCTACTTAGCTCCCCAAACTAGCTTTAAACCCTGTGAGAACTGTGGAATTATGCTGTCCAAACTTGTGGTCTGGTGCTATTGTGGGGGTTGCTCATGTCTTTCCTTTTACCTTTTCCCAGAAATGTGAAGTTCCCCTACAACCAGGGGACCAGGTTTTACAGTATGCTTTGTTTCTCTTTCTATGCTGCCTTTCTAATTCTCCATGCTGTTTGGAGTTCCTGACACTTCTCTTCAGCCATTTTGGATTCAGCTCCTTTATGCTGAATTTTTTGAGTAACTATCAAATGCTTTTCAAAGTTGTTTCACCACTTCAATCTTACCAGCAGTGTGGTAGGGTTACAATTTACCTACATTCTCACCACAACTTCTTGTTGTGAATTTGTTAATCTAACCAATTTTTGTGGGTAGAAAGTGGTATCTCAGAGTGATTTACATTTCCTTCATGATCAATGAAGTCAAACATCCATTAATTATTGTTCATTATTACCAGACCTCTGTATATCTTCTTTGGAGGAATGGCTATGTAAATCCTTTGCTCAGTTTTAAGCCACATTATTTTATTTTAATTTTTATTTTTCAGTTGTAAGAATTATGTATATATTCTGGAGATAAGAACCTTATCAGACATTTCAAATTATCAAACATTTTTCCTCATCACATGTGCTGTCTTTTCACTTCCCTAATAGTGTCCTTTGAAGCACAAACTTTTTTATTTTGATATAGTCAACTGATCTATTCTTTCGATTATTCATGCATTCGATGTCATATCAAAAAAACCATTCCCTAACCCAAGGTCACAAAGATTCTTATGCTTTTTTTTATTTCCTAAGAGTTTTATAGTTTTAGTGTCACATTTAAGTCTTTGATCATTTTGAGTTAATTTTTATACATTGTAGGATGTAGGGGTCAAACTTCATTATTTTTCATGTGACTATCCAGTTGTGCTTGCACCATTTATTGAAAAAATTAAGTTCCCCATTTAATTGTCTTGACATTATTCTTGAAAATCATTGAACTTAAATATATGGTTTAATTTTTGCACTCTTAATTCTATTTCATTGATCTGCATGTCGAGCCTTATGACACCATCTAGCCTTATTTTTGTAGCTTTGTTCTTTTTCAATTCAGAAGATTTTCTTCCAACAATGCTTTCCTTTGTTAAGATTGTTTTGACCATTATGTATCCTTGTCATGTGTATAAATGCAACTTTTCGTATTTATTCTTTGTATTACCTACTTTTTTAGATATTCTCTTGTGCATTTGTTTTAGAATTTAAATGCAATGTAAAGCTCCCTGGTGATATTATGTCCCTGTGCATGCATTAAACCACAGACATTACACATAAGTAGCAATCCTCAACTCGTAGCATGAATAGAAGCAAGGACAGACTGTAGAGAAGAGGTGGAAAGCTTAAGAATATTCTTTCCCTTATAGAACTCAAGATTCTTCTTCATTCTCCCATTGACTTTTACTGATATTCCCATTATCTGGTAAGTGCAACATATATTACTTTAAACTCTTCATAATTGTTTCGTATGTTGACAATTTTTTTCCAGTTATTCACTTTTTTCTCTTGTTTTTGATATACAGATTTTTTTTTCATGTAATCACACCCATGTGATAGAATTGCACAGGATACAAAATGTGCACCAAAGCGAGAGAGGTCTTCCCATTTAGGAAAGAGGCCAGATAAAGTTACACAGTGGACAGAATTTTTAAGTCTTAAAGTACACACAGGTGTTACAAAGGTCAGGAGATAGGAGGAATAAAAAGGAATGGAAGTATACTGCCTGGAAGGAATAGAATAGAAGGAATGAAAAGGAATGGAAGTTTACCCTGCCAGAAAGTATACTGGCAGGGTGCCGGATTGTAGAATATAAGAACTAAGACCTTCAGAGGAGGTCTTGACCTCTGAGTGCTAGACCTACCATATCAAGAAAGTTGGACTTTTCCCTAGGTATCCGAAAGCCACTGAGGAGTTTGGAGGGAGGGTAGAGATGATACTGAATATATGGGTGTCCTCAGAATGAAAATCTTTGTCTTTTGTGTTTACCATCATACTCTGAGGGGATAGAAGTCTTAATAAACGTTTGGTGAATGGATGAAAAACAAAATGACATTATCATGTTTTTCATCTTGTAACATTTTCTGGAAACTTGTAGATAATTTGTGGGGCAGGACTGAAAACAATAGTAAGCAACTGAAGCAATTCAGGTGAAAATTGTTACTGGCCATGAACCAAGACTCTATAGGGTGCTTCTGAGTGAACTAAAAAGCCTTGTTAAAACAGATGACTGGACTCCACCCTCAGGGTGTCCCACTTTTGAGGGATTTCCATGATCTTGGAGACCTGCTAAATAACATTTCATTTTCCCTTCCTCATATGAAAAGAATTCATAAATTTAGAGGAAATACTCAAACAACCTCTGATTATAATCTAATTTCTAAATTCTTCTGCATCAGGTCTACAAAGCAAAGAGAAGGAGAAAGAGAAGGAGGGCTTTGTTAGGTATCTGCAATGGACATATTGAGGGAATCTAAATGAAATCTACTTAGAAATACTTGTTTTATAAAGCTAAAACACAAAAGTCTTATTTTCAAAAGAAGAAACTGTCCCCTTCCTCCTTAAATACTTGTGGTGCCTTTGCCAAACACAAATTGACCAGAGGTACATGTGTTTCTAGACTCCCAATTTCTATTCCATTGAGCCATACAGTTTGACATTAGGAAGTGTGAGTCCTTATGCTTTGTTCTTTCTTTCCAAGATTGTTTTGGTTATTTCAGTTTCCTTGTAATTCCAAGTGAATTGTACAATGTGTTTGAATATCTCATTTAAGCTCTTTGGTACTCTTTAATCTCCTATAAAAATATGGAAGAGGGATTATTTCTAAAGTCCTTTCTAGTGCTCAAATGTTTTGAGAATGAAAAGAAATTACATTAATGTCTTCCTTCTTTCCACCCTTCCTTCCTTCATTGCCTCATTTGCCAACTACAAAGACGTCAGCTGGGAAGCTGGTAGGGATTGTGTTGTACCTGTAAAGCAATTTGAGGAGCACTGTCTTCAAAATAATGCTTTAAAATGCTTATGATTTATAAATACAGGATGTTTTTCCCATTTATTTAGGCCCCTTTAAATTTCTTTTAATAATTTTTTTGTGGTTTTCAGACAGTAAGCGTTTCAGTCAGCTTTTTTGCTGCTGTGACTAAAGGACCTAATCAGAACAATTATCGAGAAGGAAGATGTTTTTCTGGGGGCTCATGGTTTCAGAGGTCTTAGTCCATTGAAGGACGGCTCCATTATCAGGTCTCAAGGTGAGGATGAACATCATGGCAGGAGAGAATGGCAGAGGGAAGCAGCTCACACAATGATCAGGAAGCAGATAGAGAAGCCTCCTCTTACCAGATACAAATATATACCCCAAACCACACCCCTGAATTCCTACCTCCTCTCCCCACAACCTACCACTTCAGTCACCACTCAGTTAATCCCTATCAGGGGACTAATTCACTGATGGGGTTAAGACTTTCACAACCCAATCATTTCTCCTCTGAACCTTCTTGCATTGTCTCACATGTGAGTTTTGGGGGACACTTCACATCCAAACCATAACATTAAGGCTTATACATCTCTTGTTACATTTATTTCCAAGTATTTTATTATATCCTGTATTATGCTTTCCTAATTTTATTTTAAGATGACCTGTGATTCCTACCTCTGTACATTTTTGCATACTTATGTAAATAAGTATCTTATTCCTCCATACTATTGTAGTAGCATCTGTAAGGACAAATTTTATGATTGATTTATGATTTTTTAATTTCACAGAATGCTCAGCACAGTGTTATTTGTTTTTTTTCAAATATTATGTGAATTGAAAATCAATAACATAAATTATCAAGGACCCAGAACTTGTTTCAAATAGACTAAAAAGTATTTTTTCTTGAACATGTTTCTTTGGAAATTAGTTATGAGTCAATTATCAGGTACTTTTTTATGTTAACCTACTTAATGTTATATAATGTATTTATCCATCAAATTTTTTGCCTTAACCTATCTCATATTACTGCATTATGTAACTCAGTCACCAAAATAGAGGCTGTTTTAAAATATAATGTTGCTAGAAATGGTCACTTTCTAGGAATGACTCAGTCTAATAACAGTTGCAGGAAAGATTGTCTTGTTATAAGATCTAATTACTGATAGATTATATTAGACTTTTAAAACATCCAATGTTTTAAACTCTGACTCATTCTCTATTCTACCATATGACCTCACAGATTCAACTTCCATCTTTGCACTGATGGGTCTCAAATGGCTTTACACTTTCCCCATGAACTCAAGAACTATGTAATTCAAATATCATCTAGAAATATCTACCCAGTTGTAATGTGGCGTACCACTCATAATAGTTAACTAACATTTTCATTATTTTTAGCCTTTTCTTCTTTTTATTCTCTAAGGTAATGAGAATGCAAATAATAAAAATTTCTGGCAGAGATGTTGGAGGAAAGAGTATACTCATATCTTGTTGGTGGTACTGCAAATTAGTACAACCACTTTGGAAAACAGTATGAAGATTCCTTAAAAGACTAGGAAAGGAATTACCATATGACCCAAAGATACCACTCCTTGGTATTTATCCAAAAGAACTAGAATCAGCATACTATAGTGATACAGGCACATCAATGTTTATATCCGCATAATTCACAATAGTCAAATTATGGACCATACCAAGTGCCTGTCAACACATGAATAGATAAAGAAAACGTGGTACTTATACTCAATGAAGTTTTACTCAAGTCATATGAAAGTTCAATGAAATTTTGGCATTTTCTGGTAAATAGATGGAACTAACGAACATCATGCCTAGTGAAATAAGCCAGATTCAAAAAGGGTTGAATATTTTCTCTCATATACTGAAGCTACACCAAAATAAGAAGAAAAAAGAGATAGGAGGACCCTATGAAAATAGAAGGGAGATTAATGGAGTACAGGAAGAGGATAGAGGGGGAGGAAGGAGGAATAGGAAAATAGAGAAACATGGAATGGAATTAATCGAAATATGCTATGAACATGTGTGAATATACCATAGTAAATTTCACCTTCATATATATCTATAAGCATAAATTTTTTTAAAATCTATAAATAAATAGAGGAAAGACAGAAAGGAAAGAGGAAGTACCAGGAACTGAGATAGAGCATATTATATTCCAGGCATGTATGATTATCTGAAAATGCACCCCAATTTCACATGTAACTATAATGAACATATAAAAACATTTAAAAGTAGAGATAAAAAGCTCTTTTGTACTTTGCAATCTCTCTTCCTTAATACCTATGGGGATTTTGACTTGCATTTCATTGGTTTACTAACAGAAGTGGCTGAACAAAGATAAATTATTGTCAAATAAAACTTTTAAAATATGTATGATATAGTATATTCAAATAATTGTAATTAATATAGAAAAGTTGACTAAAGTAAAAATTTAATTGTTATTTCATCAAGTTATGCTGCAGTATAATACATGTTTCCTGGGTACAAAGTGTAGGAGCATCATTGAAGAAGTTGCAATTTCACAAAGCATGTTGTCTTTTAAGAACTGAGTCTTTTGTTTTATGAATATTCTATGTATAAAAATGAAGGGAAAATACACCAATTAAAAGAGAGTATCCAAGTGGATTTACCAAAAAAAAAAAAAATTGACCTAACTATATGTTGTCGATAGGAAACTCACTTTAAATATTAAGGCATATATAGATTAAAAATAAGGGTTAGAAAATGATACACCATGCTAATACCAATCAAATTTGAAGTAGCCGTATTTATTTCAGATAAGCTGACTTCAGACTAAAAAAGATTATCAGGGATAAAACAGTACATTAGATAATAATAAAAGGGTCAATTCTCTAATAAGGCATAAGAATCCTTAATGTGTATGTGCCTAATATCAGCATTAAAATTTGTAATGCAAACACTGATAAATTGCATGAGAAATAAATAAATCCACCATTAAAGTGGTAAACTTCAATACTTTTGTCAATAATTGACATATTCAGCAGACAGAAAATCAGTAAGGACATAGTTGAATTAAAAGACACCATAAATCAACATGATCTAATTGGATTTATAAAATATTTCAACCACAAATGCACAATACACATTCCATTTTTCACAAGTTCACATGGAAAATTCACAAAATTGATCAGATCTTGGACCATAAAACACATTAAATTCTTAAAAATGTGTAAGTCATATAAAGTGTGGTCTCAAACTAAACTGGAAATCTGTAAAATCAGAAAAATAGATGAAAATCTCAAAATATTTTTGATTGAACAATACACCTATAAATAATATATGAATCTAAGATGAATTCTCAAATAAATTTAATAATATTTTGAACAAAAGAATTGCAGGACTTAGAACACTGAATGCATATATTTGGAAAGAGGAAAAATATAAAATCAATAAAAGCTTCCACCTTAGTAAAATAGAGAAAGTCAAAACTAAATTAATCAGAATGAAAGAAATAATAAAAATAAGAGATGAAATTAAAAACAGGAGATATTGCATACTCATGGAAAGAAAGATTAGATATTGACCCCTATTCTTTCCAATGTGATTTACAGATTCTGTACAATTCCAGTCAAAATCTGCAAGTTATTGTGTGGATTTTTACAGTATGACTTTAAAGTTTACACAGAATGGAAAAAGACCCCAAATAACCAACACAATACTGAAGGAGAACAAAGTCAGTGAATTGACATTACCCAAGATTAAAATCTACTATAAAACTAAAATAATCATGTAATGCATTATTGATGAAATAACAGATAGATCAAGAGAAATTAATCTATCTTTGTTTCTTTTTTGTTTTTTTTGCATTTTTTCTAGTTCATTTTAATTATACATAATATTATTGTTCATTCTGACATAATTATATAAGTGTGGAATATAATTTCTCTAATTCAGATCCCAGTAATTTCCCCCCCCCATTCCCTGTTCCCTTTCCTCTACTCCACTGATCTTTCTTCTATTTATTTATATATTTTTAAAATTAGTTCCGTGTGGATACACATAAAAGTAATATTAGCTGTGGTATATTCATATGTATATACACAAGGAAGTTTGGTCAGGTTCAGTCTTTTGTTCTTCCCTTTTCCCATCCCTCCTCCTTCCCCCTCAACTCCCTTCCACTCGTCTACTGATCTCTCTTCTATTTTCATGGAATTTTGAATCACTCCCAACCTTTTTCTTTTATATCCCCCACCCCCTTTTATTTTGGTCTAGCTACTGCTTATCAGAGAAAACATTCAATCCTTGACTTTCTGGGTATGGTTTATTTCACTAAGTAAGATGATCTCCTGTTCCATTCATTTCCCCGAAAATTCCATAATTTCATTCTTCTTTATGTCTGAGTAATACTCCCTGGTGTATATATAGAACATTTTCTTTGACAAAAGATCAAAGGTAATTCAATGAAGAAAAGATAACTCAGTAAGTGATGCTGCTGCTGAATATCCATACACAAAACAAAACAGACCTTATACTTTTTAAAAGTAGAACCAAAATGGATCATAGACCTAAATGCAAAACACAAAACTATAAAAGCAATAAATGATAATGTAGGAAAAAATATCTCAGGGACCCTTCATTTGATAATGACTTTTTGGAAACAATACCAAATCATACAGCCCATTTAAGAAAATAATTGCCAGGCACAGTGGTGCACCCTTGTAATTCCAGTGACTTGGGAGGCTGAGGCAGGAGAATCAAGACTTCAAAGCCAGCCTCAGCAGTGGTGAGGCACTAAGCAACTCAGTGAGACCCTGTATCTACATAAAATACAAAATAGGTGTAGGGTTGTGGCTCAGTGGTCGAGTGCCCCTAAGTTCAATCCCTGGCACCCCCCCCCAAAAATGATAAATGGTTATTCATTAAATTAAAACTCTGCTCTGAGACACTGTTAGTAAAATGAAAAGATAAACCAGAAACTGATAGAAAATATTTGTAAAACGAATATTTGATGAAAAGTTTGTACTCAACATATCCAAAGAACTGTTAAACTCAACAATTTAAAAATACAAAAAAATGGGCAGAAGATCTTAACAAACATTTCACCAAAAAAGACACATACATAGCAAATAAACTATGAAAAATGCTTAATACCATTTCATTAGGAAATTGCAAACTAACACAGTGAGCTAACACTACACACCTATTAAAATATCTAAAAATCTAAAACACTGACAGTACTAAATGCTGGCATGTAGGGCAACAGGAAGTCTCATTCATTTTTGGTAGGAATGCAAAATGACACAGCCACTTTGAAACACAGTTTGACAGTTTATTACAAATCTCACCATAATCACATAATGTGGCAATCGTGCAACCCAAATGGGTTTGAAACTCACATCTACACTAAAATTTGCATGGTTATCTCCATAGGAGGTTTATTTTTTCATAACATCCCAAAAATGGAAGACCCAAAACATCCTTCAATAAGTGAACAAATAAACAAACTGATATTTCATTCTGTGCAGTAAAATCAGTGATAAAAAGAAATGAGCTATCAAGCCACAAAAGGTTATGGAGGGTTCTTAAATACATAGTGTATATGAAGGAGTCCAGTCTGAAGGGGTTACATACCGTGTTCCAACTATATGACATTTTAGAATGGCAAACTATAGAGACAATAGACAGATCAGCGGTTGCTAGGGTTTCAGACGGAGAGAAAAAGAGATGAATAGGTGGAACACAGCGTAATGACAGGACAATAAAACTCTGTATTACTGTCACAGTGGACATACAACCTCATACATATTTTAGTCAGCTTTTTTACCACTGTGCCTAAAAGACCTGACAAGAACAATTATAGAGGAGGAAAAATTTGGCACTCAATGGTTTCAGAGGTCTCAATCTTAAAGATGGCTGACTCCATTGTTCTGGAACCAAAGTGAAGCAGAACATCATGGCAGAGGGTGTGGAGAAGGAAACCACCTCAGAACATGGCAATCAGGAAGCAAAGAGAGAGCTCTGCTCACCATGGACGAAAATATAAAACCCAAAGGCTTGACCTGTGACCTACTTCCTCCAGCCACACCCTGCCTGCCTACAGTTACTGCCCAGTTAATCTATTTCAGAGGATTAGTCCAATGATTGCATTAATGCTCTTATAACTCAATTATTTCATCTCTGAAAATTCTTTCATTGTCGGTCACATGGGCTTTTGGGGGACACCTCATATCTAAACCATAGCAATACATTTGTAAAAACTTGTAGAACTTTATAACACAAAAAATGAAGCCTGATACAATCAAGAATTTAGGCAACCAATGTTTCAGTATTGGCTTATAAATTGTAGCCAAGGTCCCTCCCTAATGTAAGACATTAAAACTAGGGGTTCTCTGGGGTGAGGGTAGGAGATGGGTGGTATATATAAATTCTGCCCCTTTTTCTATAAGAACAGGAAAGCTGTTCTGGAAAGCTAAACCTGTTTTAAAAATATATGTGCAAAAATGAACATAAACTAAATATATATTTTAGGAAACAAAATAAATAAAGGAAATAGGCAGTATTTATTTCATAGCTATATAAATTCTCCACATGCAGCATCCCTTGGCATGCACAGCTAGTTGCTAGGGAGGAAATAATTACATTTCCATAGATAGTTTTCTGGGAAGAATGAATTGAAGAACCCAACTCTTACCTTTTGAGTTTCCAGAATACTGGAATCTTTAGGAAAGGCTGAATTGTTCCTGACTAGTATCCACTGGCAAGGGGGAGGAGTTTATCTTGGGGAAAAGGATTCTTGATTGGTTTCATGAACTGAACGCCAGGTTCAAGTTGGTTATTTACCCTGGAAAATGAGTTAGGATTAGCATCACTTTCTGATTCAAGTACTCTGCTGTTACAACTCTCTTTGGTGATAGTGCTTTACATATAAATCTGAATTAATAATTATAAAATGTGCATTTGGACCTATGCAATATTGGAGTTTATACAGATAACTGAAACCGGCAAGAATATGAGACTATGCTGTGTTGTATTTCTGTGTTTGACACTTTGTGGCTACAGCAGAAATAAAAGACAGAAAGAAAAAACACATGGCAAAAACTAGATAGATAAAATAGCCCCATTTTTTTCTATATGGAAGGAAATCTATTCATTTTGAACTAAATAAACCCTGTACATTCTTGGACAATCAGAAGAGAGATTTCTACTAGTCTAACTGATGATTGTATAAATGAAAAACTGAGAAGATCTGAACTCTTGTACACTCAATTTGCTGGAGCATGTCATGCCTGTTTTTTATAGAATAATATGATCTTATTACAACAAAGAAATAATAGGCAATAGATTCTAACCTTCACAATGAACCTCACTATACTGCATTAGATGTCACACAATAGTCTAAAGATGCCTGGTTGTGCCAGGACAGTGGAATAGGTTGCAGACAGGACCAAGAAAGTGCCTGAAAATGGCATGGGAGACATTTGGTTTATTGAGAAAAACTTACAAGAGATCAGGACTGCTCCAAGAAGAATTCAGTGGTAACAGGTGACAGAGCACCTCCACCCTCACAGGTTTTGCCCAGCATCACCTCCTCTTCCTCATGGTGTTTTGTCCTGGGACAGTCCACTAGACAAATGACACATATCCTTTCCATAGTGCCCTCAATTCTGCCCCTGTCCCCTTGCCTATAGGGGTTTTATGTGTTCGATTGCAAGAAGCAGTGACATCATCAGCAACTGCTTGCTTAGTTTGCTTGTCTGACAAATACTCCAAGGAGCAACTGTCCTAGTGCACATGCAAGAAAGTAGCTTTCTACAGATAGCACTAACTTTCCCTAGTTCCTAGTGTGGATAAGAGAAAGTAAGTGTCCTTCAAGATGATAAGTACCTGGACTTTGCATCCCAGGCTTGCTCTCATTGTTCCCTTTGCTCGTAGGTTTTTGGAATTAGAAAAGAGGCATTCAGGGACATGGTGATTTATTATCTCCCTTTGCTTTAGGGATGCTTTAGGGTGTGTGTACCATTGTTACTCATGATTTAGAATGTATTTCTGGGATGTTAGAAGGATGTATTACAATGAGCTACAATCAGAAGCTTAAACCTAAAAGAAGCAAAAAATGGAAATTCAAACCAAAGATAAGATACTTCCTTATCTAAAAAGACATTGAAAAGTTATAGCCACAGAATGAAGAAAATGTTCCCAATACTCATATGAATATCAGTATCTCCTAAAACATCACTCCTCCCAAGGTAATGATATAGATAGCACAATGGTTTGAACAATGGTGCCCTAAAGAATATGTCACGTGGAACCTGTTAGTGTCACCTTATTTGGAAAAAGAGTCTTTGCATATATAATCAATCCTCTCTAGATGAGTTCATTCTGGATTAAGTGGATCCTAGATCCAACAGCCAGTTTTCTTAGAAGAAAAGAGCAGAAATATGACAGAGGAAAGGGTCATGTGAAGACAAAGGCTGAGACTGGAGGTACAAAGTTCCAAACCAAAGAATGCCAGTGACTGCTATTGCAGCTGCTGAAAGCTAGGAGAGGGGCATGGTATGTTCTCTCCCTGGGAGCCTCCAGAAGGAACCAACCTTGCCAACACCTTGATTCTGGAAGTGTGGCTTCCAGAACTGTGAAGGAATAAATTTATTTTGTTCTAAGCCACCCACTTTGTAAAAATTTGTTACATCAGTCATCAAAACTCATACAGATGGTGACAAAATTGCACAAAATTCTGAAAAATGGCTCTCTGATATTCCACTTTGCAGAGAGTCAATGGAAATGCCTACTGGGGAAAGGCAGGTAAAGTGAGAGGACAATCAGAAAGGATGGATCTCTGTCAGAAGCAAACACTTCACTCTCAATTGCAAGGAAATTCAAAGACAAAGTGACCCTGGTCTCATCTAGGGAGTCAGTTCACTACATTCTGTGACTCAGTTTAACAAGAAATAAATTGTTAAAAAGAAAGCACAGTGTTGATAACATGACAGGCTATGCATGTATTGGGGCAGAAAGTATGCAGGAAATCTCTGTACTTTCCTCTCAGCTTTGCTGTGAAGTGAAAACTGCTCTAAAAATAAGTCTGAGAGAGAGCTTTGTCCAACAGTGCAAACGCCCATAGCTTCTCTCACTCCCCAGTGCAGTGCCCCAGTGCATCATACCCACTTTCTCTAACCTGGGTGCCCAGGTTTTCTAAAGAGCAGACAGAATACATAACCCTGTTTCTCACTTAGCAAAATACAAACAACTCAATGAAAACAATGGGTAAAAGATTTTAAGAAATGTTTCTTAAAAGCAGACGTACAGATAGCAAAAAGTACATGAAAAAATGTTCAATATCACTTATTATCAGGGAAATGCAAATCAAAACCACAATGAGATGTTTCCTTAATCTAGTTAGAATAGCTATTTTCAAAAAGACAAAAAGTTACAGTGCTGGTGAGGATGTGAAGAAAAGGGAACCCTCACACTCTGTTGGTGGGAATGGAAATTAGTACAGTCATTACTGAAAACTATGGGAGGTTTCATTCAAAAAATTAAAAACAGAACGAACCATCATATGACCCAATAATCCCATTATTAAGTATACATCCAAAGTAATATAAATCAGTATATTGAAGAGATATCTGCACTCCCATGTTTATTTCAGCATTGTTCACAATAGCCAAGATATGGAATCAACCTAACTGTCCATTACCAAATACGTGGAATAAAGAAAATGTGGTATATATACACATGGAATATTATTCATCCCTAAAAAAAGAATGAAATCTTGTCATTTGTGACAACATGGATGAACTTAGGATGTTATGTTAAGTAAAATAACCTAGGCATGGAAACACAGTAATGTATGATCTCACTCATATGGGGAATCTAAAAAAGTGGATCTAATAGAAGTAGAGAGTAAAAGAGTGCTTACCAGAGGCTGGGGAGGGTAGAAGAGAGGAGCTTGGGAGCCATTGATCAAAAGATACATAATCATAGTTAAATAAGAGGAATAAATTCAAGAGATTTTTTTTTTTTACAGCAAGATGACTGTAGTTATTGATGATGTATTATGTTCTGGAAAAATTCACAGTTCAGTGTTCTCACCACAGAAGTCATGATGGGAAGTAATACAACTGTTAAGTAGCTAGATTTAATCATAGTGCTATGAGTTTATATATATATATATGTGTGTGTGTGTGTGTGTGTTTCAAACATTAGTTGGTACTTGATAAATGCATATAATGTCATCTATTAAGGCTTTTAAAAATTTAAAAATTTCTGAAGAGAAATTCTGATAAATGAGAAAGGACCCGTGAGTTTGGAGTCAAGTATCAGCACAGTGTGGTTCACCTTAAGGTGAAAACAACATGACAGCCCACCAGATACACCACAGCCAAATGAAAAAAACGAAAGAAACTTAACATATAAAACAATCCACTGTTGAAGGAGACAGATTCCAAGAAACAAAATAAAGCTATTCATAAGGATTTCTCACCACAGTTTTTTAAAGCACCTATGGATTCAGTGAAAGATGACATGGCACAAGAACAGAAGGAGATGAACGTATCACAGAAACAAGGAAACATTAAAATCCCAAAGTGTAACCTTTCCTCACTTCAGACAAGGCAAATACTTTAGAAGTAATATAAATAATAAAAAACAAAACAAATTAAAATAGATTCTCTGTATTCACCATGAATGTAACAAAACAAACACAAAGTAGTTGCCAAAACAATCAGAAATACAGAGACAATAACAAACCAATTTATGGATAATGATTTTTATAGAAGAGAAACCATCAAATGGAACAGTGAAATAACCTGTAATAAATGAAAATTTTCCATAAAATGAAGGAAAGAAGGAAAAAAACAGGTAAAATGACATATCATGAAATATAAAAATTGATATATAATGATTGACATTAGTTTGTATGCTGGTGAAGTAACTAAATTTCAAGAGAGATGTAGAAATGACAAGTCATTTTGGAGAGAACCAAAGTGCTGCAGATTTTCCACAGCTATCTGCAAAATATAATGGAATGTCTACAACATTCTGAGGGAAATGAAATGTCTTAAGAATTTCATATCCAACCAAGGACTTCATTATTCTAATACAAAGTGCACAGATGGAAAATTACATGTCAGGATGTAGGGGACAGAACAACAATCAATGTGGTTGAATGAAGAAAAGAAGAAAGAAA
The DNA here is from genome assembly GCA_020662805.1 of Glaucomys volans. NCBI lineage: Eukaryota > Metazoa > Chordata > Mammalia > Rodentia > Sciuridae > Glaucomys > Glaucomys volans. The sequence goes on from JAJEJO010004602.1 coordinate 291,319, forward strand.
AGGAGATGAAAAATAAAGGGAGGGGAAGGAGGGAGGAGGGAGGGAGGGAGGGAGGGAAGGAAAGAAGGAAGGAAAGGAGGAAGGAAGGAAGGAAGGAAGGAAAGAAGGAAGGAAGGAAGGAAGGGAGGAAGGGAGGAAGGGAGGAAGGAAGGAAATTCTAGATGTAAAATACAGCCAAACAAAACAAATGCAGAAATGCAGTGAAAAATCAACTGATGACCTAAAGCTCATGTCTTTCTAGAATTAGAGCAGCCTCTTCCCTCCCTGCCATACATTTTTATTCTTTTGTTTTCCTCATGGCTGTTAACTACTATCTGAAATTATTTTATCTGTGAGGGTAGAGACTCTGTCTTGTTAGTCACCGTATCCCCATCATCTAGAATATTACCTGGGATGGTCCAGTCTCCTTTAAAAATATAGATAGACTGAGTGAATGAATTAAAATACTTTAATATATTTACATTAAAAATAGTTGAAAGTTGTTTTAATATTATAATGTACACATGTTGGAATACCTGGGCTACAACTTTGGTCATTTCTGACAGCCATTTCAAGGCAACACAGACTGGGTAGTTCATAAGCAATAGAAATGACAAGGATGCCCCTCATGCTGGGTGGCAGCATGTCTGGATCCTGGTGAGAGGCCTCTTCTTGATTGCAAACTGCTGACTGCACATATCCTAATGTGGAGGCAGAAAGAGAGCTAGAGAGCTCTCTGGTGTCTCTTATAAGGATGTAATTTTGTTCATGAGAGCTCCACCCTCATGACTTAATTACCTCCCAAAGATTCAACTCCTAATGCCATCACTTTGGAGGGGGTGTGTCAGGATTTCAACATGTGAATTGGATGGGGCACAAACATTCAGAACATAACAGTGACATTTAAAATCATTACATGACTTGGAGATTTTACCATATTGGTTATATTAGGGAGTTCTCACAGCTATGGCTTATGTGCTACTGACACCAACCCTTTCAGCCTACCCAATGGCTTGCTTGCTGATTGTTGCTGGACAAGTCAGTATTTTTAGTTAGGCTCTCAGAACAAAACTCTCCCTTCTAATTCTACATGACAGCTTGGCCTACCAAACTTGATTAATTGCTATTCTTTCCATCACTATATGGTAAATATTTTTGTTCTACCTGGGAGCACCCCATGTCACTTCACCAGATCTTTGAGTATATTCAGTCTAGTCCTGGGCTTCTCACATTTTCTCATTAATAAAGCCCAATGGGTCCTAGAGTTGAAATCAATATACAAAGTTCAGGCAAGTAGTAAGCAGTGAGAGAGTAAAACATATAAGCACTTGTAATTATAACTTCACATTTGGCACATTTGCTAATTGCTGATTAGATTGCCACTTTTAAGGTGACATACAACCATTACTGCACATTAACCTTAAGACTGATGAGCAATTACAATCTCCTCAAATGATCAGTGCATAGAAGTTGGTAGATTTGCAATCAGTTTTTCCAGACCTCTATAAAGTCTCAACTTCTGTTCCTTAATAGGTCAGTTAATTAAATAGTTATCAAGTATCTCCTAGTCATAATCTACCAGTTCAAAAGCAAGTGATATGACCTGCGTTCCAAGAGCTCTAGTGACTAAGGGGAGAATTACAATTTTAGTAGAACACCGAAGAATGAATAGGTCTTAGGAGACTAAAATGAAAGAGAATTCCTTTTTATCAGAAAGGACTACTTGACTCAAATCCTGTAACCTTGACTTTTAATGCAGTTTGGCATGTATTTATGAAATACATTTTAGTGTTACTGGTTGCTTGTTGGTGGTTTGTTGTATGCAAACTGTTAAATAGTGAACACAAATGTAAAAAAGGCCAGTCTACATACTGGGTCACAATCCTATGAAGTTCACAGCTTTACAGGAGGACTAGAGAATCATGTCATCAGCAAATAGGGATAGTTTGAGCTCTTTTCCTATTCGTATTCCTCTAATTTCTTTGGTTTGTCTAATTGTTCTGGCTAGAGTTTCAAGGACAATGTTGAACAGAAATGGATAAAGAGGGCATCCCTGACTTGTTCCAGTTCTCAGGGGGAATGTTTTCAATTTTTCTCCATTTAAAATGATGCTAGCTGTGAGCTTAGCATAGATAGCCTGTACAATGTTAAGGAACGTTCCTACTATCCCTATTTTTCCTAGTGTTTTGAGCTTGAAGGGGTGCTGTATTTTATCAAATGCTTTATCTGCATCTATCCCACTTCTTGGCCTATACCCAAAGGACTTAAGATCAGATTACTACAGTGATGCAGCCACATCAATGTTCACAGCTGCTCAATACACAATAGCTAGATTGTGGAATCAACCTAGATGTCCTTCAATAGATGAATGGATAAAGAAACTGTGGTATATATACACAATGGAATATTACTCAGCCATAAAGAAGAATAAAATTATGGCATTTGCAGGTAAATGGATGATGTTGGAGACTGTTATGCTAAGTGAGATTAGCCAATCCCCAAAATCCAAAGGCTGAATGGTCTCTCTAATAAGTGAATGATGATGCATAATGCAGGGTGGAAGGGTGGCAAGAATGGAGGAAGGATAGATAGCATAGAGGGGAGGGAGGGGTGGGGTTGGGGCCGGGGGAAAAGAGTAATAACAGAATGTGTGACAGACATCATTGCCCTGTGTACATGTATGAACGCACAGATGGTGTGACTCTACTTTGTGTACAACCAGAGAAACAATAGCTGTACTCCATTTGTGTTCAATGAATCAAAATGAAATAAATTTAAAAAAAGGAGGACTAGACTCAAAATAAAGGATTGCAATACAATGGACTAATAATAATTGTAGTTTAAAATGTTTAGAGAACAGAGTTTGACCTGAGGGGCTTGGTAGTTAGATTCGGAGTCAGTGGCTCCCATGGCTTGAACTTAATCGAGATTTCAGTATGGAACATTTGGAAGTTAGGGTATGATCTGTCTTGAAGGCCTTATATGCCAGATTGAGGAATACCTAGTTCTTCTGGAACTAGGTAACAGGAGACCATTGAAGGCTTTATAATTGGCAGTAGAATTAGATCTGGACTTTAGAAAGATAACTCATGGAGCTCATATAAAATAAAATAGAGCTGGGAAGCACTCTGAAAGAAAGGTTCTTTTATCATTCACAGTTTAACATAGTTGTTTTTTGTTTGTTTGTTTGATATTGGGGATTGCACCTATGGGTGCTTAACCACTAAGCAACATACCCAGCATTCTTTATATTTTATTTTGAGACAGGGTCTTGCTAAGTTGCTTAGGGCATGTTACTTTTTGAATACTGTAGTAAAATTTACAGACCACAGGTGACATCCACTGAAGTTTGGGAGTGTGTGACTAGTGACATTGTCATTCAATCAGTAACTTTTTTATTATATGAAAATAAGATGGAGATATTGAAGATTGCCAAAACAACATAGTTCTTACATTAAGATGCACTGAATACTAACTGAATGGATGGAGTTCTTAAAGGTGTTTCCCAAAAGGAGTGTGGGACTGAAATGACTCAAGCACCACAACAGGAAGCAGAACCTTTTCTAAGTTGGAGCAATGTGCTACGGCCCCATGATTGCAATCTGTCCTAGTGTGTTTATAAAGGTGAATCTCAGATAACTGATCAAGACATTGTAGATCACATGATAATATTTGTGCTGCAGTTGTTCAACTATTAATTATTATTTATGCAAGTTATTAATTTAAAGATCATCATTGGTATGGATAAACATGAAAGTACAAATTTACAGAAAAGAAAGTTTTCTTTGCACTACAATGATTACAGATATGTTTTATTCTATCAGTGAGTAATTTAAAGTGCACTTACTGATGTCATGCCTCACTGGACCCCATTTCAATATTCAGCCTGAATCTGTCATTTTCTAGCTATGCAACAATAGGTAAATTACTTAGTATTTCTGTTCCTTAGTTTCCTCCTATCTAGAATAAGGACATTAATACCCATACTTTATGGGAGTTACTATAAGGATTAAATGAGTAAGTATATGTAAATCTCCTTGAACAGTTCCTGGAACTTAGTAAGTATTCAAAAAGTGACAGGTCTTCCCTATTTTAGAAATAATATGTCTGAAAACAATGCTTTCTAAATTTGCTATCTCACATCCATAAATACAGATGAAAATAAAAACCCAAAATAAAAATTGACTATAATTCTAGTAAAATTTGAACATACAAGATCATTTTACATTTGTAGAATTTAGAAGAGAATCTTTATTAACTTGTTTACAAATTTTTATCTAGTCATGAAATTTTTAAAAAATATAATATTTACGGAGAACTCCAATGAGGCCCTGAACCCTGACTATCCTACATTGTCATATGCCTGCTTCCAAGTGGCCCTCAATTGGCCTGAGGAAACCCAGGGCTACAGGGACTACTTTGTGTGAAGGCCACTGCGTTAGTTCAGCATTTCCATTTTACATCTGAGGAAACTCAAGGAGAGACCGTGCACACTGCAACAGTAAGAACTGGACTGGAAACAAAACTGCTTGAGTCAGAGCTTTACCACTCCAGCTATGAGACTTTGAACGAGTCTATTTGTCACTTTCGAGCCTCATTTTCCTAATTTATAATAACAATTTTGACTTGTGTAATCTCTGAAGTCCATCCCTGTTCCAAAATTATTTTAATTCCAATTACAGACATAGTTACCTGTAACTCCAGTTCAGTGTTCTTCCCATTGTATTGCTGTGGGCTTGCCAGCTATTTAGAAGGCCCCGAGCATGGATGCCCTGGATGAATCCTATAATAACACCTCTGCACGCCCACAGGAGAATACTACACATACTTTTATAATCTGTGGCACTGTACCAAGTGCAGGTGGATATGCCGCCAGGTTTTCAATAATTATGCAGTGTCTGTATTTTACACAAACATTGTTATCTAGGGAAATCTGCCAATTGTTGAATCATATAATTCCTGGAACACCGTTTCTTATCCCCAGTCTTACATAACCACATCTTAACTAATACAAATTAATAAAATACTACAAGGCGTTTCTAAGGTGCTTTGGTAAAGTGGAGAAGGTTTCCCACAAAAAGAAAACATATAGTCACCTCCAGAAAATGGAATCCAATGCATATGCAGGTTTACACAAGACAAAGAATGAATTTAATAGCTGAGTCTCATTAATTACCCTTTTGTGAGAAACGCCTTTGCTCTGTATTTAGCACTATTAGTATTTCCGATCAGTTTTGCAGATTATTTTATTTTTCTTAAGTTAAACTTCATCAAAGAAATTCTTTAGAGGTATTTTCAAAAGCAGAAAGTAACCATCCCAAGTTTGCTTTTCTCATTTTTCTACATAAAAAATAATGGGGGAATCATCCTTCATGATGATGTTATCCAGAAACAACTAGTAAAGAATATAGCTGTTTTCAACTTTTTTAGACTGATATTCTTTGCTTTTATTGTTGGTGTCCTCTACAGTGCATTACCATCAATGTTAAATGTTCAATATTTAACTTTCTATTTCTGATACTCTTTTTTTGTGCTATAGAAACATGTAATATGAAGCTTAGCTCTTTTAGGACTATAGGTTAAATGAGAAGCATGGTAAAATAAATTGCTTTAAGAACTGCTTCACTGGGTTACTCTTATCGTAAGATGAACTGGGAAATTAACATGATCACATTTTTGTGTACTCAAAGCTTTAATTAATTAATAGTAGTATGTATTCACCTTAGAATTGGAAAATAAAACTTAGTAGGAAATATCTTTTGAGTATTAAACTATCATATTACATATCCTCTGTCTTTTGAATGTCAGAAAAACAGTGTTTATGGTCATAATAATGAAATAACTCTAAAGCCAAAACTTTCCAGCTACTCTCCTCACCACTCCTCTTCTTGCTTGTTAATAGAGATGTTGGTAGTAGATGAGGAAGAGACCAGGGATATAAGGTTTGATAAGGATCTACTGACATAGTCTTTGCAAATACTTGGTATCTGTTACCCTCTCAACAATTGTTCACAAAGGATGATATATTATAAATACAGAATTTTAAAATATTAAGCAAAGTAAACATAGTTAACTTCACAAAAGAATATATGTGTTTCCTTTTTCTTTCCCCTACTTTTTTGGTAGAACATGGTTTATAGATCTGGAGTTGGTAACTTTATAATTTATTTCACTGTGGCTATTCCACACTAAAAGAATGAGTTTTTACCTAATAAGATATGACCAAATTGGAACTAGTGACTTCGTTTAGCCAGTTGTACATTCCCAGTGAGACAGAATTTTTACCAGAAGCCTTCCTTCTGATTCTTCTGCCTTCATTCCTTCCCATGCTCTATTTCTCCCATAATTCACCTCTACTCCTGCCCTAATTTGCTGCTCTAGACAAAGCAGATAAACTTCACAGTCAGAAATGCATCATGAATACTTCCCGAATACAGACTTAACACCATAAAGCAGGATTGAGATCGTGCCTAATCCCTCCTCAACAACTTCTTATAGGTCATCACTCATTGTCTACCAAATGCAGGACTCATTCCCTATCTGGGCTTTTCAGAAACAATCTGTTCTGATGTATTTTCACTCAGTGTCCCTTATACTCCCAATACCACAATCAAACTGGATTACTTACTGGATTCAACATGTTTGTACCACAGTACCTTTGCTCTGTGTTTCCCATTCTGGAATCTCCTCCTTACCCTGTCTTTCCAATTAATCACATACAGCAATCTAAGTACTATTTAAGATTAAGTTCAGGTTCTACTGTATTTGGAGGACAGTCAAAAACAATTTTGCTTTTTGTAGTAGCTTATCTTGATTACTACTAAGGGTGATATCATTATGTATTTTATGCATAAAATCTAAATAAGCATATATATCCAATAAATATTTTAAAGTAGACACATTCATGGATAACATAAAAATTATCACAAACAATACCACATGGGCAAATTTCAGAATTTAGAAAAAAAGGTGTTATCTTGGTATTTTTTACTAGAACTTATATCCTCAATTCTACTAAACTTTGTTGACTGAAATTAAAAGTCAAGCGCATATTACTGATAAGGCAAACCTGATGTAGTTGAAAAATCATGGGCTTTGTAATCTTGTGTTTGCAAGCTAGATCTGAGAGTCATTAGTTTTCCCACTTCATCTGTTTATGAGTCTGTTCTGTCTGGTTGTGGTGATGGCGGTTAGGCATTATTTGCACTGTCAGTCATTCTGCAAAGGGGGATTCCTAGGATAAGAAAGTGACTCTTTTTTTTCAAACAGGAGAGGAAAAAATCTTCTCTTGGGGCTGGAAATACATTGCTCCAAAAATCTGTTGAAAGAGGACTAGATCTGATCTAATGTTATGGGCAAACTTCCCCTGGTCACATGTAAATGTGGTAGGAGCAAGCCATAGATTTTCACTGGTGACAGTGGCTGCATCCAAAAGGGGAGGGTAGTTTTTAGAATAGCCAGAACCCTGGGAATCAGTTATGAAAGACTCTAGGCTGAAGATGCTGTGCTTGTCTGGGATGTTTAAGTACTTGGGTTGGTATGATTTCCCGTACAAGTAGAAAACAGAATATTGAAGAGCATTTATTGGCCTGTAAGAGCTCAAAGTCCCACAGTTGATTGCTGTCAGTTGTGACTCAGTCAGAACTAAAGATTTATTTCTTTTGGCTCCTCACTTCTCCTTGTGTTAGTTAGCTTCATGCTATGGCTTGCCAGGAGCAAATTGGATTTCTTGCTTTTTTTAAATTCAGTAGAATGATCATTTCCATACCTAAAATTAACTATATTCTGGTTGTATTCCTTGTGAAACAATTCTTATCTCAGTGGAAGAACAAAACTCTGCTGCTTTAGACCTTGGGTAGTTGAGCAAGTTGCTCTGGCCAGAGAAGTGGAATAACTCTTACTGACTTACTATCTAAGTCTTAGATCAAAACCCAATCAAAAGCTGGGTGTAGTGGCTCAGGTCTGTAGTTCCAGCTACTCTGGAGACCTGAGCAAGATGATCACTTTACCTTAGTTTGAGTCCACCATGAGCAACATAAAGAGACCCCATCTCAGAAAACGAAAACATAAACCCCCAAATTTAAATAATAATCATAATAAATGGTAATAAATTTTTAAAAACCCAACTCAGACCTTGGAGTGAAAAGAACTTTCTGACAAAAACACATGACTATGAAATAATTAAGAGGGAGAAATAGATATGATGTTGAATGATAACCATACATCTAGTACAGTGTGCTTTTTTGAACTTCCAAAATCAGAAGTCAGGAAAACCATTCAGCATAATAGTCTATCCATCTCCACAATTCGATTGTGATTATCAGTGGTTTCACTAGAGAAACAGCTTTGCTCAGGGCAGTGGTGATTTCATGAAACTCATCATCTCTAGATTTTGACAGGATGTTGTAGAGGTCATGTGCAAGATCCTACAAAGTTTATTACAGATAATGCAATAGATAACACTAAGGGAATTTCAGAAATCACAGGCACTTTGAGGGGAGTTTATCTCCATTAGATAGGAAGTCTAATATCTTTTTCCAATTGAAAAAGATATTAATAGATAACAATTGTAAAAAAAATGGTGACATAACACAATCAGTTTTAAATACTGAAATATTTGATAATGTTTAGATAGGTGTTGTAAAAATAGAAAGACTGACATGTTTTACCTAAGGATCTACAAAGTAGGTGGTTATAGAAGGGTTGAAAACAACAACAAAAAAATCCCTCCTCTTATACAAAAATGATTAGTAGATATTTGTGTTCAAATAGACTGATAGAGAAAACAGTATTAATAATATTTTGAAAAATGCTTAAAAGAATTATAGTCTGTTCAGATCAGTATAGGAAAGGAAAATAAAACATATTCAAACACTCAGATTATAAGATATAAATATAATGAATATCTGACAATGTATTTTTAACTCTGAAATTGAGACCACACGCATACACACACACATATACGCACACAGAGTATGCTATATAGTAGATACAGCTAAAATAAAATGGAAAGTCTTAAAAATTCTTCTAATATAAAATGCAAAAATTGATCACTTAAACACAAACAGCATAAAAATGTGGATAAGAACAGGCTATTTATAGTAAAGGAAATGCAAATTGTCAATTAACATGAAATGATGCTCATCTGTTAGTTGCCAGGGAAATGCAAATTAAAGCTATAATGAGGCATAAATTTTTCACATATCAAGATTGACTTCTGGCACTGGCAAGAACATAACAAAAGAAGGTCCACTATTTGCTGGTGGAAGTGTGGTAGAAGTGTGATCACTTTAAAAATGACTATACCATTTTATTCAGCAAGTCTCACTTTTGGGAAACAATTCTAGGGAGGCATTAATACAGAAGGAGACAATATGTATATGTGCATATACAATTACATTTACAAAGATGTCTATTATAACACTGTTTGTAGTAGCAAATGCTTGTTTACTCATCAATATGAGAAGTATTAAATGAATGGTGGAATACACAATATGTACTATTATATGGTTATGAAAAGTTGTTCTCAATGTGTTTTATATAGAATAGGAGTAATCATATAGAGCAAAGCTAAAATAATACAAAACAAGGCCTGGGGATATAGCTCAGTTGGTAGAGTGTTTGCCTATCAAGCACAAGGCCCTGGGTTCAATCCCTGCCACCACAAAAAATAATAATAATAATAATACAAAGCAAGTTTAAGATATATATATAAGTTTAAGTTATATATATAAATATGCATATATATGTATATTATATAATATTACACATATATTATATAATATTATATATGTTATATATTATATAATATTACATATTACATATATATTACATGTATATGCATATTTATATATATAACTATTATTCTATTTTTTTAATGAAACAGGAAAGGAAAATGCCCTCATAACTGCTGCATTTGCATGTATACCTGTATTTTGTATGCTGTATGCCTAATGCACACATGTAGGTTTTTTGAGCAAGAAGGACATCATGTTGTGTTTGTAAGACATAGGATAAGGAACTGTATGTTTTGGCACCCCAGGTTATGTGACAGGAAATAAGCAGACCTTGATGCTTGAGAAGCAAAAGCATCCTTGCTGAAATCTTGTCATATTCCTAGCTTAGTTGGAACTGGTCATTGTTGAAATAACAGAAAATGTTAATGGAGATGTCAGTTAAAAGATACATTACTTGCCATTTTTTAATATTAAATAAGTAAATGTACATCCATTGTTATTCACTAAACAATGGGTCATAATTTTTCTTCAAATATGAATTTACTAATCAGTTTCCCATAGTATTTCTTAAAAAAATAAACACTTATAATGCATCCTCTATAATTTCTATGTTCTATTTTTACAAAACCCTTAGACACTTGAAAAAATTATCTGTGTCACTTTCTCTTAGGTCAATTGTATTTACCTCAATATTTTTGTTGTCTCACTCATACATATTTCAATAATTTTAAGTTACTCCAATATAATTTCATTTTCATAAAAACTTTTAAATTAATAAACTTTATTTGTTAATACCAGTTTTAGGTTCACAGCAAATGAAACAGCTGAAAATACATAGATCTTTTTATATTAATTTTTTTATTTTTTAATATGTTCTAATTAGTTATATACAACAGTAGAATGCATTTTGACACATTGTACACAGTGGAGCACAACTCCTCATTCCTCTGGCTGAACATGGTGCAGAGTCACACCGGTAGTGTAATCATACATGTATATAGGGTAATAATGTCCATCTCTTTCCAATGTCCTTCCCATCCTCATACCTCCTTCCCTCTCTTCACTCCCTTCTGCACAATTCAAAATCCCTTCATTTCAACCCCCCAATTATGAATCAGCATCCGCTTACCGGAGAAAATATTTGGCCTTTGGTTCTGGGGGTTTGACTTATTTCACTTAGTATGATATTCTCCAGCTCCATCCATTCACCTACAAATGCCATAATTTCATTCTTCTTTCATTCATCATATATATATGATGGAATATTAGCCTTAAATTATATATAGGAAGAAGATTAATAATTTTATTAATTTTTAATTTATTATGTTTATTATCACATTTTTTATATACATATGCACACCACATTTTCTTTATCCATTCATCTATTGAAGGACATCTAGGTTGGTTCCATAATTTAGCTATTGTGAATTGAGTTTCTATAAACATTGATGTGACTTTGTCACTGTACCAAGTTAATTTTAAGTCCTTTGGGTATAAACTAAGGATTGGGATAGCTGGGATAAATGTTGGTTCCCTGCCAAGTTTTCTGAGGAATATCCATACTGCTCTCCATAGTGGTTCCAAAAATTTGCCGTCTGAACAGCAATGCATGAGTGTACCTTTTTCCCCACATCCTTGCCAACACTTATTGTTGCTTGTACTCTTGATAATTGCCATTCTGACTGGAATGAGATGAAACCTTAGAGTAGTTTTTGTTGCTGTTGTTTTGTTTTTTTGTTTTTGTGGTGCTGGGGATTGAACCCAGGGCCTTGTGCTTGGGAGGGATATAGCTCTACCAACTGAGCTATATCCCCAACCCTTAGAGTAGTTTTGATTTGCATTTCTCTAATTGCTAGAGGTGATGAACATTTTTTCATGTTTGTTGATTGATTGTATTTGTTCTTCTGTGAAGTGTCTGTTCAGTTATTGATTGGGTTATTTGTTTTTCTGGTATTAAGTTTTTTGAATTCTTTGTATATCCTGGAGATTAGTGCTTTATCTGAGGTGCATGTGGTAAAGATTTTCTTCCATTCTGTAGTCTCTCTCTCTTCACTTTATTGATTCTTTCCTTTGCTGAGAAAAAGCTTTTTAGTTTGACTCCATCACATTTATTGATTCTTGTTTTTATTTCTGGTGCTAGTAAAGGAAGTCAGTTTCTAAGCAAACATGGTGGAGATTTGGTCCCACTTTTTCTTCTACTAAGTGCAGGGTTTCTGTTCTAGTGCCTAAGTCTTTATTCCACTTTGGAGTTGATTTTTGTGCTGGGTGAGAGATAAAGGTTTAATTTCACTCTTTTACAGTTTTCCCAGCACCATCTGTTGAATAGGCTACCTTTTCTCCAATATATGTTTTTGGTGCCTTTGTCTAGTTATGAGAAAACTGTATTTATGTGGGTTTGTCTCTGTGTCTTCTATTCTGTACCACTGGTCTACATGTCTGTTTTGATGTCAACACCATGCCGTTGTTGTTACTATTGTTCTGTAGTATAGTTTAAGATCTGGTATTGTGATACCTCCTGCTTCACTCTTCTTACTAAAGATTTCTTTTGCTATTCTGGGTCTCTAGTTTTTCCAAATGAATTTCATGATTGCTTTTTATAGTTCTATTAAGAATGGCATTGGGATTTTAATAGGAATTGCATTAAATCTGTATAACAGTTTTGGTAGTTTGGCCATTTTGACAATATTAATTCTGCCTATCCAAGAGCATGGGAGATCTTTCCATCTTCTAAGGTCTTCCTCAATTTCCTTTTTTAGTGTACTGTAGTTTCATTGTAGAGGTCTTTCACCTGATTTGTTAGGTTGATTCTCAATTATTTTTTTTTAGACTATTGTGAATAGGATAGTTTTCTTAATTTCTCTTTCAGTTGATTCATCACTGATGTATAGGAATGTGTTTGATTTATGGGTATTGATTTTATATCCTACTACTTTGCTGAATTCATTCATTAGTTCTAGAAGTTCTCTGGTAGAGTTTTTTGGATCTTCTAACTGTAGAATCATGTCATCGGCAAATAGTGGTAGTTTGAGTTCTTTTCCTATTCGTATCCTTTTAATTTCTTTTTATTCTGTCTGATTGTT
>JAJEJO010004602.1:304124-323865 GCA_020662805.1 Glaucomys volans
TTTGAGTAGTCTGTCAAGATATTTCTTTCTTCATCACAAATTTTAGTAATTTTAGTTTTCTCTCTCTTTATTCATTGGTGTAGCTAAGGGTTCATCAATTTTATTTATTTTTTCAAAGAACCAACTTTCCATTTTGTAAATTTGCTCAATTGTTTATTTTTGTTTCAATTTCATTGATTTCAGTTCTGATTTTAATTATTTCCTGTCTTCTACTGCCATTAGTGTTGATTTGTTCTTATTTTTCTAGGGCTTTGAGATGTGATATTAGGTCATTTATTTGATGGCTTTTTATTCTTTTAATGAATGAACACATGCAATGAACTTTCCTCTTAGCACTGCCTTCATAGTGTCCCAGAGATTTTGATATGTTGTCTTAGTATTCTCATTTACCTCTAAGAAATTTTTTTATTTCCTCCCTGATTTCTACTGCTATCCTTTAGTCATTCAGTAGCAGGTTATTTAGTCTCCAGGTGTTGGAGTAGCTTCTTGTTTTTATTTTATCATTGATTTTTATTTATATTCCATTATGATCTAATAGAATGTGCCGTAGTATTTCTGTTTTTTTGTGTTTGCTATGAGTTGATTTGTGGCATAACATATGGTGTGTTTTAGAGAAGGTTCCATGTACTGCTGAGAAAAAAGTAAGTTTGTTCATTGATGGATGAAGTAATCTATATATGTCCATTAAGTCTAAATTATTGATTGTGTTATTTAGTTGTATAGTTTCTTCATTTAGTTTTTGTTTGGTATCTATCTAATTGTAAGAGAAGTGTGTTAAATTCACCCTGTATTATTGTGTTGTGGTCTATTTGATTCTTGATGTTGAGAATGGTTTGTCTGATGTACATAGATGCTCCATTTTGGGGGGCATAAATATTTATAATTGTTATTACTGGTTGATGTATAGTTCCCTTAAGCAGTATGAAATGTCCTTCTTTATCCCTTCTGAATAACTTTGACTTAAAGTCTACTTTATGTGTTATGAGAATGGAAACCCCCTCTTGTTAACAAAGTCCATGTGAGCGATGTGTTTTTTCCCAATCCTTCACCTGAAGGATTGGGACACACTGAAGTGTGTGAATGTCTTTTCCTGGTAGATGAATCTCTTGAACACAGTAGATTGTTGGGTATTGTTTTTTTAATTCAATCTGCCAATCTATGTATTTTGATTGATGAGTTTAGGCCATTAACATTCAGGGTTATTATTGAGATATAATTTGTATTCCCAGTCATTTTGTTTTATCTGTAGTTTTTAACTTGACTTAGTTTCTCTTGACTTTTACTTTAGTGTATTTCCTCCCTTTGCTGGTTTTGATTTTTTTCATTACCTCCTCAATGAATATTTTGCTAAGAATGTTCTATAGTGCAGGCTTTCAACTGTGAATTCTTTTAACTTTTGTTTATCATGGAAGGTTTTTATTTCATCTTCAAATCTGGACCTTAGTTTTGCTGGATATGAAATTCTTGGTTGGCCTCTATTTTCTTTCAGAGCTTGATAGATGTTGATCTAGGACTTCTGGCATTGAGATTGTGGGTTGAGAAATCAGCTGAAATCCAAATTTGCTTCCCCCTATATGTAATTTGAGTTTTTTTCTCTCACAACCTTTAAAATTCTATCCTCATTCTGTACATTAGTCATTCTCAGTATAATGTGCTTTGGTGTGTGTTTTAATTTTGTACATTTTGGGGTCCTGTAAACCTCTTGTAGTTGATTTTCCATTTCACTCTTTAGATTTGGGAAATTTTCTGAAATCATGTCATTGAAAAAATTGGGCATTCTTTGGTTTGTATCTCCATGACTTTGTTTATTCTGATAAATCTTATACTTGGTCTTTTCATGCTATCTCATATTTCTTGGAGGTTCTGTTCATGGTCATTTACCATATTCTCTGTGAAGTCTACTGTATTTTCAAGAGTATATATTTTGTCTTCATTGTCTGAGCTTCTGTCTTCCAATTGGTCTAGTCTGTTGGTGATGCTTTCTATTGAATTTATAATTTGGTTTATTGATTCCTTCATTTTGAGGATTTCTGCTTATTTTGTTTTTCACAATGTCTAATTCTTTATTGAAGTGATCTTTCACTTACTGTATTTTCTCTTTGATTTCACTCCTTATGCTATCCTTTACTTCTCATATCAGCTTAATTATGTACATTCTAAATTCCTTCTCTGACATTTCTTCTACTGTGTTGTCTATGAATTCTATTGTAGGAACATCTCGGTTTGTTTGAGGTGCTTTTTTCCCTTGTTTTTTTCAAGTTGTTTGTGTGTCTTCCCTCTAGTGGTATGGATCTGAGGCAGTACAGTTTCTACCCTGTAATCTTATAGTGTTCCTTAAGGCTTTCAGTAACTCACTTTTAAGGGGGAGACCATTATTAATAGCACCCAATGCAAACAACATACAACCTTCAACCTAATAGCTCCTATTATGGCATCTACAATTTTGTCACAATAAACAGAAATGATGTGTTCAATTATTGTCTATGATATAAGCAGTAAGTTTACAAAAAGTGTTTACCATTTCAAATGATGGTCAAAGAGGGAACAGAAGTATTGTAGGATGTATAGTTTATGAGGGAGAAGGAAGGAAGATGTAAAAATATTTAGTAAGAGCAAAGAAGGAATTAATAGAGTCTTGCTGTAAGCATGATAGAAGTAAGAAAGAGAATCCAGGGAGACAGGTAAGTGAGGGAAAAAATATATACAGATTCTTTTAAAAGGTTAAAATACAAGAATACACAACCAAACTGTAATATGCTATTCAGAGTTCCCACTTTTCAATAAATTGGTGCATGAAAAATATTTGTATTCAAAGATGGTAGAGGTATGGAAGGGGGAAAGTCTCCATGGAAAATAGCTGATTGCTTCCTTTGGCTTTCAAAATTTTTCTCAGCTTCCCTTCTCTGCTGGTAGGTGGGATTTTCTGAAGTTCGATTGTGGCACCAGTCAGGTGGGTGCTGGACTGGTTAGCAGGGTGAGCAGATAGAAAGATGCCTTCAAACCCTCTTCCAGTCTTCCCACCTATTGTAGCCAGCACTTTCTGTCCCTGTACCCCACAGGAGTCACTGAACTGGAGAGAACCCAGTTTTCTCCAGTTTATCCCCCAGAGTGCTCGCCCAGGGGACCTGCCCTGATCTCTGACTTTCCACAGGTTTGCCAGACCCAGACTGGCCCATGCAAACCGAGTAGCAATCTGAGGAACCTGGGCTTCAGATTCCTCAGGCTCTGCCTTGCTGCATTCCCATGATCTCTATGTTGTTCCAACTTGCAGAAAGACCACCTGGGATGCACTCACATAAAGAAGCAATCCTGCAAAGAATTCATCAGATGTGCCACTAGCACACCAGGCAAAAATACCTCAGGTGCAACCAGACCTGCAGGTACTCCAACAATGTATTTCTAGACCCTGGCCTGTTTCTATAAACTGAGGCAGCCACATCCCAAGATGGCAGGGGTGGCTGTGGCAATCCTGTGGGTACTCTGACAATGGACTTCTAGGCAGCAACAGGATATAGGTGCTCCATGGGCATACTGCAGGTAGTCTGCAGGCAAATGTGGGACACTCAGCGGGTGTCTGCAGGTGGACATCAGGTGGTGGGTGATGTGCAGGCTAAAGGCTGGAGATGGGCAGGCAAAAGGCAGGCAAATGGGCACCTGGCAGGTACCATAGCAGTCAAGAGTATTCTACATGAGAGAGGCAGGCAATCTACTGGCAAAAAGACAGGTAATCATGGTGGACAAATGGGGGGCAAGAAATAGGGGATCAGTGGGTAGCAAGGACTGTCTTGCAGAGAAACAGTATTTCCTCTGCTTAAGTCCCAGGTCATGCAGTGACAATGAGTGCAGCCTCCCCCTCGTTTGCCATCTTGGATCCCTGAAAAGACATAGTTCTCATGCACCTTTGTTCCCCCAAATTCCTCCATTGGTAATATGCCTTACCACAGTAGTGCATTCATTAGACTTGATAAATCTACATTTCATGATCACCCATAGTCCCTAGTTTACATCAAGGTTCACTCTTAGTGTTGTCATTCTTTTCTTTTCTCTTTTTTTTTTTTTGGCCAATTTTGGTACCAGGGATTGAACTCGGGGGCACTCAATCACTGAGCCACATCCCCAGCCCTCTTTTGTATTTTAAATTGACACAGGGTCTCCCTGAGTTGCTTAGCACCTTGCTTTGCTGAGGCTGGCTTTGAACTCATCTACTCATCTTAGTGTGGTATGTTCCATGGTTTTATTTTTCAAATGTTATGTTTTCAAGTGATAGTACATTCTGTTTCTGGAATATTTTCACTGCCCTAAAAATCCTCAGTGCTCCCCATTCGTCCCTCTCTCCTTCTTTACCTGACAACCGCTGATGTTTTTACTGTACTCATAGTTTTTCCTTTTCCAAAGAATGTCATATAATCAAAATCAAACAACATATAGCCTTTGAAGATCTCATTTGACAATGTACAATTAATTTTCCAGCTCTTCTGTGATTTGTCAGATTACTTCTTTTTAGCACTAAAAAAAAATTCCATTGTCTGGAATTGCTGCAGTTTATTTATTCATTTGTCTATTGAAGGACCTTTTCATTGCTTCTACATTCTGGAAACAATGAATAAAGCCACTATAAACATCCATTTGTATGTATTGTGTGGGCATAAGTTTTCAAATCCTTTGAGGAAATACCAAGGATCAATAGTGCCAAATTGTATAGTAAGAAGAGTTCATTTAACTTTTTAAGAAACTGTCAATGTGTCTTCTAAAGTTGCTATATACCAGTTTTCATTCCCACCAGCAATGAATGAGAGTTCTTATTGATTAATATCCTTGAGAGTATTTGGTGTTGTATTGTGGATATTGTCCTTTCTTTAATGGTTGTGTCATGGTGGTTCATTGATTTAATTGGCAATTCTCTGATAATACATGATGTTAAGCATCATTTCATATGCTTTGCCATCTGTATATTTTGTTTAGTGAGTTCTCTATACAAGTCTTTGATCCATTATTTTTACTGAGTTGCTCATTTTGTTTTGTTGAATGTTAGGATTTCTGTGTATAAATAATGGAGGTTCTTTTTCTTCTTTTTTATTTAGACTTTTTTATTTGTTCTTTTTAGATATAGATGACAGAAGAGTGTATTTTGACACATTATACATACATAGGATATAACTTATTCTAATTAGGATTCCATTTTTTGTTGTACATGATGTGGAGTTTCACTGGTCATGTATTCATATATGAACGTAGGAAATTTATGTCCAATTCATTCTACTATCTTGTATAGTCCCATCACTCTCCCTTTCCTTCATTACCCTTTATCTAATCCAATGAACCTCTATTTGTCCTCCAACCCCCTTTATTATGTGTTAGCATCCACATATCAGAGAGAACACTGGGCCTTTGGCTTTTTGGGATTGGCTTATTTCACTTAGCATGATAGTCTCCAGTTCTATTCATTTACTGGCAGGTGCATAATTTCATTCTTCCTTATGGCTGAGAAATATTACATTGTGTGTATGTACCATAGTTTCTTTATCCATTCATCTGTTGATGAGCATCTAAGTTGGTTAATAGCTTAGCTATTATGAATTGAGCTGCTATAAACATTGATGTGGCTGTGTCACTGTAATATGCTGATTTAAAATCTTTTGGATATATGCTGAGTAGGATGATAACTGAGTCAAGTGTGACTTTTTGAAGAATCTCCATTCTGCTTTCTAGAGGGGTTGCACCAATTTGAAGTCTCACCAACAATGTATGAGTGTTCCCTTTTCCCCACATTCTTGCCAACATTTATTGTTACTTGTATTCTTGATAATTGCCATTCTAACTGGAGTGAGATGGAATTTCAGTGTAGTTTTAATTTACATTTCCCTAATTGCTGAGATGTTAAACTTTTTTTCATATATTTGTTGACTGATAATATTTCTTCTTCTGTGAAATGCCTGTTCAGTTTCTTTGTCCATTTACTGATTGGGTTATTTGGTTTTTTGGTGTTAAGTTTTTTGAGTTCTTCATTTATCCTGGAGATTAATGCTCTATCTGGGGTGCAGGTGGCAAAGGTTTCTTCCATTCTGTAGGCTCTCTCTTCACATTCTTGATTGTTTCCTTGGCTGCGAAGAAGTATTTCAGTTTAATACCATCCCATTTATTGATTCTTGATTTTACTTCTTGCACTTTAGGAGTCTTGTTGAGGATGTCCATTCCTAAGCTAACATGATGGAGAGTTGGGCCTACTCTTTCTCCTAGTAGGCACAGAATCTCTGGTCTAATGCCTAGGTCCTTGATCAACTTAGAGTTGAGTTAAATAATGGTCCTTAATCTGATGTACCTTTTATGAATATTTTCTCCCAGACTGCGGCTTGGCTTCTCATTCTCTTGATATTATTTTTTGCAAAGTAGAAATTTTAAAGACTAATTTATTAATTATTTTGTTCATAGATTGTGCCTTTGGTGTGGTATTTTTTAAAATGTTAACTATGCACAACATAATCTAGTTTTTCTCCTAGTCATCATCTATTCAAATTTTGTATTTTGTATTTTGATGTGTAACTCATTTTGAGTTCATTTCTATGAAAAATGTGAGGTTTGTGTCCATATTTTTGTTTGGGGCTGTGGATTTCCACTTGTTCCAAAACCACTTGCTGAAAATGCCAGTTACTCCATTGTGTTGCCTCTAATGTTTTTTCAAAGATCAGTTAACTATATTCTCAGGGGTCTACATCTGATCTCTGTTCTGTACCATTGAGTTATTTGTCTATTCTTTCATAAGTAACCAACTAACTTGATTACTAGTTTGATAGCAAGCCTTAAATTTGGATAGTGGCTGTCAACCCTCTAATTTTGCTTCCTCCTTCAATGTTGAGTTTGCTATTCTGGGTCTTTTCCCCTCAACATAAACTTTAGAATAGTTTGTTAATGATCATATAATAATTTATAGGATTTTAATTAGGATTACATGGACTCAGTAGATTGAGTTGAAAAGAACTGACATCTTGACACTACAGTGTCTTCCTATCCATGAACATGGAATATCTCATTTGTTTTTTTTATCTCCTTTGATGTCTTCCATCAAAGTTTTTTAGCTTTCCTCATACATATTTTGCTAGATTTATGCCTACATATGTCAATTTAGGGATGCTAAGGTAGATGGCAATACATTTTTTATTTCAAATTTTACTTGTTCATTACTGGTACACTCATCCCTTAATATCCATGGGGGACTGGTTTCAAACTCCCACAAATAACAAAATCTATGGCTGCTCAAGTTTCTTACATAATATGATGTAGTATTTGCATAAATTTTTGCACATTCTTTCATAAACATTAAATTGTCTCTAATTACTTGTAATATTTAGTAAAATGTAAATGCCATGTTATCACTGCTATACTTTGTTGTTTAGGGAATGACGAGAAACTGAAGTCTGTACATATTCAGTACAAATAAAACACTGTAAGCTGAACTACATCATGCACATCAGCAACAAGTCAAATTTTTAATTTCCTGAATATTTTCAATCTGCTGTTGGTTAAATATGAAGATTTGGAACCCATGTGTGGTGGACCAATGAACTATACCTAGGAAAGCAATTGACTTTTTTTATTTACCTTGTTCCCTGCAATCTTAGAATAATCATACATTAGTTCTGAGATATTTTGCTTACTCTTTTAGATTTTCTATGTAGACATTTGCATCATCTACAAAGACCAGATTATTCTGCCCTTCCCAATTCATAATACATTTTATTTCATTTTATTATCTCATTGCATTGAATATGTTGAAAGATGTGGTGAAAGGGTAAATATTTTGTTATCAGGAAAACTTTGAATTCCTCACCACTAAATATGATGTTAGTTGTAGGGGCTTTGTAGATTTTTAAAAATCAGTTTAAAAAAGTTACTTTCTATTCCTACTTTGTTGGTTTCTTATTATGATTGGAGATTGGATTTTGTCAAAAACTTTTTTTGCATGTATTAATATGGTCATGTGATTTTTCTTCATTGTCCTCTTGATATGATCAATAATATTAATTAACATTTGACAATTGAATCAGTTTTGTATAATACCACTTGGTTAAGTGTACACTATTGTACTTTAGTGGATTCAATGTGCTAATATTTTGTTGAAGATTTTTCATCAATGTTCATGAGAGATACTGGTCTCTCATTTTTTTTTTTTCTGGCAATATGTTGGTCTGATTTTGGTATTAGGATAATGGTGGTCGTATAAAATAACTTAGGAAGCTTTCTTTCTGCTTCCATTTTCTGAAAGATATTATATAGAATTGATAGAATTTCTCCCTTAAATGTTTGATAGAATTCATCAGTGAACCCACCTGGGCTTAGTAAATTGTTTTATAGCTTTACTAATTATCAATTCAATGTTTTTAAAATACATAGGCCTATTCAGATTTTCTATTTCTTTTTGTGTGAATTTTGGCAGATAGTCTTTCAAGTAATTGGTTTATTTCATTAAGAACATCAAGTGAAACTTTGGACATAGAATTGTGTTCATAATATTTTTATGATCCTTTTAATGTCCATGGGAACTCAATTATGTTCCTTTTTTCATTTTTTAGAGCAATTTGCATAGTTTCTTTTTTCTTAGCTTGGCTAAAGGCTTTGGTTTTCTTAATTTTCCCTATTGATTTTCCTACAACTTTAACTTGATTGATTTTTATCTAATATTTATTCTTTAGCTCTGCACACTTGTATTTAATTTGTTTTTTCAAAAGTTGAAGTTATTAATTTTAGACATTTATTGTAATATATGCATTCAATACTACAAATTTATCTAAGTCACCAATATTCCTGGATCTTACAAATTTTGATAATTCATATTTTCATTTAGTCACAAATATTTTTCAATTTTTTCCAAAACTCATCTTTGACATGTGTTACTTACTCTCAAAGTGTTTGAGAATTTTCCAGCAATCTTTCCTTACGTATGTCTGATAGCATACATTAGGTAACCTCTATAATTTGTTAAATGTGGTCCATCTTGATGGATGTTCCATGTTAGATTAAGAAAATTATGTCTTATGCTGTTGATGGATTAAGTAGTCTATTGATGTCAATTATATCTGTTGTTTGATGGTGCTATGGAATTCAACTATGTCACTACTGATTTACTTCCTTGCTTATCTGTCCATATCTGGTAGATAGGTATCATGATGTCCAACCATATAAGCAAATTCTTCAATTTCTCCTTGTAGCTTTATCAGTTTTTGCCTCACAAATTTTGGCATTATGTGTTAGGCACAAACACATTAAGAATTGTTACCTTAGAGTTTGAGCCCTCATCAATATGAAATGCCTATATTTATCCCTTGTAACTTTCCTTGTTCTAAATGTTTTGCATATCAAAATAGCTACTCATGTTTTCTTTTGTTATCTCCTTCCTTTTATTTGAAATTAACACATTTTTGTTTCGTTTTGTTTTTTGATACTGGGGATGGAACTCAGGAGCACTTGACCACTGAGTAACATCTCCAGCCCTATTTTGTATTTTATTTAGGGAGAGTGTCACTGAGTTGCTTAGAGCCTTGCTTTTGCTGAGGCTGGCTTGAACTCTAGATTTTCCTGCCTCAGCCTCGGCATGCCCACAGTGCTCAGCTCCTTTACTATCTTATGTTGAGCCACCTACATGCCATGTTCCCTTTCACTTCAAAGGTAGTCATGAATACTGTTTACTACATCTTGAATTTTCCAGTTCTCTCTTCCTCTAGAATACTCTTGCTTCACAACCCAGGTGAAGTGTCCTCCTCTAGAGAAAGTCTCTTTTGAGGTCCCTATGTAAAATCTTGCATATTTTTTCATGGTGACATATTCATTTATAAAACGTGTCAAGTTGGGAATCAGTTGTAGTTACTAGATTAATGTCTGTCTTTCCCACCAAACTTTGAAAGAAACAATACATGATTTTATCAGTTGTATACCTACTACTAAGTGGCACATGGTAGATGCTCAACAAGTATTTTAGTGAAGAATAAATGACTTCATTTTAGCCAGGAATTAAATACCAATTCATGTTATAAACTGATAAGCTACTTAACAAATGGAAACATTTGTTCTAGTTAAAAGTGTTCCAAAAATTGTGCAAACTTTTGCAAATTTCATACGGAGTATGGATTCTCTAAAAATAAGTATCACATTTTATAATGTCCCTCATGTGAGTATTTATATATCACAAGGTTTTGTCCATGGATGAGTTGTGATAATTATGATCAGAAATGATGAATCTTTATGTAGGGGCCAAGTTTATTTTCAAAAGATGGCAAGAGACTTAAGATTGAATCATTCTTTTCCATGTCAAAACTTTCCAATCCTTAGAAAGATTCCCAAAAAATAAATGTAATGTGGGAGGAAAGGAAGCAGGAACCAGTTATGTAGCTGCTGACCAGAATCAGCTATGAGCAATAAATAGACTTTGGTTATCTTATAGCACATGTGATGCTGAAGATGTACTGTGAGCCATACTGAATTTCTCTACTAAACAGAGAAACATGGAAAAATTAAGTAGAACTATCTTATAACAAAGAATACAGCAATTGAATAAGATGAGCAGCTGGCCTTGTGCATTTCCTTTGCCCTTCCATCTTTATTTTTGGACAACTGATTGACCCCCCACAAAGCAGTATTTCTGTATCAGCCAGCATTTGCCGTATAAAAAATAAACCATGAAAGCATCTGAATATATATATGCACAGATCACAGATTCACAGGTATGCGGGATGACTAGAGTTGATGATCTCCACATTTTAATCTAGGTCAAATGATGGTGGGGTAGCTGTGTGGTTGTGTTAACATATGCCCACAAATTCCTTAACACTTCTTTCACAATGTTGAGTTTCATTTCCTTCCCCTTGAGTGTGGATTGAAATGAGTGACTTACTTCATACCAATAGAATAAGGTAGAAATGGCAGTGTGAGTCTCGGTTTCAAAAGGTATAGAGCCTCCTCCTTTCTCTCTTGTGCACTGCACACTTGGGGAACACCAGGCATTATTGTGTAAGGACACTGAAGGAAGTCCATGATGGGCTCATATGATGAGACATTGAGGCCTCCTTCAATAGCCATACACACAAGATGTCTTGCAAATGTATCCTCCAGTTCTAGTTAAGCCCAGGTGAATACACATAAGGCCCACATTTTGTGTGGGGTTCTTGTAGAAGATGCAGATCCAGAAGGTCCTTCCACATCCCTCACCCACAGACTGTAACATGTTTATTGTCCTATGCTAACTTTGTAGTAATTTATTATATGTAATAAATAATGAATGCAATTTTTACAAGATACTTATCTTCAAAAGTCAAGAGTACAAGGGAGCCTAAATCCATAGTTCAAATACATTTCCAGTCTGCTCTGGTCCAATCTGCTAACATCCACTACCAAAAGTATACCTTTTGGTCAAACCCAACATCAATGGTCAGAGGAACATATGTCTCTGTGGTATGTTAATTATGATCCCTGAAAATTTATAAGGTAAAGGAATCTACAGATGTAAGTCAAGAATTTTGACACAGGGAGATTAACCTACATTATCCACTGCAGCCACAACTGTCTTTTTTTTTTTTTTTCTTTTTTTTTTTGGTGCTGGGGATTGAACCCAGGGTCTTGTGCATGCAAGTCAGGTACTCTACAAACTGAACTATATCCCCAAACCCACAACTATCTTTGTTAGAGAGTCCTGGGGAGATTTTAGACACACATAAAGTCAGGATAAATGCAAAGACCATTTATGCTTTCCATACATGATAAGAGTGATGCACACTTTCCTGAAGGGCAGATGAAAATCAGAAGCCTACAACTAAATCCTGTCATTGTTCTACTTTTTATCCTCTTTCTTTGATGATATCATATGGACTAAGATGGCATGATGTCCTTCTAAGAAGCTCTGTTAGCATGGAATTACCAGTTGACTGGACAGAGCTAGTCCAACCTTGTGCATAAGAGAATCTGAATCCTTAAATTAAATCAACTAAATTATTGATTCAGATACCCTGACTTCTTAAACTAACTTTCTTAGAAATGAAAAGTGAGCATGTAGCAGTCTGTCTTCCCATTCTGTATTTATAATACACACATATTCAATCCCATTATTTCTCAGCAAAATTATATTTCAACAATACCAAATTGTCTTGTTAAAAAAGCTGTAGAATGAATTTCAACTTAACTCATTCTCCCTTAATTCTAATGTAAATGCCCTTTCCTGTTTGATCAATGGCAAGCTATTTGAATGGGATGACCTTTTAAATTCATCAAATTTCTTGATTTTGAATTTTATAATAATCTACCTAAACAGCATATCCTCTAAAATAGATAGTTTATTTCCCTATATGAGCCAAATTCTCTTAGTGAATTCTGAAATTAAATTATGGAGTGCAGGAAGGGGTTTAAATATGTGAGGGGATTGAATATATACTTGTTTATTCTTTAGCTATAGAAAACTACTGGTCATGCCTAGTAAGCTAAACCAGGCAAGAATTCTTCTCCATAAAAAGAACATTTAAATACAAGGTATTATAGATAATATAAGATGGTTATTTTTATAAATACTATATATTAAAAATGTCCTCAACTTAACCATATTATTTTATTTATTATAGGACAGAATGATAGAAGTTGATAGCAACTGTGTGAACAATGAATCTAACTTTTTTAAAAGACATTCATGTGATGATACAAAGGTAATGATAATTATTTGGAGTTTCTTTGTCATTCAAACTTGATTTTATAAAAGCTTCAAATTTTGTGCCCCTGATAGACAATTACATTGATAGCATGTTCTTTTGGTTCTAGCCACCCAAGTCCCATTATTCTATTAAATTATCCTATGATTTTCTTTTATGCTTTTTTTTTACAAGTAGCCCTGTGCTTAATAGATAATTTTTTTTCTGTGTACCATCCTATTTTTCACCTTGAAAATATCAGAACAACTGAATTCACATATCTCTTTTTCCTAAATTTCTTATTTGGGAAAAAATTTGTTAAAATAAGAACTTGCTTACACATAGACAAGCATAAGTCATGGGTTATAAACTGAGGTGTAGACATTTTGAAGATTTTTATTTCAATATTTGCTTAACTTTAAACCAATACCACCTCTACTTGGCATAACATTATAATGTACAAAAATCTCTAAAAGTTTGCATCATTTCTTCCTGCAGAAGCTCTTGCACTATTTGAGGATTTTTTTTTTAACTCACAGTATCTGAATTAATCTCATGGCATCTCATATTATAGCCATAAATTCTTTATTTTTTAATTTATTACTTTAAATATCTAAAAAAGTATGTTTTACATGACTGTGGACCTTTTTGTTTATCAGCAGCTAACTATTCATTCATAGCTCAAAGTTTAAAAAGTAGTATCAGTAAGAAAAACCACACATACCTTTCATCATTACTGCTTCCAGAAACCTTCTCGTTTAGTTATCCTGTTTAAAACTGAATAATCTTATAATGTGTTCACCTATAAATGATAAGGTCACATATAACAGAGTAAAGAGAATTTAAGAGTCAGATAATCATTAAACCAAGTTCCCGGCATTTCATGCTGTCACCTAGGAGCTAAACAGTTTCAGTCCTGTACTTGTCAGTCACGTGATTAACAGGAAGCAGGAGCTGGGGTGGAGGTGGGGTATTGCTTAACCATTTGCTCTGTTAGGCTCCTTAAGAATGCTGCAGTTTCTAATATTTTATTTGAACCACAGCCCTTGTAACTTTTTCCTATAATAGGAAGCTGCTTTTCTAAATCGTGCTGCTCGCAAGTTGAACCAATTCCTTAAAATGAATATAAGTGAGGATTTCAATCTCCACTTATCAAGAGTTTCACAAGGTACATTAAAATTGTTGAACTGCACCAACAAGGTAAGCTGAGACTGTTTGAGCAAAAATACAAATTATTCCTCTACTGGGATACTATCATTCTCTCACTATCGCATCCATTGTCATAGAATTGAAAATGCTTATGCCCACCTAAGATTGAGATATATTTGCTCCATTCTGGAAGAAAGGCTCCTCTTGGAAAGTGCCTATTGTTTCCTTGGCAAGGGGAACTAATACTTTATAAAAGGGGACTAAAAAAAGAATACTTCATTGCCATAATTATTTGCAAGGAAATTAGGGTGATAAATTACATGAGGCATGGTAAATTTTTGTCTCCAAAACTTAATAACTTTGATCCATATATGTCCAAAATCATATGATTCCTAGTCAATAAAACAGGAACTAAAATGTATTTAACAAATATATGTTAAAACTGGGGGGATATATGCCCATCAATTTTTCCTTTCTTTGGCATTAAAAATTGAGATAGGCTAATTTTCCCCTACTTTTCCACTAAGAGTTAGGGACTACAACCAACCAACCAAGTTTGAAAGACATTATCTTGACACTAACAATTTTCGTATCTGCAAAATGGAAAAATAATAGTATTCACATTGTAGGATGTTGAAATTATTAAATGGCATTAACTCATGTTAAGTGCTTAGTACTGAAAGGCCTTTAAAGTTTAATATAATATTCATTACTACCATTATTATTTCCTTCTTTAGAGATTTTACTAGCTGACATACAATGTCAAAGGTGTCCTAAGTTTCTTAATGTTTTTTAAAAACATTTTGATGACATAAAAAACAACTTGTTTTGTTTGAGTACCAGAAGTTTCCCATAGAAAGTAACATGGTAAGATTACCTCTGAACACTATTGGCACTGATGGAAATAGCAATTATATAACTTGGACAGCTTTATTTATTACTGCTTTATCTACTTTATCTACTTGATAGAAGTCAATGTCCTTTTGGTGTCCCAGATTT
Organism: Glaucomys volans; assembly: GCA_020662805.1. Lineage (NCBI taxonomy): Eukaryota > Metazoa > Chordata > Mammalia > Rodentia > Sciuridae > Glaucomys > Glaucomys volans. Next base: position 318,932 of record JAJEJO010004602.1, read on the forward strand.
TTTTTTTAATTTTTAATTTTAGTTCATTGTACACAAATGGAGTACAACCAACATTTTTCTGGTTGTACATGAAGTAGACTCATACAATTTGCATATTTATACATATACATAGGGTATAGATGTTTGTCTCATTCTATTATCTTTCCTTCCCCACCCCCTCCCCACCCCTCATTTTCCTCTATACAATCCATCCCTTCTCCATTCTTCCCGTGCCTCCCCCAACCCAGATTTGACAAGCTTATTTCCAGTTTCCTATGCTTACTCATGTTGTTTTTTTAAGAAAAAGTCATCTTTGTAAATGAATAACAATTAAATGAGTATACCTATCTTATACCTATTTTTAGTGTAGATTATGCAATATATATAAAACATACTTATATATGAGTACTTTGTATTTTTATATCTATAAATATACTAGGTATTAGTATAGAAAATTATATAACAATATAGAAAATATTTCTGAATTTAAAAGGCAGAATACTTAATTAAATCTTATTAAACTTTAAAAAGATGTATTGACTAGGGTGGGACATAGAAAAATGAGCATACTAGTTCAAGAGAGTGATGGTTTCTTTCACGTTTCCACTATTATTATGTTATTTGACGAATACATATATGGGGGCATAAAAATTCCATACCGTTCTTAGAAAGCAGAGTGAGTCTGCATTCCCTGTTAGTCAGGAAACATTAGGGATTCCACCAGAAGTAGAAAATTTTAGACAAATTGAATGAATGCATGAGCTAGAGGTAATGTAAAACTACTAAGAGAATCTGGAAAGTTTAGAAAGGGGAAATGTTCTCAGGAATGCAGAGATAAAATCAAACTTTCTTGTTTCTGCCCTTTTTTCACACTTATGTATAGTTGTCCCTCAGTATTGATGCCCCTTCCCTCACTTATCAAATCTGTAGATGCTCAAATTCCTTAATAAAATGACACAGCATTTGCATATAACCTATGCATGACCTGTAGGTTACTTATAATGCCTAATACAAGCAAATGTTTGTTATACTATATTGTTTGGGGAATAATGACAGGAAAAAAGTCTATATTTGTCCAGTACAGTTGCATTTTTTCCCATATATTTTCAATTTGGGCCTGACTGCATCTGAGAATGTGAAACCTATGGATGTGGAAAGTCAACTGTATTTCTACCACTCAAGCATATCCACATACTTAAGTAAACTTCAATTCATACATTAAAAACATGTCCTGGAACCCTTATTAAAAAATGGATGAAAAAATTTTCCCTCCTATTTATCCTCAAAAACTGTTGCTAATCTTTAAAACGATTTAAATGTCATGTGCTAGTGTTACTAAATATGTAATTAAAAGAGATCTGAATTTGTGACTAAATTAAAAATAGGATAGATAAACTCAAGATTTAGCCATTATAGTTACTTGTCATGTGACCTTCCTGCTTATGTGTGCTCTTTGCGGGTCAATTTTCTCATCTGAGAAATTAAGTAAAATTATCAAGTTCATAGGGTTATTAAGCAGATAAAGTAATACATGTAAAGGACTGAGTACAATATCTGGCCTAGAAAATATGCAATATCTAGTTATTATCTAAATGAAAATTTAACCTACCCTGTTGGAGAGCTCAGAGGAATATGGATCCACACAGAGCTGCTCCCTTATGTCTGCTTCATGTATGGTATCTCTTTTTCCATTTTCTCCACGTTGCACTGGTAGCCCTTTATAAGGGTCTCAGCAGGTGCTGAAACCTACCTTTGAGGTAGACATCTGTCATTCTCTGATGAGGGCCAGATTTTGGGGGTAGACTATAAGACATAATTTCAACAGGCATATACTTATTAATCTTCTTTGCCAAAATAAATAGTTTTGGTGTTATGTATTCCTTCTACTAAAAAATACATTTTTTCCATATTAAAGAGTCAATTGAGTTGTCTGCAAATTTTTAATGAAAGTGTAAACAGTGTTACTTTGTTCAGTGTTGAAGTTGTAAAAATGACAACTGAATCTGAAAGCACAACCACCTTGAATTTCCTGCATCGATTATCACAATTATGGATACAATTTTAGTTTTTAAAATGTCAGGCAAGATTCTCTTTTTACATTGCACTGAATTTTCAGTATAACTTAATATGATGGAAATAAAAGATTGAATATTTTAAAGCATATGCTTTTATAAAAATATAAAATTTAAATTTTCATCTGTTTCTCTAGGAAGAAAAACTTTTAAAGGAACAGAAAAAGAATGACCCATGTTTCCTAAAGACATTACTACAAAAGATAAAAACTTGTTGGAATAAAATTTTGAGGGGCATTAAAGAACACTGAAAACTATGGAGTGTCAGAAGAAACATATATATATATAGAAACATAAACATCTTTCAAGAATCCATCTGCTTATGCAATTTTTCAGGATAGAAAGCCTCCTAGAAGTTTCTGAATGCATTCTGGTAAGAATGATTGGAACAATTGAGAAATCCATATTGTAGTACTGGAAGATGGATATAAACAATGAAAGCTGAATGCTGCAATCAACAAACTATTTCATATGTATGTGGACATATGTCATTTGATATTGAGACTGTACTGATTTTGTAGGACAATCATGTAAGGTATTGGTTGCAATAATGCTTTCTAAACCTGTGTAAATATTTCAGGAGAAATCATCAAATCTATGAAGAATATGAAGGTTATAAGGATTCAAAATTAAAACTTTTATTATCAAAGCAATTCAATGACCCACTGTGCATCCGTGTACTGTATTGTGAGTGTAAATTTTCATCTTCTGTACTGGAGATGTTTTAGGGTTAACATTGATGTATGGATAATGCTCAGAGAACAAGAGTATCCTATATCTTGAAAAACAGCATCATAAAGAAGTTCAAGATACTTAAGAGAGATCTCAAGAGATGTAATTAAATACGAATGTATAACACAGTGCCTTCAATATCAGTATAGCAAATATTCTTAAATGAAAATAAAGGATACTTTCAAAAAATAGAAATTCACTTAACTCTAAGGATGCTAAACTTTAGTACTGAGTTACTTTTATCATTTATGTATAATAAAACTTATCTTAATGAGTTTTCAATTTGGGAAGTATATTTTAAGAGAATAATATATGTTAGCCTTTTAATTAATGGATTGTATATATTTAATTTTTGACATTATATCTGTATATAAAATATTTTCATATGGTATTGCAAATTTCTTACTTTGTGCTTACTTTGGATAGCATTTCTCCTTTGATAATAAATAACCTATGTGTTAACACTGTCAGATTCACTTAATCCCCAGAAAAATTTTAATACTCCATCACTATCTGATCTTCCCCCACTTTCATTGAATGCATGACCTTTAATACCTTATTTCTAAGAAGCAGCATGAGAACAGGACCCCAAAACTGTAAGTAGGAACACCACTTTTTATGTTAAATTCTAGTCTTTTTTAAAAGAAACGTTTTATATCCTGTTTAGAAAAGTCTGCAATCAGCCTTCATTTGATTACAAAGGGAAATGAAAACACCAGGCAGAACAAGGCCCCCAAAACAACTGCCAGTATGCATTTTGCTAAATTCACATTCTTTGTGACCCTTCACAGCTTCGTTGCCATCTAGGTATGTGCTGAGTGATGCTGTTTGATATACAGAAGATACTTCAGTGACACCCTCAAGGTGTGGTGACACACCTTCTTTCTCCTCATTTTCCCCAGCCCTTATGGAGTTTCATGCTCAGTGAAACAAATAGCTGAGTAGAACTGGATAATCCCTTGTATAGAATTTGCTGTACTGCCCCATTTACAGAATTTTGAGTCAATTTTTTTTTTTTTCTGTTCGATTTTCACTATTTTCTCCAGAAAAGGGACTGGACAAAACTTGTTTGAATTCCTCACAAAACTTTCCTTTTCAGATTGCCTGAAGTAGTCTGTAGCCATAATAAAATATGGTAAACTTAACCATGTGGTATTCGTCTACCTTGATGAACGGGTGCTATTGTTAAGCCATCAATTAGAGGAGAAAACATTTACTTTTCTAGAGGCAAACTTTTAAAAGGTATTTATAATGTTTCCTAACAGTGCTGAAAAAAAAATATTTAAGACTGTGGCTAAATAAGGGGCAATATTATATTTTTTTTAAAAAAAATACTTATTAAAAGAGTTGTTATCATCTTCTTCCTTGGTTTTTTATTTTAGAGAAAATTCAGACTCAAAAAAAGTTTGTACTAAATGGTTGGAAAAAAACTACCCATACATTTATGGTTGCATTTCCCTTCTCATTGTGTCCTAGCCACTAGCAAAGAAGGTATAGGCGAGAGGTTCATTAACAATGATCTTGGATATTTAATTTTTATTAGTTCTAATTCCCCAATTATAAACACTCATCTCAATGAACATTTTCTTTGAAATATGTATATAGGTGTCTTTAAGTCAGCATTTTCTCAATTTTTCCCAAGAAGTCACGATCATTATTGATGCTACTAAAAACAATAAACAAAACAAAACTAGAAAGGAGGATTTGAGTTATATAAATTTTCTCTTGGGGATTCACAATTCATAAAAGTATAGGAAATGGTCTGCAAAACTATTAATTGCCATGACCTGCATGGCTATTGACAGGTTGCTGAACTGTGCAGTGAGGGGCTTGAGAAAAGACAGACACAAATAGAGAAAAAGCCAGGCTTGTGGTTAATGCCAACCCCTGATGTGGAAAGACTGACCAGGAGCAAGCTTGGCAAGTTTATTATAGAGGTTTAAACATCAAAAGGACTGATTGTGAGTAAGTTTCTTCAAAGCAACCAGAATCAAGGTCATGAGTATAAGCCGCCTGATTATGATTATTAGCTTCTGCCCATAACTTTCTACCCCCAGCAGCTGGCATCTGAATCTCAAGGACAAGAACTGAATAGCTCCGTGGCTTGCCCAGAACCCCCTATTGAACAGGGCATACCATAGCAACTGGGCT
>JAJEJO010004602.1:323965-415672 GCA_020662805.1 Glaucomys volans
AAAAACCATTGATGCAGCACAAAAGTATCACAATGTTAAAATAATCACAAGACAAATATTGCCTCATACAAAAGATCTCAGTCAAAATCTTTTAAAACTTATTTTCAATGAGTATATTGAAGGAAATACACCTCAGGATTAAGATAATTATAGTACTATTTATTTATTCATTCATTTATTTTGTATTGGGGATTGAATCCAGGGAACCTTTGTAACTGAATTGTATCTCAAGTTCTTTCCACTTTTTCCACACTTTTATTGGTGCATTATAGTTGCACATATTGATGAGATTTGTTGCGACATATTCATATATGCACACAATATATACCTATATAATTTGTTCAATCATTCCCCAACCCTTCCCCCCTCTCTCTTCCCACCCCCACCTCTCAGTCCCTTTCCTCTACTGAAATTCTGTTGATTTTTAAGAGATCCACCCCCACGTTTGTTTTTCTTTATCCTCTCTCGCTTCTGCACATAAGATTAAACACATGACGCTTGACCTTCCGAGTTTGACTTACTTTGCTTAACGTGATGGTCCCTAGTTCCATCCATTTTCCTGCAAATGCCATAATTTCATTTTTTCTTTATGGCTGAATAAAACTCCATTTTGTATATATACCACATTTTCTTTATTTATTCATCCATTGATTAACACCTAGGCTGGTTCCATAATTTAGCTATTGTGAATTGTGTAGCTATAAACATGGGTATGCCTGTATTGCTGTACTATGTATGACGACGACTCCAATTTTTCAGGGTAAATACTGAAGCATGATTCAGCTGGGTCATATGGTGGTTCCAAGCCTAGTCTTTTGAAGAATCTCTTTACTGATTTCCATAGTGATTGTACTAATGTACAGTCCCAACAACATTGTCCTTTTTCTCCACATCCTCTCCAGCATTTATTATTATTTATATTCTTGATGACTACCTTTCTGACTAGAGGGGGATGAAATCTCAGTGTACTTTTGATTTGTGTTTTCTTTAATTGCTAATGATATTGAACATTTTTTGTTGTATTTTTTTGCCATTTCTATTTCTTCTTTTGAAAAGTGTATGTTGAATTCATTTGCCCATGTATTAATTGAATTATTTGATTTTTTGGTGTAAAGATTTTTGCACTCTTTATATATTCTAGGTTCTAATCCTCTGTCAGAGAAAGTCCTTTCTCTTATTATTGTATTTTTAAATCAACACGAAATTCTACGTACTTCTGAGATACCCTATGAAGTCTAAATGTATGTATATATTGTGTCATCCTCAAATCAGGATAAGCATATCTGTTTCCTCAAATATTTATCATTTCTTTATGGTGAAAATGTTTAAAATTTTTTCCTCTAGCTTTTTGAAAATATACAGTACAGTATTGCTATCTAGACACAACATAATGTATATTAGCAGACCAGAATTTATTTCTCCTATTTAGCTGTAACTTAGTACTCACTTACCAACCTTTCTCTATCCTGATAATTCTCTTTAAACTAAGCCACAAGAAACATGGACCAAGGAATTTTCTTTCCAGGTAGACCATACTTTAATGACAATCACCTTAAGAAGGACTTTTCAACTCTACTATATATGTTTCTCTGGAAACACACACCATACACTCCAAATCAGATAGGTTTTATGGTGCTCTGTACATGCAACTTTCATGTCTATATTAAGATCTTACTCGCTTAGGCATTTTTTCCAAATTCTGTGCAGATCCTGCTCATATTTCAAGGAACACCTCAAATTCTTTCTCCTCAATTGTTCTGGCTTCTATGATAATTCGAGATAAGTTAATTGGTTCCCTTAGTTGCTTACAGCACTTTATCACATATACTGTGCATTATTATTTAAAGAGATTCATCTTAGCATTTTATTTTAAATACAATCATTTTTCAAATAATTTGTTTAACATCACCAATTTCCTCTGAATGAATACATGATCTTCCACTCAGCCTCTCATGGGAAAAGCTAGACATAATAGTAGACATAATAGTAGCTAATAAGTAAGGATGGACTGCTTTATGCCACACTATTATGAAAACCCCTTAAATAATACAGAAAACACATTTCTGCAATAAAATATAACTCACTTAAAGATCAGTATGATAAGCGGGGCACAGTGGTGCATGTCTATAATCCCAGCAGCTTGGGAAGCTGAGGCAGGAGGATCATATGTTCAAAACCAGCCTCAGCAACTTGGCAAGGACCTATATCAAAATAAAATATAAAAAGGGGCTGGGAATGTGAGGTTAAGCCCCTCTGGGTTGAATCCTCAGTACTCCCCAAAAAATATCAATGAAAGCATTACACACTATAAATGATTTAAGAATATGACTTTAAAACTTTGTATTCTCACAAATCTCTGTGGGATTTTCTTTGATTTCTAAATTTTATTTGTTGGGAAATTTCTCTCAAACTTAATTTTGATCAATAATAGAATCTGTGTAACTGTTACAGGAAGAAACAACAAAATAAGTAGATCATTGATAATTGCCAGTCCCAGTCCCCATAATTTTTAATATTTAATAAAAACATATTTATTAGGGCATTATAGTTATATATAACAGTGGGGTTTATTTTGACATAATCATAAGTGCATGGAATATAATTTGCTCCTTTTAAGTCCCCAGTACTTCTCTTTCCCTTCTCCCTCCCCATTTCCCTTCTTTTGTGTTATTAGTCTTCTATTTTTTTAAAATTGGTGATTTATATATATAAACTAAGGTGAAATTCACTCTGGTATGTTCATATATGTACATAGCATAATTTGGTAAATTTCTTCCCACTGTTCCTCCCTTTTTCCATCTCTCCTCCCTCCCCCTCAGTCCTCTTCCTCATTTTTTTACTGATCTCCCTTTTATTTTCATGGGGAGCCCCTACTGCCTTTTATTCTTTCTTTCTTATTCTGGTCTAGCCTTAGCATGTGAGGGAAAACATTGGACCCTTGACTTTGTGAGTCTGGCTTATTTTACTTAGAATTATGTTCTTCAGTTCCATCTGTTTACCAGCAAATGCCAAAACTTCATTCTTCTTTATGCTTGATTGAGACTTCATTATGTATATATAACACATTTTCTTTATCCATTCATCTGTTGACAAGCACCTGGTTTGGTTTTATAACCTGGCTATTGTGAATTGTGCTGCTATAAACATTGATATGCCTATGTCACCGCTGTATGCTGATTTTAGTTCTTTGGTATAAATACCAAGAAGTGGCATAGCTGGGTCATATGGTGGTTCCATTTCTGGTCTTTTAAGGAATCTCCATACTGCTTTCCAAGTTGTTGTACTTATATGCAATCTCAGGAAAAATGTATGAGTGTACATTTTTCCCCACATCCTTACCAGAATTTATTATATGTATTCTTTTTTTTTTTTTTAAATCAAACTTTATTCAGAAATGCCCTTTACTTCTTCTATTTAAGCACGCTTTGAAGATAACCCAATAAGAAATTAGTAATTGAAGCATCAGATAACACAAGTCAAACTGGCATTATACTGCAGACAACTCAAGATGTGACTTGCAAAGTGACAGTAGATAAAGTCAGTATATGAAATAATATTTGTCCATTATACATGATCAGGCCATAATTACACTATTATGTCCTGATCAAAATAGAAATGGAAAAATTATTCCATTTACATTAAAAAAGAAACCCAAGGATAAAATCAGGGAGATAGGTCTAACCTAGGAAGAAACTCATACCATTTTATTAAAGGTCATAAAACAAGACCTGAGGAAATGGAAACTTATATTTCCCTTTGAGGGGAATATTTCATATTATGAAACCATAAGTCCTTTCCATTTCAGTATAGAAATTCAGTGCAGTTCAGATCAAAATCTTGGTCTTTTTCATTTGTTTCATTTTTGAAAAATAATAACTCACATGAATTGGATAATGATTGCCATTCTAACTGCAATGGGATGAAATCTCTAATATAGTTTTAATTTGCATTTCTCTGCTTGCTAAAGATGTTGAACATTCTTTCATTGTTTGTTAACCATTTGTATTTCTACTTCTGAGAAATGTCTATTTAGTTCTTGTATGCATTTATTGATTGGGTCTTTGTGTTAAGTTTTCAGAGTTCTTTATATATTCTGGATATTTATCCCCTGTCAAAGGTGCAGCTGGCAAAGATTTTCTCCCATTCTTTAGGCTTTTTCTTCACTCTCTTGTTTCCTTTGCTGTGCAACAGCTTTTGAATTTGATGCCATCCCACTTACTGATTCTTGATTGTATTTCTTTACTTTTAGGAGTCTTGATATGGAAGTTGGTGCTTACACTAATATGTTGGAGTGTTGACCCTGTTTTCTTCTAGCGGTTGTGAAGTTGCTGGTCTATTTCCTAGGTTTTTTATTCACATTGAGTTGACTTTTGGAAAGATAAGGATGTAGTTTCATCTTTCTACATATGGATATCCAGTTTTCCCAGCACCATTTTTAAAAGGCTCTCTTTTCTCCAGCATGTTTTGAAACCTTTGTTGAATATCAGATGATTGGATATGTATTTGCCTCTGTGTCTTGTATTCTATTCCATGTATCTTCATGTCTGTTTTGATGTCTTGATGTCAACACCAAGCTGGGGTTTTTTTGTTTTGTTTTGTTTTGTTTTTTGTTTTCGTTTTTGTTTTACCATAGCTCTGTAGTATAATTTGAGATCAGGTATTGTGATGCTGCCAGCATTACTCTTCTTACTATTGGTTTGACTAGTCAGGATATTTTATTCTTCCAAATAAATTTTAGGACTGATTTTATGGTCAGTTTTTATGATATTTCTATGAAAAATGTCATTGGTATTTCTATGGGGATTGCAATGCATCTGTGTAACTCTTTTGGTAGTATACTCATTTTGACAATATTAATTCTGCCTATCCAAGAACATGGGAGATTCCAGTTTTTAAGGTCTTCAATTTCTCTCCTTAGTGTTCTATAAATTTTCATTGTGGGAGGTCTTTCACTTCCTTGGTTAGATATATTCCAAAGTGTTTTATTTTTGAATCAAAATGAAGCCTATAAAATATTTTTTAAAATATATTGCTAATTGGATAGTTTTTCTTTTTTCTTTCTCAGCAGATTCATTATTGAATACAGAAAAGCTATTAATATTTGTATTTTTATCTTGTATCCTGCTACTTTTCTGAATTCATTTATCAGCTCTACAAGTCTTATAGTGTTTTTTCAATCTTCTAGGTATAGGATCATGTCATCAGTCAGGCATGGAGGTTTGCACCGGTTGTTCCAGCTACTTGGGTATCTGAGGCAGAAGAATTGCATGAGCCCAGGAATTAGAGGCCAGCAATAAGACCCTGCTATTGGTGAAATAGTCATATAACTAAATAAAATATGTTTATTCAGGTACTTTGTACCTGGAATTGGAGGCACAAACCTACATGGATTTTACCCAAAGGAGTCTGAAATAGAGAAGAAGTTGTAGTTTAATTAAGTTGGATATTGGCAAGCTGAAGGAATGGGGGAGCTAAAAAGGTATTTACAAGTGAGTGAAGAATAAGAGAGTTGGACCAATAAAATTAGACATTCAGACAGTTCTAATCCACATGCAATTTACATCAAACTCCTTTGCTCAAGATATTTTAGATGGAGGGATTTCTGTCCCCTACATGTGAAAGTTTCATTGAGATTATTTTACATTGTTGAATGAGCAAGTAAGAATGAAAGCCATTTATTTATGAATATTAGGAACCATATTCAGAAAGTAGAATGAATGACTAAACTTTGACTCCTTAACTTGACAAAGGAGTTGATCTAATAACAAATAGGGTTTATTTCTAATGACTGACAACAGAGGGCAGATTAATGAACTGTTGGGTACTGTTAAGTGAGGAAACTGTTCCTTTTGTGCTATACTCAAGTGAAAAGTGTAGTAAGTTTCAGAAAGCTGAGTGCTAAGACTACTTAATTTGATAAATACATATGGTCACTATAGGGAAGAATAAGGGACAACTATTACACTTGCTTTTCTCACTAAATTAATGCCAAATAACATATGTTTAGATTATATATTTAATCTTGATCATGTCACTTTCTTATTCCTATCTTACTGTGAGTAAGCCAAAGTCATATTATGGTCTCAAAGCATACACTCTGGTTACCTTGTTACCTGACTTAATATTCTGCTTTTCTCCCACTTCAGAGCCTTTGCACTAATTTTACCCTCTGTGTGAAATGCTCTTTCCTTTCTCATTCCCTTGTACATTTCAACTATACTGAATACTGACAGAAAATACTAAAAGGGGAAATAATCCAATAAACAATTACATGCAACCAAAAAAAAAGGATAAACAATAATAGTTCACCCCTCATTCAAGTCTGAGTTAAAATATCATTTCTCAGTAAACCATCCCAAACACCCAGTCTAACACTGTAACCCACCTCCATTCACCTTCCTGTCCCTCTTTTAATTTCCCCCACCTTTTCCCCATAGCATTGTCATAATGTAATATAAATTTTATTGATCTTATTTTCAGTCTTTCTCCACCAGACTATAAAGGACAGGCATTTTTGACTGCTTTGCTCACTGGAACTAAAATAAGTGTCTGGTTAGGAATTATATAACTTATCAACATATAACATGCTCAGTATATAATATATCACATAATAATTAATCCTATTTACTGAGAGCCTATTGAGCATCAGAAATTGTGGCAAGATTTTATATGTATTACCAATAATCCTCAATTTAGTTCTACGAGATAGGCACACATCATACTTAAAGTACATTTTTTAAAAAACTTCAGTTTGCGAGTAATCTAATGACATGATTCGGATGAGGAATGTGTCTTAATTCATTATATTGAAGAGTTCTCCTATAAAGCTGTTAAGTACTTCAACCATTACCAAAGGCATTGTAAGAAAGAATCATGAGGACATTACAGATTTTGATTGGTGGAGAGTATTTGCATGTGAAGTGCAATCCTCAGATTAATTAAACAAAAAAATAATTTATGAAAAGTTGGTGAATAATTCGCAGAATCTGTGGGAGAACAAGACAGTCAAGTTTGGAGAGTATTTAGCCAGAAATGATGCACAAATTAAGACAGACTACTCCATGGGAAGAATCAGTTAAAGTGCTGCCATGGGAATATGTCACATCTTGAAATAAGGGTGCTAATTCTTAATTCTCTGCTGCTCCCCCGACCTTGGTAATGGGGATTGAACCCAGGGGCACTTTACCACTGGACCACATCTTCAGCCCTTTTGAAAATGATTTAATTTTCAGACAAGGTCTCACTACATTTCCCAGGCTGGTCTCAAACTTGTGATCCTCCTGCCTCAGCCTCCTTTCACTGGGATTACAGTGATGGTCATGCTAAACTGCTGCTTTGTCTTTAAAGCACAGGGTCTCACTAGGAAGTGGAGACTGTGAAGCATTTGCTTTACATTATTTGTTTTAGAATCAAAGTGTGATGGTTAATCTTGGTTGAAAACTTAACTGGATTGAGACATCAGGAAAATTGGTAGAGCATATTTACAGGTTTGTCTATAAGAGTGTTCCCAGAGACTTTTTGGCATGTGAATCAGTAGATTCAGTGGTGGTAAGCAGCACCATTCAATAGTATGGGGCCCCAGATGGAACAAAATGTAGAAGTGACAAACTTGCATGCACACATATGCTTTAGTCTTCTCTAGTGGATGTTTTTTGCTGCTGCCATTGCCTTAGGATATCAGACTCCTGATTGTTTAGACTTTGAATGCAGACTTGGAAAAACTACTCTCCACAGGGCTTCCTGGAGAGGAACTGGGGTTGCATGATTTGTCCCTCTTGTTCTGATATTTCCAGCTTCTTGAATTGAGTAGCTATTGTTTTCCCTACCTCTCCATCTCACAGATGGCCTTTGTGGGACTATCCAGCCTCTGATAATGTAAGCGAACTTAATAATTCCAGGAGTGAGGGATTATATGTATATGTATGTATATGGATATAAACAAGGATCTATATATAGATATAAGAATACATATATAAGGATGGAGATATATATATCTATATATATACATACATACTTGTCTTCAAGTCACAGAGCTACTCTCTCATTGCAAAAAAGAATGCAAAAACAAACTCTGGCAGTAAAATACAGAAAATTCACCAGACACAGGATTTTCACAAGATGTTAGTCACAAACATAACACTCATTACATTTAGAAAATTGAAAGTATAAATAATAAAGAAAATATAACTTGACATTGTTCTCATAGAAACAAGAACAATATATTGAATAGATTCAAGCCTTTCATCTATGAGGTTTTTATATAATTGGAACAGTTTGTACATATGTACTATTTAGAATTTTTTAAAAAATATTACCTTGTTAAAGCCTTAAAATTATTTGGAAATATTTTAATGACTAATTTACTAAGTTTTCTCAATTTTGATTACCATATAATACTATTAACTGTGTTCTGCATAAATATTTTTCTATTCTTCAGATATTCCTAAAAAATATTAGAAGTAAACTTACTAGGATATAAGACATAAAGCCTTTTAAATTTAGTCAATTTTTCAAAAGTATTATCAATTTATAGTTTGCTATCAGTGGATGATACCCCACAGCAGTTTTTAGTTTTATTATTTAAGACTGCTCATTTGACAATTGAAAAATCAGCATTTCCTTGTTAAGTGTACTCAGCCCTACTATGTACTCCTGGGTACTCTTATTCCCAGCCTCATTGCTGTAAATTCAAACTAGCCATAGAAATAATTGTTGTACAAGAAGGAAATGAGAGGACTAATTTACGTGAGAAGAGATTGGTCAGAGAGAGTTATCAGTAACTTTTACTCAACGTGGCTTTTCCTCCATTTTCAGGATGGAGCTCATTTTTCAGATCCAAGGGACCCCACCACACACATTGTTCTCAGTCACATGCCTTTTCTCACCCAAAGGTAATGCAGTTCTCCCTCATGTTCTACCAGGTTTCCTCTTGAGCACTGACACAAAGAAAAGGAGGTAGGAAATAGCCAGTTGTATTAACTTGTGGTGGGAAGGAGCCCCTTCTTCTGTAGTACTTTATTGGTACCTTCATGACAGTGTTTCATTTAAAAAAATCATTTCTTTTAGTCCTGAATTGTAATTTATTTACTTACACATCAGCTTCTCCAAATAAATTGTATCAATTTAAAGGCATGGACTTAATTATACTTATTTATTCTCTTGATCTCTAGCATTTCATAGAATGAAGAGCTCATAATAAATCTTTAACTTTGTGCATCTTACATTAGTTAGTATATAACTGCTTATCTACTGATCAAATACATGCTACTATCATATGTTAGACAGTGTTATGATAGCCTAGATGACTGGGGTGGATACAGGAAGAGTTTTGTCTTAAAAAAATATATATATATATGTGCATATATATATATATACACACATATATAACAATTGTTATGCAACTAATAAGAAACATCAAAGAAATATCTCAAATGTTTGGTAATTTGCCTGAGTGATACATTTGAGATGCATAAATGTGCTAATGAAATATTTAGAAGTATAAATATTAAATATTTCTATCAGTTACTATCATCTGATGCCCAAATGAGCTAAATTAGGTTTCTAAGATATCAATATGTGAATTTCTAAACAAAAAACTGCTCTTATAAATTGCTGTAATTTTGTGTTATCAAAAAATCATAACCATATTGCTGAAAGGCCTTTAAAGTAATCAGAGGCTAGGGATATTAAATTATCCAAAAGCACCCTCTAGTGGTAAAAAAAAGCAATTCATATATAAGCTAAGCAAAATTCTCTTGGGCACCCTGCATAATATTTAACTGAAAATTTTCTAAATGAAAATAAAAATGAATGCGGTTGCTTCACTTTGTTGTTGCAATTCTCCACTGCTATATTCAACAATATAGTCATTGGAAAAAACTAACCTACTTTAGTACTAAAAATATACCTACCATATAAATACCTTTATAGCCAATGCAAATAAATGTCTAAAAGCTCTTCTGATTTGCATCTGTGCATTTCTCCTACTATATTTTCATTCTCTAAACTTCCACTTCTACGGAAAGTACTCACCTCTAGTCAAAGAAAAACTAAGTACCAAGTAAGTTAATTAGTTCTAATCACATTTTCATAAGAAATAACTTTAAAGTATGACCTAAATCCTTAAATATTCACCACAAATAGATTTTGCCATTGATGGATAGTACTTAACTAGAAATATCCACATTTCCTATCAACCTTAATAGCAGTGTTTTCAATTCCTAAATTTTATTGGATATAAAGAAAATAATTCAATCCCTTAAAAATTTCATAACCAAAATATTTAAAATACTTGGAAGCTATAAAAATCTTTAATTCAATAAAAATGGTATTTTAAAAGAAATGATATTAAAAAATGAAAAGATACTATCTCATTTAAACAAATCTTTTATTTCAAATATTTTTTTTATATATCAGTGTGTCTTTATCTTATCTATCCATCCTCCATCCATTTGTTTGGCTAAAAGATAAGACATCAATAAATAACAACTCGGGGCTGGGGTTGTGGCTCAGTGGTAAAATGCTTGCCTACCACGTGTGAGGCACTGGGTTTGATCCTCAGCACCACATAAAAATAAATGTATGTTATAAAAAATTTAAAAACTAAAAAAAAAAAAAAAGTAAATAAAAACTAACATTTTTATGCTTTGTGTCTTTATTGAATTGGTTCAAACTGAAGATATTTATAAAAAACAATGAACAAGAGACAACAGTGGTCACAATAATCTTACTTTTTCAAGCTAATAACTTTCAGAATAATATATAAGCAGTTTTTACATTTTTAATTTAAGCGTACAATCATTTATCATTCTACCACAATGGCAAAAGCTTGTGCAAATAAATAAAAATAAATGATGCATAGGAAGATCATTTAAAAACTATGGTACAACAAATTAATGTGAGAGTAAAAATGCAAGTAACATAAAAAATGCACTTAAATACATTGTCACAATGTTTCATAAGTTATAAATATGTTTTACCTACTTACTGTTTATAATAATCTCTGTACTACAAAATTCAGTGAGAAACAAACATGTGCCAATTTATTTAATTTAAACTCAAATTTATCTATCCCCTCTGTGAGCAGAAAAAGATTAGGTTGTCTTAAAATATACTTGAAAGAAAATAGTGTTCATTCCTAGATAAAATAAGAATTGAAAGCTCTTCATATGTTGTATAATAATTAGGACAGAAGTCATTGAAATCGAAAACTAATATGTACATTAGTCTTCTAAATTCATTACAGCTATTCAGGTGGGGTTTTTTTCATCTACATGACTGAATAAAATAACTATGAAAAAAGCTAATAGCTGGGAAAGAAACTATAATGTAAGTAAAATGACAATTCTTGTTACCACTAAGGTCCTAACCCCTTTCCCAACTAAAACAAAATAAAAATCAAAAACAAAAACTAATTTCAGAGAAATAAAACTATAAAATATGAATTTCTACATTGATCCTTATAGATGATATGAATCATAACAAGTCATAAAATATAAAAGATTTGCTGTACCATTATAGTAAAAGAAAGTTCACTTGGGTTTTAACTGAAATTACTACAGAATTACTAAATATGATTGCACAAGCCATCAAAGAAAGCTATTGCTAAATATTATGTTACAGTGAGAGTGACAGTGATCAAAGTTCTATGTTAGTCAAGTTAAAGAGAAAATATAGGTTTTGTGTATGTTTAATTACATAATAAGTCAGCTACGCATCAAAACAATACATTTTTAGTGGCTTTTCATTGTGACATGAATGGTGTTTCAGCATTAAACAGTAAAGAAGAAAATATGAGTAGGAAAAATTAGAGACACTTTTAACCTACTCATAACTACCTTTAATTGTATTACAAGAAACTGAAATTCACATACTTTTTACCTGCATGCTCAACACTAATGAATAATTACACAATTACTATTGATTAGATGAGGTGGTTTGCTTTAAAGTCCATTAAATTCAGATACACAGAAACAAAATGGCTAAACATGTAAGATTTTACAAAGAACTTTGGGCATCTTACATTAAATAATTACATTTTCAAATATGGCAAAAACATAGCAGTAAATTAAATCTACTCTTTAAACAAGTTGTGAAAATGAAAATAAGTGTTTGGAACACCAGTGGAAGAAGGGTTCAACTAATAAATGTTCACTAATAAACAGAAGTAAAAAGAAAAATCATTCAGTTATAAATAGAAAATGCATTTGTATTTTTAGTCTTGGATTTCTAAAAAGGAAATTGCATAATTACATGTTCGCAGAATGAGTAATATATTAAAATTATATAATTAATTAATAATCCACCAAGTTAAGGGTAAAAACAGACCTTAGGTTTTTTTCTTTCTCTTATTTTTTAGGAATATAAAATTAGTTGTTGGAGAATTCAATAGCAAAATGACTCTACATCAACTAATAATAATTAAAAACTTCATCAATTACAAAATTCCAAGTGCCCATTCTACTGATACTATCTACAGACAGCACCAATAACATTTATTCTGATTTTTTGCTTGAAGTTGTGATTATCCTAAAGCTTAAAGGGCCAACCACTAGAGAAAGAGTGTTTGTGGAGGTACACTGAATGTGCATTAACAACAGAAGGGCAATACCTAAGTTAATGATTCCATTGAAGTACTTTTCTGAAAGGTAAATGAGTATTTCCTTGAATGGCACAGCTTGGGGTATCAGGTATTTATTATATACAGTATATATACACACATATACAAACATACATTATGCAGCAAAAGAATTATGCCCCAAAACTACTGAAAAAGATATTTTGAATAGTTTTTGCACAAAATAACTAGAGGATATACTCTAGCTGTTCAAGCAGCAATAATCGTAAAACTCTCAACCTGGCTGTCTTTCTTCTGGGATTCTGTTCACAGAATCATTCTTCGAATGCCACATTCACAGCAGAACTTTGCCCATTCTACAGGATATTTTGTCCCACACTCATGGCAAAATTTTGGTAAGTGACCAGATGAATTTCCTTCAATGCCTTTAATGTTTCCACCATTAAGTGAAGATGCATAATCTATATCTGGCCTGAAACAGTAGAGAAAGAAATGGAAAAATAAAGGTTTACATCAGTCAATAGTTATTAACTCAACCTTCGAGAAATAGGACACAATAAATCTAAATAAAAGCTTGCTTAATCTCATTTTTAATATTCTTGTAGATAAAGTAAAAAAAGGATCTCTGCTAGTAAATATTGTAATTTCAAAAGTTATCTTTAACATTATATTTGTCACTGTTAGGAGAGCTGATCAGAATCAAATGCAGCCATACTTTCCATCTGTTCAGTGTGTAGCCATTTACCACAAAATGGGAAAAGGAAGATTTACAATGTCTTTTCTGCAAAACCATTTTTATAAGGAGAAAAATAGCAACCCAAGCATGAGGAATGATGAAAATCTTTAGGTTCCAGGTCTCTCTCCTTGGCCACAGGATTGTGGGGTGTATGATACCTGCACTCATGTTTTATTATTTACTTTGATTCTATTACTCAATTACATTAGATTACTACGATACAATAAATACTTAACAGGGTCTTATGCATGCACTAGAAAGGCAGGCTTTATTAACATAGTACTGAAGGTAAAATAGGTCCTGAGTTTAATCCATAGCAACACACACACACACACACACACACACACACACAGAGTCATAAATTCATTAAAGGCCTAAATATGGACAGGAAAGCTATTAGGATTTCAGAATAAGACACAAGGAAGTCTCATTATCATCTGAGTTAGGGAAGGATTTTTTGAATAATTTAGCAGAACTACACCACAACAAAAATTTAGAGCAAAGTGCCTGAGTTCATAAGGATTTCATCACAAAAACCAGAGGAGAATATTCATATTCTATTAATCATATATTAATTAATTGGAAAAACAGTTACTAGGTTTCTATAAGGACATCTTTACAGTTCTTCCTGGGAGGTGTTTTTCTGAGAAAGGGGATTCTTAAGTCACCGATTATAAGAATGACACTACTAAAAAAGAAAAAAAAAATTTTTAACAGAGGTAGGTAATTACTGAAGAACTCTAGACACTCCCCAATTTGGGTACTTTCTTACAAACAGGTTAGGCTGATAAAGAATCGCAGTATTTTCAAGAAAAGCCACTATGGATCTAAAAATCAGAGAGATAAAAAATGAAAAAAAGTCAGCATTTTATGTGTTTGAATACTTCTTACTCTTTCCTGATTTTAGCCACACTAGAAAGGGGTTATAGAATTAGTTTTCTACATTGAAAAGCACATTCTTTTAGAGGGTAAATTAATAGCATCACCATAATTCCTTTAAACCACAGAGAAACTACTAATGAATGAGAAGATGCAACACCAATGGAAGGGAAGTGCCAAGGGAAAATAAAGCAGCATTACTGTCAGTGAAATATATAAGAATTATTTCAAGTTATAAAAGAACTTTTAAATACGATGGTGCATACATTTAAGAAAACGTTCATAGGTGAATACATATTTAACATGATATCAAAACGTCAACTTAAGTAGATATTGCCAAATTTTTCAACATATTGATTAGAAAATTTAAACTTCCATTTGTAGCTTATGAGGTTTCTCACTTTAACTTTAGTTTTTATTAACAGTTTGTACTGCATTAAGAGATTTTCATTTTTGCTAACCTGATAATGAATGAAATGGTAGCCTACTACTGATTTAATACATTTTTCTGACTGCTCGTGAGATTGAACATCTTTTTTTGCCATTTGTATATTTTTCAACTGTAATTTCCTACGTTCCTAGTCCTGTTTCCAGCAAAACCAGATATATTATTTATATGGGTTCATTTTTTTAATTTGTAGAAATTCCTCACACATCCTGAGCTGTAATTTGTTTACTTATGTATATAGTAAGTATCCTCTTCCAATCCATCATCCTATTTCACTTTATCCAGGGAATCTTATACAGTATTATTTTTTTCATTTTAACATGGCTAAACACATCAATCCTTTGCTCTACCATTAGTATTTGCTAAATTATTCAAGAAATCCTTTCCTAACTCAGATGATAATGAGATTTCCTTGTGTCTTATTCTAAAATCCTAATAGCTTTCCTTTCTGTGTATAGGACTTTAATGAATTTATAACTTATTTGTGTTTTGTTGGGGGGGTGTGTGGGGGGGTGTGGTATTATGTGGTATCAAACCCAGGACCTTGCAAGTATTAGGCAAGTGCTGTACAAGCTCTGCCCTACAACTGATTTTTTTTAATACCTGAGATGATTTAAGTCTGTTAGTTCCAGTATGCCCACTTCTGAAATCTGCATTGCTACCTCTAAAATGTGGATGATTTCTAGTCACTTGTGGAGATGGGGTCTTTTTCTAATCACTCCACCCTGATTTTTTGTTTTATTTGTCTATCATTAATCAGTATCAAATTCTCTTAATCACTATAACTTCATATACCATTCATGTATTATTCTTTCTAGCTTGTCCAGGCTAACTTTAGGATTTTGATCTTCATTTACATTTTGAAAACAAGTTGGGATATCTATAAATTGGGATATTTGTCTACTTACCTACATACATACAATTGAGATGAGTTAATTATATGTTTAAAAAACAGTGAATGTCAAAGTTGAGCACATTTTGTGGCAAATTAGAAAGAGGAATACAGGGATAATCACCTAAGAGGTTAGTTTTAAATATTAAAATGTGGTGAAAATTGTAACAGTAGTGGTTCACCAGATCTATTATTCTACTTATTGAGGTAAAAATATCCATGTTGCAATTAAAATTGAGATACAAAAACCCAAATAAATCCAGTAGAACTGAAAAAATTGCCTCTGAGCATTTAAAACAATAATTGTATCTACAGAGTCTAAGAAAATAATGCTATTCCCCAACCATTTCTTTTGTGTACAACTTGAAAACCATAATAAATCCTATAACAAAGAAAAAAATCAGATTATCTATAAATAGCTAGTTATCATTTTTGTACATGGGACTTCAAAAATTCCAAATACTCAATTTTTATTTTAGTTTTGGATGGGAAAACTAAACATACCTGGCTATGGAGCTATCAGTATATGTTTTTCTTTTGTTTGTAAGTATACCTGAGGCAGAATTTCTTGCCAAACTAGGTGGTGTGGAATTTCGAGATTTGATGTTAGCTCTGAAAGAGACAAAGAGATGAGATTATGAAAAAGTATTGAATACAAACATTTATTTTTCAAATTACCTATATGCATGATTAGAATGATAATTAGATGCTACAGAAAAGCTCAAAAAGATAAAAATCTCATAATTATTTTACGTCTGAAAACAAGCTATAGTTAATACTAAGAATAAACCACAGCATTTTTCATTCACTAAGACTGTCTAGATAATAGATAAAATCAAAATATTCACACATGCTTTACATGAAATTTATGTTAATTATTTTGAAAGGTTTCTAAAAGTATAAAATTACATGTGCCTCAAAACATAGATATATTCCTGTTAAATGACTAGGCATAACTGTTAATGCATTAAACAAGCAATTTATTATTGTCCTAAGCATGAGATATGACTTAAAAATATAAGAAATAGTAACTAGTTTACAGAATAAAACTCAATTTATGAAAGCTCTTCAAAAAAACAACTAAAATAAATAGGTTAATACAATTTTCCCTTTAAAAATTTAACTATATGGACTACCCAGTCTGGTATCTATAGAATCAGGGAGACTTTTGAATGGATCATCATTGAATTTCTATTTTGAAACTTCAGAAATCAAAGGAAGATTATAAAGTTGAATGATGATATAACATTATAAGGCTTTCAATCAGATAAAACTAGATTCAAATCCTAACTGGTTCTGACCAGCTTTGTGATAGTGATCAACCACTTTGAGTTCCCTCATTGATGAAATGATCATTTAAAGGAAAATTATGAGACATAATTTTATATAAATATTTAGCACTGGTGATGATAATAACAACTACTGTTACTGATGCTAATGTTAATACTACTACTGTCACTGACACAAGCTAATACTTATTAATAATGTTTACTACATACCAAACATATTTTGAGTTGTTTTGCATATATATGCTTATTTAATCATAATAACCCTATGAAACATTTAAGGACTAATTTTATAGATGAGTCAAACGAGACAAAGAACCCTTGAGTAACTTACCCAAGGTGAACAGTTAATATGCTATAAAGCCAGGATTCAGACATTCAATAAAGCATTAGTTCCTTCCCCTTCTTTAAAGATGTAGTCAATTTTTTTTCATTCCACACATAATCAATGTTACATTATAAGAACAAGCAGAATATTTTTCTAAATTCCTTTAGATTAGAAATTCTTAAGCTTTGAGTGAAATTTTCCCTATTCTATTTGTTTGGAAAAGTTGAAAAAATCTCCTAAAATTTTAAATTAATTACTTCCAAAATACACATAGGTAATAACTGATTCTTTTTCAAACACCCAATACATTTCAAATATGAAGTCAAGTACTACAAATAATTTATAAGCATTCCACAAATCTCAGAGAAGGTATTATTTCCTTTTCAAACTTAACTTTGTGTGTGTGTGTGTGTGTGTGTGTGTGTGTGAGAGAGAGAGAGAGAGAGAGAGAGAGAGAGAGAGAGAGACAGACAGACAGACATGAGGTCTTCATATGTCGCCTAGGATTAGAATGGTCCTGAACTCATGGGCTCAAGTGATCCTTCTAACTTCTCCTAAGTAGGTGAGATTATAATATTTATAATATGCACCATCAGGCTTAGTTTTAAGAGCCTGTGTTCAATGAAATGATGTAAACTGTAAAGCTGTTATGTGGCCAGATTAGTACTTGAACTTAAACTTCAGCAGGCTATGTTACAAATTTCATATTCAATATGTAATTCTACCTTCCATGTACTGGCTGCTTTGGGTAGTTACTTCTTTAGTAAGTAAAGAATCACTTGGTGTGGGCTCTAGGCTTCCTCAAAAACTTTTCCAAGTTCATCCAAGAGGTTTATTCTACTCTATTTCTCTATTTCTGCAGAGAGTATCTAGGGATGTTGTAGAATGATTATAGTGGCTTTTGAGGAACTTAGTCTCTTAAATCATTGTCAAAGAATGGGATTTCATATAAAGGATACTCCCCACCACCCCCCTTTTCAAGCTCTAGAACAATCCTATTAGAAGTCCATCACCTTCATATATGTGCCCAAGATATACAATAATGATACAAACATAGCCATGAAAATACACATTTAAACATATATACATTTAAAATGTTTATATTTAGAGGAAAATATGAGATTGTCAACATTAATAGCTACGATATTAAATAACCTAACATTTATTTTTAAGAGGTAGGTTCTGAATGTTAACTTTCTTCTAGACCAGTCTGAAAACTATCACCCAAAAACTATATGTGGAATTTGCGTGGTCTAGCTCAAACAAATAGTAAAAGCAGGTTTAATTGTAGAGTTATACTTAAATCCATCTTACTGCTAGTCAGTTTTTGTTTTTGTTTCTGAGATTTGATTCAAAGGGTAGAGACAGTAGTTGCATCACAAAGACAAATGGCTTAGGACACAAAGTCTTCCTTCTAGGATCTACCACTAACTACTTAAAAATAACCGATGGCTGATACCAGTAACATAAAGATTTCTCCCATCTTTATTTTACTGTGTATCTAGTTAAACTTATTATTATATATCATGCATACATAAGCAGAATGCTATTATATGCACTGGTTTAAAACAAGATATTTAGTAATACACTTTGTAGTTTTAGTAAGTACATTAATGTTTTGAGCCCAAACTTCATCATTTAAATGAGAGCTGGTACTGAAGTCTAAATTAGTAAACCCTGAAGACTCATGCTGTAGAGTTTCAAAAATAACTGTCATGGCCACACTCTCTTCTCAGTCAGCTATACCAGAACACAAAGGAGTGAATCTGGCAGTGTAATATCATTTCCCTGTTCTATATGTAATTTACAGTCATATAATAACAAAACGAGTAAGAACCCCTTGATTATTTTCTAAGATCTTTTCCCCCGGCTCTAATAATTCAACATCTGCTCAACAGATAATTTAGTAGTATTACATATTATATATGACAATTTTCTCCACATTCTTCTTTTCAAAATTATTGTTAAAAACTCACAAAACAACTGTTGAAGATGACTGCTATTAAACCCTTTAAAAATGAATATTTAATGGAATAAAATATATGCCTTAAAAATAGTTAGAACAGAAATATTCAACAACAATGAAATATTTTAAGTCCTGAAGATTATTTAGCACTTTTTGGCTTAAAATGATTTATGATTTCTTTTTAAGAAGGTAAAAGTTACAGTATTCTATTATATAAAGCCTTTTAAAAATCTGGAAAATATTAACCAGAGTTACAAATACTTACTTGTAAATGGGTAATAACTCATGTCTTTTGATGGCACTGTCTGATTGTGTATCACTGTCATACAACCTTTGCACATGTCTTCCCGTTCGAAGTGGAGGGCCTAACTTGTCCATCTTACTATTAAAATATATAAAGGTGTACTCATAAGGAGATTGCTACTGTTTGTTTCTTTATATAAAGATTTTTTTTTTTTTTTAAGAAAAAGACATTCTGATTCATCAGAAATCCACTACCATCCCTTAATTATCCTACTGCCAGGGTAACAACTGTTAAAAAAAATTCTCAGAGCACTCATACAATATTCATAATTAGGCCCCCAAATTCTGCCTATTCAGCTCACCCTGACAGTTTTGATGCACATGCAAACAACTACCACATTCACACATAGCAGGGAAATGGAATAAATCAGGAAAGACAGCAAATATTTCAATGAAAATCTGTGACACTAGAAGTGAACTACAAGCTGTTATTCACAAATCATAAAGCTTCCTCTCTTTTCCTGTTATCTTATTCTACAATTTCCCCTGCATTTTAAGATTCCTAAAAATAAGAATTAGTTTTTATCTGACTTTCAGATAATGAGTTTATTTCTGAATTTTATGTAGGAAAAAGTAAAGTACTATGTATGTGAAAAAAACTATGGATGCCAATATTTAAAATCACACATAAAAAGTTAAATAAGCATGCCATGTGAATTTTTTTTTTTTTTTTTTTTTTTGCCAAAAGTATACAGGATCTCCATCTAGAGGGTAAAGTATAAACTGCAGGTTTATAGGTTATCTCACTGCTTTACATCAACCAAATAACTGAATCATATATACCATCACCAACCAATAAACATTCATAGTAGGAAGAGAAAATTAAATTAGGAAATGTTTAAAACTACCTTAAATGACTGCTGAATAACACACTGCTTAACTTTCAAGTTACATTCTATTTTAGGGACATTTGTTCATTCATTTTTTTTTCCACTCATTCACTAACTCAAACCCTGAGCACCATGTGTCAGACATTGTGCTAACTTTTGGGGGCATAGTGGTAAATAAAAACTGTTAATGCCCAAAAGAATCTGTTCATTTTTCTACATTATAAAGTTCTGAGGAGAAACACATAATATGCATTTTTATGTTTTCAGTAGCCTAAACATACCAAGTGTTTCTTTGTAAAAGTTGGTTTTAATGTTCTGTAGATGGTGGTGGTATTTAAAGTAGGAATTAAAATTTAAAAATTGCCTTCATTAAAAAATATATATATATATAAACATAATTTCTAAAATGTTTGAGGTTAAAATTTGGTTTTTTAATGAGAAAGATTATTTAGAATTCTAATTAATCAGCTATTCTTTGAAGTGCTAAACAATTATTAAAAAGACATTATTGCTCTAAATGTGGTTAGATTTATCTTTAAAAAGGCACCTGTGGTTTATGAATAAGGTATAAAAGATATTTCTCAGAAAAACAGATACTAAAATTAAAAATTGTAAAATTTTAGCCAAGCATAAACAAGGTCTTGGGTTCTATCATAAGCACTGCCATGCCCCCCCCCCACAAAAAAAGTCAGATTCTTCCAATATGGTAAGAAATGAAAATCAACAAAATATAATTTAAGAGAGGATATACAAAGAATTTAATAAAAATATAAAGGTAATTATAAATATTTTCAGATTTTAAAAACCCAAATGAAAGGTAGGTTCTACTGATGATTTCTACCACATACTTCTGTTATAAAATTAAACTTAATTTATGGGTGTGTATGTGTGATCACACACATACACATAAACCTATACATTTCAAGTATTTCCTAGGCTCAATGTTAGTAAAGGCTATTTTTGGACTAAAACCACTTAAACTTACATTCTACTATAATCTGCTTCAATAATGATCAAGATTTTATACAGTATTTTTGCAGGTTTTCACAATATGCACATACTCAGGAACTTTTTCTTTTTCTTTTTTTAAGTACTAGAAATTGAAACCAGGACCTAGAACATACTAGGCAAATACTCTTTCACTGAGCTATATCCCCAATCCTTTTCTTAATTTTAATTTTGAGATAGGGTCTTACTAAGTTGGCTAGCCTGACCTCACTCAAATTTATGGTCCTCCTGAGTAATTGGGATTATAGGTATTTGTCAGTGCACCCAGTTTAATGAACATGTTAAGAAAAATTTGACGCCATCAATCTATTCCTAATTTACCTGGAAAGGTCCCTGTTTACTGTTGACACCAAAAACATATTCAAATAGGAAATCACTCACTTTGATTCACCAAGTCTTTTGTGAGACTATACTAAGCATAGTAGATTGAGATGTAATAAAAAGAAAATTTCTGAACTCATATTGGGGAAAAAATTTACCAGGTAGCATTTTGTATCTTTGTGGACTTCTGTAGTTATGATGCCCTGGGGCAATCAAAGTTTTGAAATGTATCAAACATCTACTTTTTTTTTTTTTGATCAAGAAGTTTTTTTTATGATTTTTCTTTTTTTTTAATTTTAGGTCATTGTACACAAATGGAGAACAACTATCATTTTTCTGGTTGTACACGAAGTAGAATTATACAATTTGCATATTTATACATATACATAGGGTATAGATGTTTGTCTCATTCTATTATCTTTCCCTCCCTGCCCTCTCCCCACCCCTCATTTTCCTCTATACAATCCATCCCTTCTCCATTCTTCCCGTGCCTTCCCCCACCCCTGCTATGTGTCATCAACCACTTATAAGAGAGATCATTTCGTCTTTGGTTTTTTGGGATTGACTTATTTCACTTAACATGATCTTCTCCAATTCCATCCATTCATCTGCAAATGTCACAATTTTATTATTCTTTATGGCTGAATAATATTCCATTGTGTATATATATACCACAGTTTCTCTATCCATTCCTCTATTGAAGGCATCTAGGTTGGTTCTACAATCTAGCTATAGTGAACTGGGCTGCTAAAAACATTCATCACATCAACAGACATAAAGTTAAGAACCACATGATTATTTCAATAGATGCAGAAAAAGCATTTGATAAAATACAGCACTGGTTCATGTTCAAAACACTAGAAAAAATAGGGATAGTAGGAACGTTCCTAAACATTGTAAAGGCTATCGATGCTAAGCCTACAGCCAACATTCTAAATGGAGAAAAATTGAAGGCATTCTCCCTGAAAACTGAAACTAGGCAGGGATGCCCTCTTTCACCACTTCTATTCAACATTGTCCTTGAAACATCTACTTCTGATCTTAAATCCATCAAGCCTTAACAGATAATGTAGTACTCAATTCCATGGCAAAGTTAGCTCTCTAATACTATAGCTTCAAACATTTTTATCCACATAATAAATCAAACTCTGCAACCTTAAATTATTGTAGGCACTTCTAGATCAGTAAGATAGATGAATCTATAAAAATCTAAATGATGCTCCACAATTCAATTCACATACATCAAAAAAATTAGCTTATGCTTCCATTCATACAAAAACTATATTTCTTACAATTTTTAATATAATAAAGTATGAGAAACCAACTTTTTATAAAAATATTTATTCTGTGTATTTATAATTTTACCTCATCTATTAATCTCCAAAGTAATCTTAAATTTAATAGTAACTCAATAGAAATAAATCTCTGAAATTTGGTATTTTAGCTACTGGAAATTATTAGTAGAGATAGATTTAAACTGATATCAAGAACACATCATTCTTAATGCACAACTATGTAAAACTCAAAATGTGTAAAATTCAATGTGGCTGTGGCAATATTTATTTAAAAATAAAGTGTTTCATTACACTTCTAAAATTTCCTAGGATTAACGATAATTATCTTTTAGAATATAGAAAAATTTTTATAGTAGAATGTGTTTTCTTAAAAAGAAATTTGTTGAAGTTGACCCACAGGATGTCTAGAATTTAATTACCAAACATGAGAATTTTTCCAAGTAGAAAGCTTAATTTTTCTGTTTCACCACTCCCATATATGCTTATAGATCCCTAGTTACCCGATTAAAATGAACCACACCAAAGAGGACATATACCAGACTTCAAGCAACTGCAAGCCACTGAAGTGATGTCATTTACTAATGTGAAGAGATGCTCAATTTCTTGTATGTTATAGTTAACCAGACATATTAATTTCATTCTCACTCAATTTCATTTTCACTCAATCTTGAATCAACTGAATAAATGGAAAAAAATGGTTGCCATACTTCAACTAATTCAAACTTCAACTAATTCTTCCACTTCCACTAGGACCATAATGCTATGATGTATAAACAGGTGTACAGATGAGTGATTTAATTTATTAATTCTTTTGTAACCTCTCATCTATCATTGTGGTCTCTGTCATTATGAATCTTAAAATCTAGCAAGGGAAACAAATCATTTACCTCAATAGTTCTAAAGTAGGAATGGTATCTGTCACTAAACAGTTGTGAATGTTTCTAATTTAATGTAATTATACAGCAATATTCTAGTTAATGCAGTGGATATATTGACCAGAAACAAATATCACTGCTCTTTTTCCATTACTAGGAAACCCTCTTTAACACACAGAATGGACAATCAGAATTTGAACAGATATGATTCACAGTTTAATGAGATATGGTACAACCAAAATTCTTTATCTTTATGGCATTATAAGCAACACATAAGGCTTGTGCTCAAAAATCTCTGCTTTATAGTAAAAACATATTTTAGGAAAATATTGGTCAAAAATACTGGTCATGTTTTCTTAGATAAGTCACTAAGGTCTAAGTAGACTCAGAATGTTATCAAAGTGAAATAGATATATTCAAAGTCATCTACCTAATTAGTGGCATAACAGAAAGCAGAAGCCTAGTTTTCTAAGATCAGCAGTCCTTTTATTATACTAGTTAGTTTCACATATCCTACTGAAGAAGAGTGGTAAGTACAATAATGATGGCTGATAAAATTACCAGTATGAAGCACTAAAAAATATTGCCTCTTAAATTCATAACCCCTATAAATGAAACCATAAGCAACATTACAAACACTATGACCTAACATAGAAGATAATTCTTTTTGATATGATAAAAAGGCCTGGCAAAATTCACTGTGAATATCTACTATATTTAAAAAAACCAATGAGTCAACTCAGTAGAAAAGGGAAAAAAAATATTTTTTTTACCAGTGGAAGATGATATTCTTTTATTTTTTCCAACTGTTAATCTGTTACTATTTTATCTTTCAACTATCCCTTTCTGTATTACTATATATCATATATATATTTATCTTTTTTAAAAGATAACTTTTAAACCTGCTTTTTAAATCTGCTTCTTCGTTTTGGAAGCACAGCAATAAGACAAGTATTTAATTCATCAGATCTAATCAGTTGAAATTTTTCTTTTCCTACAATAATAACTACATTAAACTTCCTTTAGGTCTTATATTTTGCATGGGGTATGAATTGGGAGGTCATTAATCTTACTTGATAAATGCCTTTTTATATATTTCCTACATGAATATCAAAATGAATGTGAGCCACAGATAACTGACATTTGAAAATAATAGGGCTATATTTCCTTAACCATCAGCATATGTAAAGATACATACAGAGGCTTTCATTCTAATGGTCCTATAGCAATGCCCTAATTTTCTGATTTATTAAAATGGAAGAGACAGTGAATTTATAACAGGTGACTTGGTATTAAAATTTCTGGCATTACCAATTTTTCCATATCAAAATAAATTATTAAAAGTTGATTTAAGCTACTTCATTAATCCTTTAAGTCCCAAGTATTCAATTCTGTCAACATAACTATTATTTCAAAATTACCAAAAGTGGCCTACTTGTTGTCAATTTAAGTTTTTATAGATGCTCCATAAATGGGATGATGGGACAAAATGGGTTAGAAGTCATCTACTTAACAATGTGGAAAGAAAGTATAAAAAAAAGTATTAAATAAACAGAAAAGAATTACCCATTGTTAATATTTCAGCATATTCTGTCTTTTTTTTACACATACTTTTAGTTTCCAACATACTACAATGTTCCATACATGGGAGTTTTGTATCATTTTCTCTGTTTATAGCAGAAATATTAAAATTTATTTATATTTTTATGGTTGTAAAATATCCCTTTATAGATTTTCACAACGTACAATTCAATCAAAGCTAGTGATTTTACTTCATATTTTTACACAATAAAAACAAATAAACAAATATTTAGAGTTAAGTAGATTTCAATTTGTATCTTGTTTCTCTTAACAGCACTGTGGCTTTGAAAAAATTTCTTCTGATTTTGTTATTCATGGTTGTGGAGTGATTTTAATAAAAATACATGCAAAATGTGGAGCACAGTGCCTGACACATAGTGCTTAGTAAATTATAATCATTACAAAACCCTTCTATATTTCAAAGTATTTCCCAAGAGTATATTCCCAGAAATAAAATTATTCAATCAAAAATATGAACATTTTAAGGCTTCTGATAGATACCACCAGAGCATTTTCTAAAATGGTTGTACTAGTTTAGATTCTCAACAATGAGTATATTCCTAACCAACAAAATGTTATAAAAAACCTAGAAAATGAAGCTTAATGAAAAGGTTGATTTCCAGAACCAAAAATAAAGGTTAAAGCCATTTAAAGACATACCATTAATAACTTATTGAATGTAAACTTACCCTGCCTGTGGGGCTGCTATAACTTTATGAGAAGGAGATAAGGACTGAAGTTTGTTTCCCAAAGAGCTGCTAACTGAAGGCACTTTACCTAAAGGTGTACCTTATAATAAAAAAGGCAAGAGTTAAAGAATTCTCTGAAAAAGAAAACTCACATAGACTACAGCATCTGACAAGGAAAACAATTCTTTAGTAATGCTTTTTGCAGCTACAACTCAAGTTATTAATAAAAATTCTTCTTAAAAAGTAATATTTTAAAATGTTATTTCCAGGGAATAACATATTCATTTTAAATTTCTAGACTATAATTTATATACAAATAAAGGCACATTTAAGTGGTTAATATCGTCTTCAAACTACTGAATTTTTTTTTATTAGGAATAATTGTCAAATCAAAAGTGAGGAACCAAGGTAGAAATGAATGGAAAATACTGTGGTCAAAGAATCAAAGAACTTGGCTAATTATTCTGAACATATGACATTAATACAAAAATCAATAAAATATCTAAAGTATAAGTTACTGAAAAGTGCTTCATTTGTACCCAGAAATAATTATTAATGCACATCTCTTAATTATAAAACTATTTTAATACTCCAGAAGAGAGCTCTATCTTTATTTCCTTCTCTAACACAGTTTTAAAAAATTTAGTTATTGTATGGACATCATTACCTACAACAGTTTTGCTAGTGCCACTTGGCTGCGGTAATCGTGAAGATCCTGATGATGTAGTTCCAGGAGAATTTGACTTTTTAAGTGCAGGTGGCTTATACTAAAATAATAAAAATAAAATATTCTATTAACATAATTTTCTGATTATGGATTACAAACTAGAAATTCAAAAGTTCACATTCTCCAAGTCTAAAATTTTAGCTTCCCATGGAAAAATGAGCTTGGAGATGGATGATGGTGATGTCTACACATTATGAGTGTACTTAATCCCATTGACTATACACTAAAATGTTTATGGTGTAAGTAAAATATTATATTTATAAAGATTTTGCTGAAATAATAGAAAGTTCATTTCTGAAAAGTGGTCTATTTGGACTAATCCTTTAATGAAAAACAAGAAATGATCAGGAAAGTATCAAAATGTATGTGCAAAATAATTTTAAAAGCACTGAAAGTCAGATGAGAGGAAAAGAAATTGCCAGCCTAACTTCATTTTGAAATTATAATACCTGCTTGGCTATCACAAAGACTAGTCAAGCAAATTAACACCAATAATTTAATTTAAAATGTTTCTAGACTCACTGTACTCCCAGATACCTGGAAAGAACAAACACAAAACTTCTCTATGAGAAGGCACATAGAAAGTATAATAACCATCATAAATACTTTTTTAATGATAGCAAGTTGCAGTCAATAATTACCAAGGACATGAGTACATTCCATGAATATGAGAAGAAAACAGAACATATTTAAGGCTGCCTGATACTACAATTATCAGACACAAATTACAACAAAACAATTACATGTATTATACTTAAATAAATGATGGATATGAGAATAACATAGGAAATTGGAAAAATAAAAGGTAGGAAACTAAAAAAATGGCCAACTTGAAGAAATTAAAAATATGGTAACAAGTTAACAAACTTGGGGTAAAGTGGCTGCATGATCCTCCTGTAGATAATAATTACAAGAGGATTAAAAAAAATTAAAAACAAGACTGAGAGACTAGAAAACATGAAGGACCCATAACTGTGTCCTCTGGGTTTAACTGCCTTAGATATAAAATGCTCTTCAACTCCTAAAAAGAGAACAATACAATGAAAAATAATAGATTTGCTATATTACCTACAATATTCAGTTTTCAACCAAAAATTTCTAGCAAATAAACAGGTAAACATGGCCCATATTCAACAAAAAACGACATTCAACAGAAATCAATTCCACAGGTGTCAGACTTAGCAATCAAGGACTTAAAAATAGTTACTATAACTATGTCCAAAATGCTTCAGAAAATAAAATTAAGGGAAGCATGAAAATGGTAACAGTAAATAAATAGTAGGGTATCTCAACAGTTCTGTTTTCAGATAACCAAAAATGGAGAATTCATTGTTAGTAGATCTGCAATACGGACTCGAGAAACCTTTCCAGACTAATGGGAAATGAAAAAAAGATAACTTACATTTGCAAGCAAGAATGATGATGTTTGGGAAAGATAAATACATGAGTAAATATAAAACACAAAGTATATGTATAAATTAATATAGGTGTGTGTATATACATATGTATATAATGTTTATACATTTTCAATTACTTTCAAAGCAGATTATCAGGTTTTATTTTGTTTTTGGTATTGGGATATTGAGCTAAATGGAGATTACCACTGAGATATGCCCCTAGTCCTTTTTATTTCTTATTTTGACACAGGGTCTTGCTAAGTTGCTGAGGCTAGTCTTGAACTTGCCATCCTCCTGCTTCAGTCTTCCAAGTCTATGACATCATAGGCAAGCAACAACATGCCCGGCTAAAAGCAGACGACTTTTAAAGCAATGAGTCTAACTTTATATAACAACAACATCAAGGGTACTGGCAGGTTTATAGTATCTATAAAGTTGTTATTAATTTATATATATTTTATATATATATATGAAAAATATACAAACAACAGACGATAGCACTAAGGATGGTAAGAGGTAAATGGAAATATTCATAGATAGGAATAAATTGTTATTCCTAGATAAAATTTAAAAAAAACAGTTAGCTAACAGAAAAAAAAGTGTTGCTTCTTAAGACAAAAGAGAATTAACAAAAGGATCAATTTCTCTGATAAGTGGTTGATGTTACATAATGGGGATGGGGGGGAGGTAAGGGAAGAATAGAGAAAGGATGGATTTTATAGAGGATAATGAGGGGTGGAGAGGGGGAGGGGAAGGAACGATAACAGAATGAGACAAACAGAATTACCCTATGTATATATGGATAAATACACAAATCGTATGATTCTACTTTGTGTACAACCAGAAAAAAAATGATAGTTGTATTCCATTTGTGTACAATGAACCAAAATAAAATAAATAAATAAATAAATAGCATTACAAAGGAAAAAAAATCAAAGACAGCAACATGGCAGATCTCAGCACAACCTATCAATAATAATTACATTAAATAAAAATGTTTCAACACTTTAACCAACAGAGTGGTTGCTAGGCTAAGTTGAAAAGCAAAAACAAGAACCAATTATAGGCTTGTCTACAGAGTATGCAAAGACATACATTTAAAGAAAAGGAAGAACAAGAAGTGCATAACTAAATAAATGGCCATATACTTCCAATGAGAAACATTTTCAGAAGGAATGTTGCCACAGGAAAGGGATATTTCATAATGATAAAAGGGACATACATAACAAATTATGAATGTTAATACTAAGAGAAACTCATTTACTTGTAAAATTCAACAATACCAGACCATACTTTATCCCCTAGATGCCATGTAACATCCACCCAAAAAAGAAAATACAAGTCAGTACAACAAATTTCAGTTAGATGGAAATTTTGCCTAATATTTTATCAGACTACAATAGAATTAAACACAAATAAGACATTAAGAAAAGCCCCAACTATCTGTAACTAAATGTTTCACTCTGAAATAAACTATGAGTAAAAGAATTTCAAACTTTAAACTTTAAACTGAAAAATAAGAACCATATTAAGATTTGTATACATTGGAAAACCTGGAAGAAATGGATACATATTTAGGCAAACATGATCTGCCAAAACTGAATCAAGAAGACACAGAAAACCAATAACTAGAAATGAGCTAGAAGCAGTAATAAAAAGCCTTCCAACAAGAAAAGCCTGGGTGGATTCTTAGTTGAATTCTACCAAACCTTTAAAGAAGAACTAATGCCAATACTCCTCAAATTATTCTATGAAATGGTAAGGATTGAAATACTTCCTTCTACCAAGCCAGTATCACACTCATACCACAACCAGATAAGGACACAACAAGGAAAGAAAAAAACAGAACAATATTCCTCTTGAACTTATGATACAAAAATTCTTGATAAAATACCAGCAAATCACATTCAACAACATATGAAGAATATTGTACACCACAGTCAAGTTGGTTTTATTTCAGAGATGTGAGGATGGTTTAATACATGCAAATCAATAAATACAATTCATCACATAAATAGAATTAAGGACAAAATTACTTAGTCATCTCAACAGATGCAGAGAAGGCCTTTGACAAAATTTAGCACACATCATAATAAAAACACTAAAGAAACTGGGATTAGAAGGAACCTGACTCAAAATCATGAAGCATAAATATGAAAGCCAACTTCATAGTAAATGGGGAAAAACTGAAAGCATTTCCTTTAAAATCTGAAAGAAGACAAGTATGTCTACTCTTACCACTTTTATTTAATGTAGTGCTAGAAATTGTAGAAAGAGCAATTAGATGAGAAGGAAAGAAAAGGATAAACACAGAAAAGGAAGAAATCAAATCATCATTGTTTGCAGATGATAGGATCCTACACCCTGAAGATCCAAAAACTTCACCACAAGACTGCTAGAGTTAATAAACAACTCTGGCAAAGTAGCAGGTTACAAAATCAACATTCAAAAATCAATAGTTTTCTTATATACAAACAACAAATACGCTGAGAAAGAAATCAGGAAAACAATTCCATTTACAATAGTCTCAAAAAACAAAAAACAAATTAAAAAATAACTTAGGCTCCTGGGGGGTTTGGCCTGGAGGGGCTGGAGTCTCTGGCTCCGGCAGCTGCCTCTGCCCAGAAGCATTGATCATTCCCAACCTGGAGGAAGTAGGACAGCAGCTTTCTTGGGTCACCTCTTGATCAAGCATCTCTCAAACATCAGGTGAGT
The DNA here is from genome assembly GCA_020662805.1 of Glaucomys volans. NCBI lineage: Eukaryota > Metazoa > Chordata > Mammalia > Rodentia > Sciuridae > Glaucomys > Glaucomys volans. The sequence goes on from JAJEJO010004602.1 coordinate 354,819, forward strand.
TACTGGAAATCTGCAGGGACACTTTGAGTTTTACAGGAAAATTGCAATCCCTCTGATTCGCACTACTAGAGGGGAAGATACACGAGCAACATGAGAAAACACGGGAAGAAAGTGTCCCAAACAACTCCAGATGATATATCAAGAGAACCCAAAGATAGCATGGTAGAAGGAATGACAGAAAGGGAGTTCAGAATGTTCATAATTAAAATGATCCGAGAAGAGAATGATGTGACGAGAGAGCAGATTCAGGCTATGAATAATCAGCTAATAGAGCAATTGCAGGAAGCAAAAAATCACTTCAATGAAGAGACAGAAGTTCTCAGAAAAAAAACAAACAGAAATCCTTGAAGGAAACAAGGAAATGAAGGAAACAATAAACCAAGTTAAAAACTCAATAGAAAGCATAATTAACAGAATAGATCACTTGGAAGACAGAACCTCAGACAATGAAGACAAAATATTCAATCTTGAAAACAAAGTCGAACAAACAGAGAAGATGGTTAGGAATCATGAACAAAACCTCCAAGAAATATGGGACATCAAGAAAAGACCAAATTTAAGAGTTACTGGGATTGAGGAAGGCACAGAGATATAAACCAAGGGTATGAATAATCTGTTCAATGAAATAATACCAGAAAATTTCCCAAATATGATGAATGAGATGGAAAATCAATTACAAGAGGCTTACAGGACACCAAACACACAGAATTATAACAGATCCACACCAAGGCACATTATAATGAAAATATCTAACATACAAAACAAAGATAGAATTTTAAAGGCTGCGAGAGAAAAACATCAGAATACCTATAGAGGGAAACCAATACGGATATCGGCAGATTTCTCAGCCCAGACCCTAAACAAGAAGGGCCTGGAACAACATATTTCAAGCTCTGAAAGAAAATGGATGCCAACCAAGAATCTTATACCCAGCAAAACTTACCTTCAGATTTGATGATGAAATAAAATCCTTCCATGATAAACAAAAGCTTAAAGAATTCACAAATAGAAAGCCTGCCCTACAGAACATTCTCAACAAAATATTCAAAGAGGAAGAAACGAAAAACAACAACCTTAGTCAACATGGGGAGGAATGACCCTAAAGAAAGAATCAATCAAAGGAGAAACAAAGTTAAGCTAAAAACCCCCAAAAAAACTAAAATGGCAGGAAATACAAGTTGTATCTCAATAATAACCCTTAATGTAAATGGCCTAAACTCATCAATCAAAAGACATAGACTGGCAGATTGGATTAAAAAGAAAGACCCAACAATATGCTGCCTTCAAGAGACTCATCTCATAGAAAAACATGCCCACAGACTAAAGGTGAAAGGTTGGGAAAAAACATACCATGCACATGGACTGAGTAAAAAAGCAGGAGTTTCCATCCTCATTTCAGATAAAGCAGACTTCAAGCCAAAGTTAGTCAGAAGGGATAAAGAAGGACATTCCATACTGCTTAAAGGAAGCATAAATCAGCAAGACATAACAATCATAAACATTTATGCACCAAACAATGGTGCATCCATGTATGTCAATCAGATCCTTCTCAATTTCAGGAATCAAATAGACCAAAACACAATAATACTGGGGGACTTTAACACTCCTCTCTCACCATTGGACAGATCTTCCAAGCAAAAATTGAACAAAGAAACCATAGGACTCAATGACACAATCGCTAATTTGGACTTAACAGACATATATAGAATATTCCATCAAAAAGCGAATACACTTTCTTCTCAGCAGCTCATGGCTCCATCTCTAAAATAGACCATATGTTATGCCACAAAGCTACTCTTAGCAAATACAAAAACATAGAGATACTACCTTGTATACTATCAGATCATAATGGAATGAACTTAGATATCAATGATAAAGTTAAAAACAGAAACTACTCCAAGACCTGGAGATTAAATAATACGCTATTGAATGATGCATGGATAACAGAAGACATTAGGGGGGAAATTAAAAGATTCTTAGAGGTCAACGAGAACAAAGATACAACATATCAAAATCTCTGGGACACTATGAAAGCAGTGCTAAGAGGAAAATTCATTGCATGGAGTGCATTTAATAAAAGAATGAAAAGTCAACAAATCAATGATCTCACATTACAGCTCAAAGCCCTAGAACAAGAGGAACAGATCATCGCCAAAAGTAGCAGAAGACAGGAAAAAATCAAAATTAGAGTTGAAATCAATGAAATTGAAACAAAAGAAACAATTCAAAAAATTAATAAAACAAAAAGTTGGTTCTTTGAAAAAATAAACAAAATTGATAAACCCTTAGCCTCGCTAACGAAGAGAAGGAGAGGGAAACTCCAAATTACTAAAATTCATGATGGAAATGGAAATATTACAACAGACACAATTGAAATACAAAACATAATAAGAAGCTACTTTGAAAATTTATACTCCAACAAAATAGAAAACATGGAAGACATCAACAGGTTTCTAGAGGCATATGAGCCATCCAAACTGAATCTGGAGGACATACACAACTTAAATAGATCAATTTCAAGCAATGAAATAGAAGAAGTCATCAAAAGCCTACCAACAAAGAAAAGTCCAGGACCAGATGGATTCACAGCCGAGTTCTACAAGACCTTCAAAGAAGAGCTCATTCCAATACTCCTCAAAGTTTTTCATGAAATGGAGGAGGAGGGAACCCTTCCAAACTCATTCTATGAAGCTAATATCACCCTGATACCAAAACCAGAGAAGGACACATCAAGGAAAGAAAATTTCAGACCCATATCTCTAATGAACATAGATGAAAAAATTCTTAACAAAATTTTAGCAAATCGCATACAAAAGCATATTAAAAAGATAGTGCACCATGACCAAGTGGGTTTCATCCCAGGGATGCAAGGTTGGTTCAACATCCGGAAATCAATCAATGTAATTCACCACATCAACAGACTTAAAGTCAAGAACGACATGATTATTTCAATAGACACAGAGAAAGCATTTGATAAAATACAGCACCCCTTCATGCTCAAAACACTAGAAAAAATAGGGATAGTGGGGACATTCCTTAACATTGTAAAGGCTATCTATGCTAAGTCCACAGCTAACATCATTCTAAATGGAGAAAAATTGAAAGCATTCCCCCTGAGAACTGGAACAAGGCAGGGATGCCCTCTTTCCCCACTACTATTCAACACTGTTCTTGAAACTCTAGCCAGAGCAATTAGACAGACCAAAGAAATTAGAGGAATACGAATAGGAAAAGAAGAGCTCAAACTATCCCTATTTGCTGATGACATGATTCTCTATTTAGAAGACCCTAAGAATTCCACCAGAAACTTCTGGAACTCATAAACGAATTCAGTAAAGTAGCAGGATATAAAATTAATGCTCATAAATCTAATGCATTTTTATTCATAAGTGATGCATCCTCTGAGAGAGAAATTAGGAAAACTACCACATTCACAATAACCTCGAATAAAATAAAATACTTGGGAATCAATCTAACAAAAGAAGTGAAAGACCTCTACACTGAGAACTACAGAACACTAAAGAAAGAAGTTAAAGAGAATCTGAGAAGATGGAAAGATCTCCCATGTTCTTGGATAGGCAGAATTAATATTGTCAAAATGGCCATACTTCCAAAAGTGCTATACATATTCAATACAATTCCAAATAAAATCCCAATGACGGACCTCATAGAAATAGAGCAAGCAATCATGAAATTCATTTGGAGGAATAAGAGACCCAGAATAGCTACAGCAATCCTTAGCAAGAAGAGCGAAGCAGGGGGTATCACAATTGACCAGACCTTCAACTATACTACAGATCAATAGTAACGAAAACAGCGTGGTATTGGCACCAAAATAGACAGGTAGATCAATGGTACAGAATAGAGGACACAGAGACAAACCCACATAAATACAGGTATCTCGTACTTGACAAAGGAGCCAAAAACATGCAATGGAGAAAAGACAGCCTCTTCAACAAATGGTGCTGGGAAAACTGGAAATCCATTTGCAGCAAAATGAAACTAAACCCATATCTCTCACCGTGTACAAAACTCAACTCAAAGTGGATCAAGGACCTAGAAATTAGATCAGAGACTCTGCACCTAATAGAAGAGAAAATAGGTCCAAATCTTCATCACGTTGGCCTAGGACCAGATTTCCTGAACACGACTCCCAAAGCGCAAGAAATAAAAGCAGGAATCAATGATTGGGATAGAGTCAAACTAAAAAGCTTTTTCTCAGCAAAGGAAACAATCAGCAATGTGAAGAGAGAGCCTTCAGAGTGGGAGAAAATCTTTGCTACACACACTTCAGATAGAGCACTAATCTCCAGATTCTACAAAGTACTCAAAAATCTTTACACCAAGAACACTAATAACCCAATCAATAAATGGGCCAAGGAAATGAACAGACATTTTACAGAGGAAGATCTACAAGCAATCAACAGATTTATGAAAAAATATTCAATATCCCTTGTTATAAGAGAAATGCAAATCAAAACCACCTTAAGATTTCATCTTACCCCAATTAGAATGTCTTTTATTAAGAATACAGGCAACAACAGGTGTTGGCGAGGATGTGGGGAAAAGGGTACACTCATACATTGCTGGTGGGAGTGCAAGTTGGTGCAGCCACTCTGGAAGGCAGTGTGGAGATTCCTTAGAAAACTTGGAATGGATCCACCATTTGACCCAGCTATCCCACTCCTTGGCCTATACCCAAAGGACTTAAAATCAGATTACTACAGTGATACAGCCACATCAATGTTCATAGCTGCTCAATTCATAATAGCTAGATTGTGGAACCAACCTAGATGCCCTTCAATAGATGAATGGCTAAAGAAAGTGTGGTATATATACACAATGGAATATTACTCAGCCATAAAGAAGAATAAAATTATGGCATTTGTAGGTAAATGGATGATGTTGGAGACTGTTATGCTAAGTGAGATCAGCCAATCCCAAAAATCCAAAGGCCGAATGGTCTCTCTGATAAATGAATGATAATGCATAATGTGGGGGGGAAGGGTGGCAAGAATGGAGGAAGGATAGATAGGATAGAAGGAAGGGAGGGGTGGGGTCGGGGTGGGGGGGGAGAATAATAACAGAATGTGTGACAGATATCATTGCCCTGTGTACATGTATGAATGCACAGATGGTGTGTTTCTACTTTGTGTACAACCCGAGAAACAATAGCTGTAGTCCATTTGTGTTCAATGAATCAATTAGCAAATAAAAAAAAAACAACTTAGGATTAATGTAAGAATGTGAAAGACCTCTACAATGAAAAATATGAAACACTGAATAAAGAATTTGAAGAAAACCTCAGAAGATGTAAAGACTTCACATGTTCATATAAATTTATATGTATATATATATATGAATGAATAGATATATGAATGAATTAATATTATTAAAATGGCCATACTACCAAAAGGAAAAATACAGATCCAATATAATCCCCATGAAAATACCAATGAAATTCATCACAGAACTAGAGGAAAAGTCCTAAAATTCATTTGGAAGAATAAAGACCCAGAATACTCAAAGCAATTTTAAGTGCAAAAAGCAATGCTGGAGATACCACAATACCTGACTTCAAATTATTCTACAGTTATAGTACCAAAAACTGCATGGCAGTGGAATAAAAACAAACACAGAGACCAATACTATAGAGGATACAAAGATAAACCCACACATCTATAGTCATGTGATCCTTGATAAAGGTGTCAAAAACATACACTAGAGAAAAGATGGCTCTTTTAACAAATGGTGCTGGGAAAACTGGTTATCCATATGTAGACCTTATCTCTTATCCTGCACACACAAAAAATACCTGAAATGGATCAAAGACCTAGGAATTAGACCAGAAACTACGCAATTCCTAGAAGAAAACATAGGGTCAACACTTCAACTTTTAAGCACAGGAAACAACTTTAGGGTCCCTAAAGTGCAGGAAATAATGCCTAAAGAGTTAGTAAATGGGATGGTATCAAATTTAAAAGCTTCTGAACAGCAAATTAAACAATTAACAAAAGAAGAATGAACCCACAGAATGGAAGAAAAATCTTTGCTTGCTACTCTTCTAACAGAGAATTGATATCTTGAATATATAAACAACTCAAAAAACTTTACATAAAAAAAAACCAAATAACCCAATTAATAAATGGACAAATAAACAGACACTTCCCCAAAGAAGAAATACAAATAGCCAAAAAATACATGAAAAATATTCACCATTCTTAGTAATGATGGAAATGCAAATCAAAAGTACACTGATATTTCATCTTATACCAATCAGAATGGCTGACCTTAAGAATACTAATAATAAATGATGAAGAGGATGTTGAGAAAAAGGAATATTTTTACACTATTGGTGGAATTGTTAATTAGTACAACTACTATGGAAATCAGTATGGAGGTTCCTCAAAAGACTAGGCATGGAACCACCATATGACTCAGCAATGCCACTCCTCCATATTTATCTTGAAGAACTGAAATCACCACACTACAGTGATACATGCATACCCATGTTCACAGCACCACAAGTCACAACAGCCAAACTATGGAATCAGTCTAGGTGTCCATCAACAGATGAATGGATAAAGAAAATGTGGTAAATATACACAATGGAGTTTTAATCAGCCATAAAGAAAAATGAAATTATGTCATTTGCAGGAGAATGGATAGAACTAGAGACCGTAAGTTAAGCAAACTAAGTCAAACTTAGAAATTTAAATGTTATATGTTTTTCCTTCTATGCAGAAGCTAGAGAGGAAAAAGGAAAATGAAAATGGTGGCAGATCTCATGAAAATTAAAGACAGATCAGTACAGGAAAGGAGCTGGGGGCCAAAGGGAGGTAGGGAAGGAGGGGGAAAACATTAGGGAGTGAAAATGGTCAAATTATATTGCTATATTGTGTACAGTGTGCATGTAAAAATATGTAATAACAAATCCATTGGTAAGTCCAACTATAATGCACCAATTAAAAAACGTGGAGAAAAAGAAGACTTGTAAGATGCACTTAGAACAATGCAATCAAAAGTCTTTGTAAAGATGTAATAAAGGGCTGGGTTTATAGCTCAGTGGTAGAGTACTTGCCTAGCATGTGTGAGGCACTGGGTTCAATCCTTAGCAATACATAAAAATAAATAAATGCTTTTAAAATGCAAAAACGCTAACTGAAACCAAGAAGAAATACAATACTGAACAACCTTACAGCTAATAACATAATTTATTTAATAATTTAAAATCTCAGAAAAAAAAAAACATATGCCTAGAAATCTTCACTGGTGAATTCTAGGAAAAACATAAGAGAAAAATGATAAAAACTTTTCTAGAAAATAGGAAATAACTGCAAATCTATGATGTGGCAAGTATTACTCTCACTCCAATACCAGCCAAATTATAGATCATGTTTCTCTTCTCATAAGGATAGATGCAAAAATTCTCAATGAAATCTAAGAATATCAATTAAAAAAACAAAAATAATTTTTGACCAAGTAAATTTTACTCACTGAATGCAAATTCAGTTTAACATCTGAAAATCAGTGTAATTTATCATAATCATAACACAATGGAGAAAACTATATTAGTGTTTCAACAGATAAACACCAGTCTGTTAAATTCAAATTCCATTTGCAGTTAAAGAACAAAAACAAATACAAACAAATAAACCCCCATTAAATAGAAGAGAACATTCTCAGCTTGACACAGTTCAGAGATGAAAACCCATGGCTAGCTAATATAGTACTCCACGGTGAAAAGCAGAATGCTTTTCAACTAAAAACAGGATCAAGGCAAGCACGTCCACTCTCAACATTCCTATTCAATAATGGACCAACGACTACGGCTTGGTCTCTAGCCTTGGCACTACTGGGAGGTAATGAAACCTTTAAGAGTTAGAAAGTAGTGGAAGGTTTTAGGTCACTGGGAGTGCGCCCTCAAAAGGAGCTGCAGAATGCTGGGGGTGAACAGGCCTGCTGTACCACATACTCCAGCGATGATGTACTTAATCAAAACTACAGGCCCACAGCAAAGGGATGACCAATTTGTCATGGACCGAAATTTCCAAAACTGTGAGCCAAAATAAACTTTTCCTATTTTTAAGCTGATTCTTTCAGGAATTCATTAAAGTAAAAGAAGAATGACTAATAGCAATGCATCACAAAAAAGAAATAAAGGCATACAGATGAGGAGGAGTTAGCAAAACTGTCCTTATTTATGGGTAACAAGATTGTGTACACAGAATAAAAATCATAAGAAATAAACAAGTTGGCTATTATAATTAATAAACAAAGTTATTAAGACAACAGAATACAAGATAAATATGTTAAAAAGCCATAGTACTTCTAGTCTAGTGACAAAGGAAAATTTAGTAATATATAATCTCATTCATAAAAGTATCCAAATACATGATATACTCAGTGAAAACTACAACAAATATGTGCATGATGTATATGTTGAAAACTAAAACCACTGCTGAAATAAAGAAAATCCAAATAAACAGAAAATAGAACAAAGTTCACAGACTGGACAATCCAATATCATTAGGATGTTGATTCTCCCCAGATTTAAAGTAATGTAATTTCAAATATTAGCAGCCATTGTTTTAGAAATTAACAAGTTAATTGTAAAATTCACATATGAAGATAACACAGAATAGCCAAATCAATTTTTAAAAAGAAAAATAAATAGGTAATTTAGACTACCTGATTCTCCAAATTGTTAAGGTACAAAATTTAATATAGCAATAATGTGGTATTGATTAGGGCACAGATACATAAATCAATGAAACAGAATAGTTTGCCATGAAATAAATCCACACACATATTAAATTCAACACATAATAAATTCAACTAAAGCATCTTGACAATTCATTGGGATAAAGAAAAATCTGATTTTCAACAAAAAGTGTTTTCTTTTTTCTTTTTTAGCAGTACTAGGGATTAAATTCAGGGCCTTATGCATGATCTGCAGGCCCCCTTTCACTGAGCTACATACCCAGCCTTTTTATTTTAAGAAAATGTCTCACTAAATTGCCCAGGCCAGCCTCGAATTTGTTATTCTCCTGCCTCAGGCTCCAGAGTACCTGGGATTATAGGCATATGGCACTGTGCTCAGCTTAACAAAAGATGTTTTCCCCACAGTGATGATGATAATAATGAGATGGTCTATTTCCAATAATATTTTAAGAACTCAGTATGCGATTCTCTCAAAGAATTCCCTACTGTATTGGGGTCTTTTAATCTAACATATTATTTATAAATAATAAAGAAATACGGACTCAATCATTTGTTGTTTAGATTTACAACACTCAAAAAAAAAACTGCTAAGTCAGGTACAGGGGAACACATCTGCAGTCTTCATTACTTGGGAAACTGAGAGAGAACAAAGGTCCTTTGGGTGCAGGAGTTCGAGGCCAGATTGGAACACAGTGCAAACCCTCTCAAAAGAGAAAAAAAAACAGTGTTCATAAATGAAAGCTATGTAAAAAGTGAAATATGCTTAAAAGTTTAACATTATCAATATTTTTGTGTTAACAGTATGTTTAAAGAAAAACAATAGTGCTATAAAAACTTACTATAAAAAGCCTTATATGTTAATAGTTTATAATTATGTGCTTTCATATACATTGTTTCATTTGCTTCTCATAATCACTTCATAGATCAATAAAGTTTTACATACTTGGCATGTTATTTGTCTAGAAATTCCAAAGTAACAATTAGGATGTGAATCCAAGTTTCCCTTCCTTCATGTACATTTCTCATATATAACATGGAAATATTCAGTACTGAAATGAATTTCAAACTACGACTTTTATTGCCATTAACTCAGTCTTCTAACCCTTGTATGTTTGGTCTGAATTTGGTACACCTATGTTTAACTTATTTTCTTACTTTATTACTCTTCAAATTCTCTTAATTACTCTTTAAATTGGTATGCTTTCAAGCTCCTACCAACTCAAGTACTTTTCAAATCAATTAAATTTAATAATTTTTTCCAATTAACCATTTTAATTTCTTACTAAATCCCTTAGACATTTATTTTGGCAGGTGAGAAAATTACAGTGTAATTGGTCTATAAAGCATAAACTATGAATCTCAAAATGACATTTTTCTCACTGATTGGTAGAAATTATTATAATTGAGCATTTTACCTGTGTCCGAGAAGTTGGTTTTCCTTTAGTGTCAGTAGAAAACTTGCCTTTGTTACTAATACGTGCTGCCTGTTCTTTACAGAAATTGATATGTCTATCAGCTGCATTTTCATTGAATCTCCTTTGGCAATAAGGACATTGAATATAATCTAAAACAGACAAAAACAGAAACAGATGAATAAGAGAAAACCTGAAATGGGATATTAAGAATCACTGGATTTTATGAATAGTAATTTAAGATGTATAACATGGTTAATATCTGATAAGCAAAAACTCACATTTCCACATAACATCCAGTCTGACTTACATAAACTTAGTAAAGGTTTTAAAGAAAAAGTCCAATAAATTTATTCTAATTTTCTCCTAACTTTGAATCAAATTTAAGGAAAATTGAGGGGGAAAAAAAAGAACAGAAGATAAATCTTCAGTAGAAAAGAATGAATAAGTAGAAGAAAAATATCATTTCTCTTTTACTTCTATAATGCTTTCATTCTGGACATACATTATATATTGTAGACTAGTTAAACCTATACCATACTAAAATACCACTTAAAATATAGGCTTATCTACAGAATCATATATATCAATTAGAGAAAACCATCAAGAAATAGTTTAATTCACTTCCAACAATTTTACTTTCTTTTAGAGATCCTAACAGATGGAAGAAATGATTTTTTAACACTTCATTAACATAATTAATTCGAATTTAAGATAATGAATATTTCTAAGAAAAAATTTTTCTATCATGTAGTACCTGTAAATAAAATTTCTTTTAATCATGAATGTCAAAAATAACCCAGAATCAAATTTGGTAGCATTACAAAGGGCCTCAACTAAATGAGAAACTAGGAATAAACAAAAAATAAGTGTCAAAAAAAAAATCTCCATTTATTTCAACACATATACTTTTGGATAGAGAGTGTAATCTTTAGAAATTACACTCATCTAAAGCTTGGAAATACTAAAACCTTTAATAACGAAGAAGTTGTTTTTGTCAAGCCAAAGAGATTAAAAACTTTCTAAATCTCATATCATCCCTAAGAACTAGCACTCCCTCACTAGCTAATGCAGAACCAAAAAGAAAAAAATTATGTGATATCTAAATACCTCCAAAGTAGAGAACTCAACTACATGGGGAAAATAAAATCAGAAGTGTTTCAAAGCCCCGTTGGAGCATCTCAAAAACATTCATACTATTAAAGATATTACTTATACTCTAAAATAGTACTTGGTAAAGTATAGTCTATGGGCCAACTTCAGCCTGCCTGTTGCCTGTTTATGTAAATAATGATTCACTGGAACAACATAGCTATGCCTATTCATTTACATGTTATTTGTGACTTACTGAAATAATGAAAGAGTTGAGTAGTTCCAACAGGGACCTTCTGGCATACAAAGCCCAAAAAGTTTACTTCATGACCTTTTCTTGAAATTGTTAGTAAACCTTTCCTCCTCAATAAAATGTTAAAAAATGATCATGTCTAGATTTGCTGAAGAATATTCACTATATACTAAATGACTATATCTCAACCCACAGTGAACATGATTAAATTATCTCCTAGAACACTAACATTAATTTTTAAACATGATATAATTCTTCATGTTTAAATAAAGTATTGTGAAAAAAACATAATGCATTCCTATGCTCTACAGATTTATCTTTGGAATTATAGAAAGGTGGGTTATGATCATTATTTAATACTAAAGGATTTAAAGATTATGCTTCATTAGATTCAAGTTTTGTTACATCTGTATTAACAGTTTTACATATATACCAGGATCATAAGAAGGAGGAGGAGGAGGAGGAAGTTTGCCACCCTCTTTAAGTGCCTGATCAAGGCCTTTTGCTGCTCTTATGGTGGCAATGAATTCTTCATGTTTTCTTCTCCAATTTGATGGTTTCTTTGGTGGTTCTGGCTATAAATAAAGAAAAACCAATATGAAAACATTTAAAAAATGGAAATAAAACTTGAGGTAATGCCAAATCATTTAATATCATATTCTCTTAAGAGGAATCCTTAAAAGACTCCTTCCCAAATTAACTTTTTATAAAATTTCACTGTATGCAACTTTTAAGATATAATTCTAATTGATGGACACTGCTATATTTTCTTTTATAGGCATTATATCCATTTATGCTCCCAGTAATAATGCATTTTTCTGTTTTCCTATAATCTCTCCAATAAAAGTTAGCAAACTTTTGAGATTTCAACTGATTAAAAAGGTGAAATATGGTCCTCTTTAATGTGGATTTAATTGGATTTTCTGTTACACTGAATGAAACTGAGAATTCTTTCATTTCAGTAAGAACCATCTGTATCACTTATTCTATGAACTTTTTATATTCCTTGTCCTGTTTATTTGTTGGGTTGTTGGGTCTGTGTGTGATAATTTCTAGTAGTTCTTTAGCTATTATTTCCTCCAACAACTGGTCTGTCTTTTGACTTCACCATGGATCCTGTAATATGCAGAACGTTTTTTTTTTTTTCAATTTACTGATCTTTTCTTTCAAGTTCTTTGGATCTGCAGTCACAGTAAGCCTGGACCAAACACAAACCAAGGCAAAATAAACTGTTCCCATGTTTCCTTCTGGAACATGCATGGGTTCCTTTTTAACATATTTAAATTTTAAAATTGTATTCAATTGTAAATATTCTGGTACATGATTGACATATGAATTCAACTTTATTTTCTTTTAACATGACAATGCAGCTATCAAACCACCCCTTAACTTTTTCCCCCACAGGAACTGTGAAAACTTATTAATCACATACTAAACCCTTCTGGATTTGGGCATATTTCAAAACTTTCTCTTCCATTCCATTTTTCTAACTATTCTTAAGCTAGTACTAGTATTTTAAATATTGAGACTTTATATCATATATTGATATGATAGAGTAATCCTATCTTACTTTTTGCAATGTTTTCCTGGTTATTCTTTTAACCAGTAATACCATATCTCCCAGTATACTGTATCTCCTACTAATACTCTTTTCCAATCTCTATTTATCTAATTTCTTTTTCTTATCTAACAGTATCAGCTGGCACTTCTCCTATTGGATGCAGTTTAATCTCATTCCTGACTTTAATGAACTACCTTCAATGTCTTTGCACTAAACATGATGCTAATTCATGTACCACAAAATAAAGATTTTGTCATATTTTGAAATACTCATATTTCTTATTATATTTTTATTTTTTAAATCAAGAATATGTGTTCAACCAACAAAATCAAAATACGATTCTTTAAAATACTAGACTTATTAGTCCAGACCAATCAAGAAAAAAAGATAAAAATTTAAATGAAAAATAGTATGATACAGTTCGTACATGAAAAATTATCAAGACATTTTGCCAATAAATTTGGTAATTAAGATGAAATGGGCAATATCCTTTAAAAAGCACAACAAAACAGGTACCAGAAAAAATAGAAAATCACAAGTTGTATTTTAAAAAATGAATTTATGGGGCTGGAGATATAGCTCAGATGATAGAGTGCTTACCTCACAGCACAATGCCCTGGGTTCAAGCCCCAGCACCACAAAAAAGAAAAGAAAAGAAAAGAAAAGAAAAGAAAAGAAAAGAAAAGAAAAGAAAAGAAAAGAAAAGAAAAGAGAAAAGAAAAGAAAGAAAGAATTTACTATTATTAAAAGTTTTCTTACAAAGAAACCTCCTGAATCTAAAAAAAAATTAAAAAAAAATAAAAAACCAAGAAACCTCCTGGTCCAGATGCCTTTACTTTTGAATTCCTGCAGACAACCTTATATAAAAACTGCTTCAGAGAATAAAACACAAGAAAGCAACTTTCCAACTGGTTTATGAGAGCCACAAAACTTCGATAAAAGGAAATATTAAAGAACCACATCTTTCATGGATATAGATACAAAAAAAACTGAAATATAAAAACTTTCTTAAGGTAAATATCTGCTCATAACATTCATCTGCTCCATCATGAGTACTGCTGGTAAGTATGACTGCTCCTTTCTACTTTTCTTCTCATACTATCTTTGTATCAATGTAAACTAACAGGTTTCTTATTACTCATCATTGAATGAATCAGGTTTTCCTGGCACAGCTACGTGCAAGAGATTTTGGGGAAGGGAGGCCTAGGGTAGCCTTCCAGACTACATATCAACAACCATATTCTTTGTTAGACCAAATCCAGACCACTTACCGCAAATACGACCTCTCTGTGATCCCATGCACCTGACTCTTCTACTTGTCTAAAACAATTTGTGTGCAGAAGAACTACTGCTGCCAACTCTGCTCCCCTCAGCTCCTCCAACTACTTCTAAAAAACACACAGACTTTAGGTTGGGCCTCTTATCTTCACAGAAATTTCTGAGAACCTCTGTCACTGGGCCTACTCAAAATACTCTGTTCCTCGTCTTCATAATTCCTCCTTCCTGGCTTTTATCCAACTTGAGTCCTGGCTATCCAAGTTCCTACGTTTTATCTCAGCTTCTGCCTTGGCTGTATTTAACAAGGGAATGTATTCTTTCGGACAAGATCACTCACCTTTGAGGAATCACATTTATGATGAAGAGATCCTTAACTTTTAAGGTGGCAGATTCTCAATATCTGATCCATGGGACTCCCAGAAACTTCCAGGATTTTCCCTTATCAATACCATAACCTGGATCTCAACTGCTTTGGGCAGCACTTACATGTGTTTGGTAGTCTGGGCCTTTAGTTTTACCAAGAATGGAGTTCATACAATTGCTGTGCCCCTAATCTGCTTATGATTTTGGAGGATTTGATCCAGGTAATACATTGAGAACCATATTACAATGTTCAAATCTTCTAAAACACTGCTTCTCAAACTTTAATGGGTATATGACTTACCTAAGGAGTTTGTTAAAAGCAAATTTTAACTTAGTATCTCTGTGTGGGACCTAAGATTCTGCAAACCCAACAAGCTATCAAATACAGCTGATATTACTGTTCTATGGACCACACTTTTGGGAGCGAGGCAATAAATAAATTAATGCAAAGCAATGGTTTTCACTTTGCTTTAAAAAAAAAACTATTAAATATTTAGCTCTGTGGTACAGCACCCGCCTAGCATGTGTGAGGCACTAGGTCTGATTCTAAGCACCACGTATAAATAAATAAAGATAAAGGTCCATCAACAACCAAAAAAAATTTAAAAAATAAATAAATAAATACATAAATAAATAAAGCTCCCTATGAATAATTTTATTTAACCTCTACAGTAACCCCCAAGATACATACTACTGTTATCACCACCGTATAGGTAAAGAGAAGCACACTTAGATTAAATAGCTTGCCCAAAATAACATTGTATGTTGCACAGCTGGAGTAAAATCCAGGCATTTGGCCATACTTATGAGGTTATACTGGCTTCAAGGATTGGGCTAGTTTATCCACTTAAGCTAATATAAGCATAATATCTGGCAGGCTACTAAGAAAAACTTCAAATACCGATTTTTATACCTTATTCAGATTTCACCATTCTTAACATAAATGTTCACAGATTGTAAAACGAAGATGAACATTTGATTTTTCTATTATAAAATAATTTTATTGCTAAGATTAATTTCCTCTAGGGAAACGTTCCTCTTGTACCCTGGAAAAAATTATTAGTATTGAAAGCAGGGTTGTGTTTCAAAACTATTCAATCAGGTACTTCACTTAGACCATTTCACTGAAATAACCATTTAAAACTATATCTGACAATGTATTTAAGTGATTTATTCTTAGCTATGTAACATAAGATAGATATTAAGAGACTATCACAGGAGGTTCTTTGCCTTGGTTCCAAGAAAGAAAATAAGGTAATAGATATATATGCGACAACTGAACAACTGATAAATCTTATCCCCAGAAAGCATAATATAAATTATAAATACTGGCCATCATTCAAGGCATTAAAGTAATCAATTTCTATTATGCTAACAAGGTTTGGAAGAAAAAGCTTTACTTTCTGTATATAAACTTAAGAGGTTATGGTAATGGTAAAAGAGAGTACAAAATTTATATCTTAAGTATTAATAATGACTTAAAAAGAATGTATGAAGATATTTGTTTTAATTATTTCCCTTTAATAGCTAAGCAATTGGCTCTCCAGTGGTACAAAATTTTCACTGTAATTGATGAACCTTGAGATGGCACTTCGATGTTCCCTTTAGATCTAAACTTTCAATTAAAATATAAGTTTATGAGAATTTTTAAACTGAACACATACATAGAATTTTATGAATCATAGCATAACATACTTAAAATTTTTTATATGCATAACAGTAAGGTTAATACTGTTCAAAAGTTACCCTAGGTTTAAGAGGTTTTACTGTTGGAATATCAGTTCCTTCAGCTCTTTGTCTGCTTGAATCAAAAGTCTTCCGTTTTTTAGTGGCAGTTTTCTGACAAATGGGTCCATGTTTTTTCTGTTAAGACGAAGAAAAGCAACATATTATTTTCTTCCCTACAGAAGAGAACTTTATAAAACTTAAGAGCAATTTAAAAATCTGAGCCTAACTGAAAAAATGGGAAGATCAAATAATGATAAAGTATACCTTATCTTAACTATAATTTTTAAAATGTACATATAAAATGCATACCATATGCAATCTTTCTTACAGCAAGAAATTATAGAAAAATACTCTTGCAAAATATTACTAAGAGTTATATAATACCTTTCTGGTAAGGAAAAGAATATAAAGTCAAAGGTACTAGAATGAAAAGCAAAGGTCTTCACACCTAAACACAGGCACTAGAAAAAGAATGTAAATAGAGAAGGAAGAATGCATTTATTTTAGGATTACCAAAAGTTAACATAACAGGAATAATGTGAATTACCAAAAACAACATAATAGTTGTACATCATTTAATGTTAACACAAAAATAAAAAGACAAAGTGGTCCTATTATCTATCTCTTTCCCCCCTTCTAGAACTCAAACTTTCCCCTTTTCTTCACCTAAGATTTCCTAAGAGCTTGACATTTTTTAAAAGATATCTAGTGTTCCATTCCTATAGGATTTTTTTTAAATAGTTGCCAACTCATTCATTTTAAACACCAGTCAAGTTCCCTTAACTGTCCTTTAATTAAACAATTAGATTAAAACAAATTCTTCCTTCACTATATAAAGCATATTGATTGATACATTATACCATATGCATTTTTTTTCTTTTGTGTTCTAATAAACTCTGAAGAACCATCAAATTTTATCTGATAAAAAGTAAATCTGAGAGCTGGCTTATTTGATTAAAGTCATGGAGCCTGTTATGCTTTCAGTAGACAATTAGTAATCAACTGTTTCACAGATATGGTTTCAATTTCATTTCAACAGAGAGCACTATAATTATAGCTATCAGAATAAGATTTCTTAAATAATAAAAATGAGGCTAGAAAGTGATTTTCTACTACACTCATGTATGTCTATCTATGTCGAGTGCATGTGGAATTTATTTCCAAATCCGATCACACAAACTGTAGTTGTTATAATTATATCATTTAATTAAATATTTGATAAATAAATGAGGGAGAATTGGCATTTTGTGGTCTGTGAAACTTCAGCTGACTGCTTTGAAAAACAGCGATTTGATGAGAAAAAAAAAAATCCCTACATGTGTGGGAAAGATGTTTCTAAAGGATTACAAAAAGTCAAATTATTTAGGTGTCCACTGTCAAAAGATCATTTTTGATAATTAATTCTCATTTTGCTTTAAAGAAACAAACTGGAAACAAGAAGCTGCAGAGTGGATTTTGCCAGCAGATCCCTATTTTTAAGATATTATTTATCAAAGCTTTACTATATAATTATATACAAAGTTAAAATATTTAAGGTATATAAGACATAATTTTTATTTTTCATTATTCAGCTAATTTTTATTAAGCTCAATGAGAAATGCTTCTATTTGTCTAGATTAGGCAACTAAAACTAAAGAATAAATAATATATTTTAGGTGCACTTATATATTATAAAAAAAAAATTTTTTTTTCCTTTAGAATATTTTAAACACAGGAGAGTTAAGAGATTAGTATAATGAACTCCCATTTACTCTTCACCTCCTTTGACAATTAACAGCATTTTAGCACTTTTATTTCATCTATTCCTGCTTTTTTTTCCCCCTGAAGTATTTTAAGCAAATCCCAGACATTATATGATTTGGTATCTATAAACTTATTATTGTATACATTAAGAGATATTTGTTGCCAGGCATGGTACATGACTGTAATCCCAGTGACTCAGGAGACTGAGGTAGAAGGATCACAAGTCCTAGGTTAGCCTAGGCAACTTAGCGAGATCCTGTCTCAACATAAAAATAAAAAATTAAAAAAAGGTAGGGATGTGGCTCAGTGGCAGAATGCCCCTGGGTTCAATCCCAAGCACTAAAAAAGAAAAAGGTGATGGTGGTGGTGGTGGTGCAGGGGTTGGGGGTGGGGGGGTGTTGTTCTGTTTTATTTGTGTGCTTCTGATAATATAAACTCTGAAGGAAAGAGAACACTCTGGAAGAACAACACAAATGGAACCCAAATTCAACAGGTTTTACCCAATATCCCTTCAAAACTTATTCCACATAAGTTCTTCCCATGAGTTATTCTGAAGTACTGAACAATTACAGATCCTTAAACCCCAAAGGAAAAAGATATAGAATCAGTCAGTCTACTCACTAATGCTACTGGAAAGAATGTTCTTCCACAAATTTTGCAAGGCAACAATTCTCCAACTTGGACAATACTTCCATTTTCTAAAACAGGAAAGAATTTTATAAATAATTTCTGTTGCTCAAATTGTGAAACTTCAAATTTCAATGTCTTCTCTTAGTTTCATAGGTAATTGTTAGTTCTTATGAAAAATGTTTCGTTTCATTTCAAAATAAGCAAAATTACCAATTAAAATGACATGCGGCTTAGATTATCAATGACAAAAAGATCATGGTAAATGAAAGTGATTAAGAATAACCAAACTGACATTACAAGAAATATCTAGTTTTCTTGTTATTATTTAACCAAATTAATTTATCATTTCTCTTAAATTACAGGCTGTTTTCACTGTACATTAGGAACTTTAAAAATCAAATTAATCTTATTAATCTTCAAGGCATGAAGAATTATTGGTTTTCTGGTTAAGTGGCTTCCTAACATAACTTAGGGAAATAGAATAAAAAGAATTTCCTTCTAATTATCACCAGAAAACAGACAGTATTAGGTTCCAAGGATAAGATCACTTAACTAAGATGCAAATTTATTATGCAAAATTTTCATTCTTTTATACATATAATACTTACATTAAGATTCACTGAACCAATAAACTGAGGTATTTTGACCTCATCAGCACAACTCATTAAATAATGAAGAAGCAGGTATAATTTTCATTCAATTAAAATTAATATATCCATCATGTACCTAGATTCAACAAATTATACTTTAAAAAAAACTACATTATTTGAAACTCTACATAACTGAGTCCACTTGTCATTTTATTTTCTAGCCAATTATCAACCTAAATTTATTTTCCTACCAGTAATTTTCTAAAAGTGATACTTCTGTAAACATATACAATTTTCCCAATATTTCATTTCACATTTTATTGTTAAAATTATTTTACCATATGAATGACAAAAACATTTTCTTTTAAAAGTAACGTTAAAAATCATGAAAAAAATATCAATTTTGACTCCATATAATATGTTCGTAGAGCATTTAGTGAGATCACAGAAAACTCGTGAAGTAAACCAAAATAGGCAATGGTAAGAAAACATTCTAACATAGCAAAAGAAAAACTTTTTTGTTCTATCTTTCTGGTACTCTACTGCTCAATTTTACTGGTAAAAAAAATGACTGTCACCTCAGAGACATACCACGTCTGTATAACTGCAGTCAAGCACTAAAGATTACAAAAGGAAAGCTAATATTCTCCTGATTTGTCCTTCTATATAATACCAGGGACTAGGTTATTTGAGGAGAACAATCTCACTTATCTGGATCCCTTAACTCTATCAACAATCCAGAAGGCTGAAGCAGTTGGCAGATAGACTAACCATTAGGTTCATTAAAAAATAGCACCTGCTGGTAAATGGATGGAGTTGGAGAATGTCATGCTAAGTGAAATAAGCCAATTCCAAAAAACCAAAGGCCAAACGTTTTTCTCTGATATGGGCTGCTAATTCTCAATAGGGATGGAGCTAGGGAAGAAGAGAGTTACTTTAGATTAGGTAGAGGGGAATGAAGGGAGGAAAGGGCATATGAGGGCAGAAAGGATAGTAGAATGAAACAGTCTTTATTTCCCCCGTACATATATGACTGTGCAACTGGTGTGATTCTACAACGTGCAACCAGAAAAATGAGAAACTATACTCCATTTATGTATGATGTATCAAAGTGCATAAATGCATTATACTGTCATGTACAACTAATTAGAACAAATGTAAAAAAACACAAAGTGAGATGGCATGTTTAATAGTCTATTAAACTTAGTTATCATGTATTCCTTTAAATACTAAACAATGATTTAAAACTTCATCAATACACTATTTTAAAAATATCATATTTCATTTGCCTAAAAGTATATTTCAGGATCTACTTGTTGAATAGATAACAAAGCAAAATCTTATAAAAATTAACAATTGAGGCTGTAGCTCAGTGGTGGACCACATACTTAACCATGCATGAGGCACTTGCAATTCCAAGTACACATACCCCCCAAATTTAACTACTGAGAAAAATCAATTCAACACACTGAAATAATCTGAGTACCTATTTGAGTACCTACCAGTTACCAAGCATGCCCCAAGTAATAGTAGCACAAGGGTGGAATGACAAAACCACTGCTCTCATAAAGCTAACACAACTTCATTTGCTTATTCAACATATCTAAGAACAAATCATCTTCCATTTTTATACAAAACCATAAAAGTAATAGCCATAACATTATCATACAATAAAATCCAGCTATTAAAAATAATTTCCACATGTCATCGAGCATGTTTAAAATGCCTTAAGGGAAAAGAAAACCACTGTCACTAAAAGGCACAAAAAAGAATACATTTAAAAGCAGTTATCTCAATAAAAAGAAAAACCTTTGTGAAAAATCACTACTTCATTCAAAACAGATATACACAAATTTCTAATGCCCTGATGTATTAGCTGGTCAAAAAGCATACCCTTATGGTTCATGAAATATGGCACTTGCATATATGTTGATGTCAAGACCTAATGAAAACACAAAATGTATACTCAGAGGTCATGATAAATAAGTTAGGCCTTGCAGTCCAAAGCCACAGTTTGTTCTAATGATATTCACTAAAGGAAATGATAGTGGTAGAAAAGGCACTTAAATCTGTTTAATATTATATAACTTCAAGACACAACTCTGTCACTAAGAACTATGAATCCCTGGGTAAGATTTTTAAGTTCTCTAAGGTTCAGATTCCTCTTGTACAAAATAAACAAGTTAGGTTAAATGACATATGTGGACCCCTTCTACCTGTAACATACTATAACAAAATTTTACACCTTACAACTACATTAGCAAGACATGTACATGGATGAAAAGGCATCTTTTTTACTAGTGTAATATTTTTGAAAAAGTTCCTCAAATATTAAACTGATGCAGATGATGAAATAAATATTTTAGGAGTATGTACTATGTTGATGAATCATTTCTACTTTTCTATATATAGAACTGAGAAACTGAAAGGATCTATAGCAAAGAACATGTTGTCTCTCTCCTTGTTTGAAAAGTCTTCACACTCTGTGAACTACAAGGAAATGTATGACTAATCACATGGGTAGATGTGTTATTCAACTTTTGGTAGCTGTGACTAAAATACCTGACAAGAACAACTTAGAAGAAGGAAAGTTAATTTTGTCTCAAGGTTTCAGAGTTCAGTCCACGGTCAGCAAGTTTCATTGCTCTGGGCCTTAGGTGAGGCAGAGCAACATGGCTGAAAGGCAAATCAGTAAAGCTAAGAGACGATGGAAGCTGGGAAACAAAGAGGGCAAGAGAAAGGGGCCCACAGGGAATATGAACCCATTCAGAGCATATCCCCAGTTACCCATTTCCTCCAGCCACACCCCATCTGCCTACAGATACCACCCAGTTAGTTCATTCAAACTAGGGACTGATTAGGTTATGGGTCTCATAATCAAATCGTTTCACCTCCAAACATTCGGCATTTACACAGGAACTTTTGTGGGACACCTCATATCCAAACAGTAACACTGCACCCTGACCCCCAAAAGCTCATGCCCAGCTTGTAATGCAAACTACAATTATTTCATTTCCAAGAGTCCCCATAGTCTTAAAAGTTCCATCACTGCCCAAAAGTCCAAATCAAGTCTCTTCTGAGTCTCAAGGCAAACTCTTAGCTGTGAGTCCCCGTAAAAAATAAAAAAGGAGGATACATATATCCAATACACAATGACATAAGGGAAACATTCATATTCCTAAAAAAGTTATGGGACCCAAACAAGATTAAAACTCATCCGGGCAAATGTTAGGTCCTGTAGTGCCGCATCCAGCATCTGGAATGCATGATGAGATGTTCTCTCCAAGGGCTTGGGAATTCCCACCCCTCTCACCTTGCTGATTGCAGTGTTCATGACCTCTCTCTTAGCCTGGTTCTCTAACAGCCAGCAGTTTTCCTCAACAAACAGTCCACACTATGGGCATCTCTTAATCCAGGGGTCTACACTGTAGCTTTCGTTTCCTTCTCAAAGCTTCAGGTGTCTCCCTACCAGGGGCTTCGCACAGGGACTCCAACTCTACCACACATTGCCTGGCCTCCCAGGTCTTCCTTTGAAATCTCAGTGGGAACTTCCATGATCCCCCTACCTTCAATATCCTGCACTCCTGCAGAACCAGCACTGCGTGCACAATCCCAAGGTCTGCAGGCAGCTTCAGTAGTAGTCAGGCTGCCTTGACCAAAGCTGCAACAGCCTCTGTGTGCTTAGGTGGTTGAGCACTGTGAAACAAATCCTGGAAAAACAATTTTCTGGGCACCTCTGTAGGAGCAGGGTACCCCCATGGCCTCTTAATAGAGTCTTTACTTCCACATTCCTGAGCCTGCAATGGGTTGGTCTTGCCAATTTCTAAAATGCCCTCAAACCATCTTTCCTACTGTCTCAGTACAAAGTGTTAATTTTCTCTTTATTTGCTGTAGTCTCATGAAGAACCACACCTTCATTGACCCCAACTGTACATGGACTCTTCTGGCCAAACTACAAATGTTTGAAGTCTTCCTTCTCTGCTTTCTGCTCCTGATTCTCACAGCATCCTTGGCTGAAAGTTTCCAGGAAAAACCCATGTCACTGCCTGAATGCTGTGCTGAAATTTCCTCTGTCAAATTAATTAGTCTTCAACTTTTAAATTCAGCCTCACACAAAGTCTCAGGACATGGGCAAAATGATGACAAGTTCTTAGCCAGAATGTAATATGAATGGCCTCGTGTCCAATTTCTAACAGAGTCCCTGTTCCCCTCTAAAACATCAAAAGCATAGTCTTTACTGTCAGCATACCTCTCGGTATTCTGGTCTTCTGAGCTCCCACCAAAATCATCCATTAAGCTCTGCTTACTACATTCTAAGGCTTCCCCAGTCTGTACCTCCAAAGTTTTCCAAACTCCTCTCACAAACCATTTCCAAAGGCTTCTGAATCACATGGTCAAGTCATAGCATCAACTGCACTCCTGGTACCAATTTCTCTATAAGTCAGCTGTTTCCTGCTACAGCCAAAATACCTGAGAAGAACAACTTAGAGAAGGAAAGGTTTATCTGGTTCATGATTTCACAGGTTCAGTCCACGGTTGGCCAGTTCTATCACTCTGACTCCAACATAAGCTGGAGCATCATGAAAGTCGTGGTAGAAGAAAGTTACTCAGTCCATAGCAGCCAGTAAGCAAAGAGAAAAAGGAAAAGGAGTCACAGGGAATATGAACCCTTCGGGTACAACCCAAGTTACCTACCTCCTCCAGCCATGTCCTACAATTACCACACCTGTTAGTCCAGTCAAACTAGGATGTACTGATTAGCTTACAGCCTCACAATCTAATCATTTCATCTCCAAACTTTCCTGCATTAACATAAGAATATTTGGGGGATATCTCCTACCCAAGCCATAACAGATATAGTCTAGTATTTGCTAAATTAAGATACTATCTGTTATTATTCTTACCAGCCCCCGACCCCACCCCTCCCTTCCCTCTATGCTATCTACCCTTCTACCATTCTTGCCACCCTTCCACCCCGAATTATGCATCATAATTCACTTATCAGAGAGACCATTCGGCCTTTGGATTTTTGGGATTGGCTAATAACAGAATGTGTGACAGACATCATTGCCCTGTGTACGTCTATGAATGCACAGATGGTGTGACTCTACTTTGTGTACAACCAGAGAAACAATAGCTGTACTCCATGTGTGTTCAATGAATCAAAATTAAATAAATTTTAAAAAAGATACTATCTGTTCAATCCACCTTAAAATTTGAAAGGTCTAAGATATTACATATTAAAAGACTTCACAATCTTACAGAAATAAAAATTATTATTTCCAAGGCATGTAGGCAAATTAGACTAACCTCTCTTAAGTGGCAAAAACTAGCAAATTTTGAAACATGAAAATAGAATGATATTCAGAAGGGTTGATTATTGTAGCAGAGCACCAACACTGGTGAAAGAAGCATTTAACTGATGGGTAGAACCAAGTCAATGAAACATTTTAATATTCTAGAATTCTCGAAAAGCCAATATCTCTTTAGAAAATTTCTCTAACACACACTGATTGTTTTGAGTTGCTAACATTTAGTGACATAAAAAATTGCCACCATAGGGCCTAAAATTGTATTTTTATGTAATACTATTATACAAGATAGATGATATGAAGGAATGTACAGTATCTAAATTAACCATAAACTCTAAAATGCATTCACTTAAGAAATAGGAGAGAATATTTTCAAAAGAAAAGAAATCTTGGAAAATGAGAAGAGTTTTGGATCACATAGTAGCATGTCTATTTGCACCACTGGCAGGCAGTCTTATGTTCTATCACAGTTCATCTGAATCCAACTTCTAACATTCAACAAACCTCTCTTCTGGAGCATATATAATCTATTATACCACTTTCTTCCAAAGATCCTTTCCAAAATCTGCCTGGTTCTAGACTAATGATCTCCAAAATCTCCCAAGTTATTAATTCTTTAGCTCATCCTAGGAGACTTCAACGATCACACTGGACCTATTCAAGACACAACTTTCACCCTTCATTCCACAGTAGTTACTTGCATTCTAGCTAAGTAAAAAGAAAAGAAAAAAACTTTGCCAAAATGACTTAGTCCACTTCTGGACTCAAAATACTCAATTTCTTTTAAATTCAGTTCCCTTTACCCACTGGCAACCACAGTCCAAAAATATTAATACATATTTTAACTCTTTTGAGAGTCAAGAGAGATGCCATTTACAAAACTTTTATTACAGTACATTGCTATAATTATTCTATTTTATTATTAGTTATTGTTAAACTCTTACTATGCTTAATTTGTTTAAGCTAAAATTTTTCACAGAGCTATGTATAGGAAAAAAAATTACATATAAGGTTCAATTCTGTCATGGTTTCAGGTATCCACTGGTAATATTGAAATGTATATCCACAAACACTACTGTAAACCTATTTCTGGCTGCACTTCCCTTTCTACCAAGTCTGAACACGTTCAAAAAATAGATTTAAGAGGCTGGCTCTTAAGTCTGTAATCCCTGACTTAGGAGACTGAGGAAGGAAGACTCAAAGCCTACAGCACCTGATATGCCTAGGAAGTCCAGATACTAACCCATCCAAACCCTTCTTATAAAATCTGGAAATTTGGGGCTTAGGAGAAAGAAACATAGAAGACAAGAGACGAAGGAATTTAAGGAGGCAAATTTAAGACCAGCCAGGCACAGCCAGACTTTGTGTCAAAATAAAACAAAAAGGACTAAGGGTGCAGCTCAGTGATAGATCCTTTGCCTAAAATGTGTGAGGCCCTGGTTCAATCCCCAGTACTACAGGAAAAAAAAAGAAGAGAAAGAAGAAAGGAGACTTATTTAATCAGATTTCCTCCTCCTAAAAGAGATATTTAGGACTAATCCTAAGTAGCATAGTTTTTGATCCACTCCCTATTTGTACTGCAGGCAGACTTAATAATCCTAACCACTATATTAAAAGAGGTTCTTTCCTTGATTTAGTAAATATTTGTTGGTCACTTAACATAAGATAAGAATTTTTCTAGGAATTTTTCTAGGAAGAATAAAGAAAACAAAGACTCCAATCTTATGAAGCTTCTTCTATTCTAATGGGGAAGGAAAAATAGTTAAATATATAAAATGCCAGGTAGTGATAAACACAATGAAGGAAGAACAGAATACAGGGAAACAGAATAGTCATAATGTTATCTTTGGGAAATGGGTAGGATCTGGGAAAGCTTCATTAATAAGGAGAATCAAAGACTTAAAGAAACCAAGATAATGACTCATCATTAATTTACTAAATTGTTACATTTGAATCCTGCTTTTGCATCCTTATTCTGCTGATCTTTCTGCAGCATGAGGTATTGTTGATAAATCCCTTCAATCTTTAAATTCCTTCCTTTCTTGGCTTCTATGTTTCTTTCTCCTAAGCCCCAAATTTCCAGATTTTATAAGTAGGGTTGGGATAGGTTAGTATCTGGACTTCCTAGGAATATCAGGTGCTGTAGGCTTTTTCTAGGACACATCCACTATTCCATAAACATTAGTTTCTTCTCCTCTTTCTTTTTTTTTTTTTTTGGAACCAGGGATTGAACTCAGGGACGCTCGGTCACTGAGCCACATCCCCAGCCCTATTTTGTATTTTATTTAGAGACAGGGTCTCAACTGAGTTGCTAAGGGCCTCACTAAGTTGCTGAGGCTGGATTTGAACTGGCGATCCTCCTGACTCAGCCTCCCAAGTCGCTTGGATTACAGGCGTGCGCCACCACGCCCGGCTTCTCCTCTTTCTTTTAATGACAAATCTTATAATTTCTCTAGAGTCTCCCACCCTAATTTCCTGTCCTCCTCAGTTCTGAAGCATTAGTTTCTTGCAAGTTTCTTCCCTCATTTTGTTAAATACGGTTTGCCTGGATGATTGCACCCATTTGCATCACATATGCCAATAACTACTGAACCAAAAGCTCCAAGTACATATATATTTCCAAGCAACTATGAGATCCTTCCATAGGGCACCCCCAAGTACTAAACAAACACATTTCTAAAGCCAAACTCACTACCTCACCCAGCAAACTTGATTTTCCTCTTAAAGATATTACCCATCTCCTAGTTAAAGCTAGAAAGCTGCTTCATCTTTGATTTCTTTTCCATTTCACATGTAGCAATGATATCTCAATTTTCTACCTCAGAAGTATCTTCTACATCTGTCCTCCCTTTTACTTCTTCATTCCAATGCCTTAGTTCCAAACCTCATCACATCTAGGCATTTCAGCCTCTTTCTTCTCCAGTCTATCCAAATCTATCTCGGTATCACCATAATTACTTAGGGAGATGGATGACATATTATGTTTTACTTGCTTTATTTCACTGAATAATTGGCACCACTGCATAATCAGTGCACCCTGTTTTGCGTCCAAAATTGCACAGTCACATGGTATAATTCTGTTCATCACCTCACGTAAAAGGTAAACAGAGCAATAATGTATTTACAGTGGCATATGGATACTCATTAATCTTCTCATGCACTGCACGGACAGAGCTTAAAATTTTCAGAGTACATACATTGTCAGTGTATTTTTGAAAGTCAATCTGTGGTGTGTTTAGAGGGCTGCAGTACTAAAGGTAAGCAAGCACATCTTATATGAGTGGAACTGAGGACAGCACTCCGATTACTAAACCAATGATAGCTGTGCAGAACCTTCAGACACAGATTAAATTTTCTAAGTCCATACTTTGTAACACTGTCGTAAATTTTTTCAAGTATATTATTTCAACTACAATGCACAAATCAATAACAACTAATATGTTAACTTTTTTTCTTGGATTGGAAAAATGTCCGTCAAACTGTCATGAAGAAATGATATGTGTAGGTTTGGACTATTCAATTTTAATATATTTTCAGTATTTTGTGTATCCTAATGTTGCACTAGGGACAGCTGGCAATTAAAGATTTTTAAGTAAAACCAGCATATTTCTTAAAAAACAAAAACAAAAAAAACTTCACATAATGGTTGTACCCCAATTTAAAAACTTTTTTCTTTTTAGATATACGTGACAGTAGAATATATTGTATCCCGTTTTTTTTGAAAAAAAAAAAAAAAGGCATGAAATTTGTGACAACAGTGTGGTGAAATACAGCATGGTAAGGAATACTGGACTATCATTAAGCATCTAACACATTTCCTATGATTTTATCCATCCAATAAACATGTGCTGGGGGGTCTTCAACATACTAGACATTAGCTAAATGCTTTAAGTATTTAATAAAATGGTAGTTTAGTATTCAACAACAGTTTTTTATAGCTAAGAAAGCTGGGGTTCTTCTGATTACATAAGTTACCAAATCATACAAAATAAAAGGAAACAAAGCAAAGATTCAAACATAAGCCTCTTCAATACATTTGCCTTTAAAGTATCTGGCATCCAACTCAGTCCCCAAAATACAATGACTGCTAAAAAAAATTAATAAAGACAATTATTCAGTGACCTAGTATATATTTATCCTAAGGAAAAACAAAGCAGAATAATAGGACATAATGGCTACCTTCAACTAGAAAAAGGACAATACTATAGAAGAACAATTTCATTTCTAATCAAGTTTCAGAAGGCAACACTAAGATCTAATAATTTTAGCAACCTAAGAGGAATAAGTAGTCTGATCTTTGCCATAATTGTTACAATCACATTATGAAGGAAATGACCATATTGTATGTAAGAATAAAGTCTGCTTAGATTTCATTTGCTCTTCATCTTACATTTTACATTTACATTTAACTTCTAAGAGACTGGAACTTTCCTAAATCTCAACCTATTTTTATTGTTCTTAGATACATCTCACAACCTTAAAGTGAAAAGGAATTAAAGGCTTAGTTTTAATTGTTCAAACCATTCAGAAGTGCTCAGTTATCAACTATACAAAATATGAGCATTAACTTAAATTTGGTTTCAAAATGTAGTGTTCAGTGTAATAGCTCATCTCTTTGACAATTCAGGAGCTTAAAAGCCCTAGAAGACAAAAAGTGGTATAAGATTTACAAGCAAATAACACTATGACACATTATGCAAACTTGAAGATTTTACACTAGATACAGCAATATAATGTAATACTGCAATATAATGTGTATCCAACACTGTCAAAGGACTAGATTTAAATTTCCAATACAGGGAAAAGACATGTCTATCACTGTATCAATATTTATTAAATGAAGGCATAGATGAATGAATTAATTAACAGCAACCTTAAGATTGAAAGTTTAATCTTTGTAAATGTGATCTAATAGGAACTAATTTTTTAAAAGAAGAAGGGGGTAGGGGAATGAAGTAAGAAAGGCACTGTCCTCCCTTCGACAGAAAACTCAGAGCTTTATTAGGTTGAAGCATCTGACCAAAATTCAACTGTTTTGCCAGACAAAAAACAATTTTCATATATTTCAACCTCATTAATTACAATTAGACACATTACAGTTTAGGACCCCGTCTTATTTTTTCCAAAAACATCAACTACTATTTAACATGATATAGCATAACCTAGACCCATAAAACATGCCCATACCATACCATATCAGAATGTATATATTTCTCCAACCATGGAATTTAATATTATAATAGGCTTCCATTATATTTTAAATGTAATCTTAGTAAGGTTTCAATAATACTACCAGAACTGTTAAAAGTGTAAGGTCTACAAAATGGGTAGGGCTTTGACTATTTTTATTCTTTGGTACATTTTCAGGGCAGAATAGTGCTTAGAACACAAAAGTGAAAAATTAGATGAAGATCATTGCTTTAATTGTAGATGTTGAATAAAAAAATAAAAATATGCACAGTAAAGTACTTCATGTGCATTATAATCATCTTATAAGAATTCCAGAACCCATGCCGCAATTCACTTTGTCATATCACCACATATTTTAAGATAATTTAAAAATAAGATACCTCCAGAGAGTCCACTAAACAAGAGCATCTTGTTTAGAAAAGAGTACTATCAGTAGTACAATTTCTTATTTTATGGAACATTCATAAAATAAAGTAAGCAAGCATTATCGTCCCAGGTCATAGCTGCAGCTGCCCACAAATGAAGAACTGTCAGAATTCATCATCATAGAGGTGTTCAATAAGTGTGTTAGCTCAAAGGAAAAGTACAAAATAAACTCATACTCATGTTATTCCATTTGCTTTTAGATTACAAATAAGTAACCAGTTACCACTTTTCACTTCATAACACAAATATTTTTCTCTCACACAACAATACAAAGGGTTCAATGCCTTTGCTTATTCTTAATTTCACCTGAATCCATGTAAATTAGGAGAAAACAGGAAGCTAAAATCAAGACAACAGGATCTTTCTATCTGAACGCTTGCTCATCATCAGAAGGATTAACAATTTAAAAAGAAATGTTTGAAGCTGTTGTTGCCAATGCTGGTTTTTTTTTCCTTCCTTTGTTTTTCAGCGACTGCTGTCCTTACACAGAATAAAATGGACAGAGAATAGAGGAAAAGTGAAAGAACAGGGAACAAAGCAAAATCTGGAGTCATGGTTACAGCACAAGGATAAACCCAAAGATAAGGAACCAATACTAGTTCTACCTTACACAATCCTTGCGAATAAACCATTAAATCCTTCTGGTAATTCATTGTCCTGGCTCTAGAGCTGGCCAGCGACACTGCCTTAGGAGATGCTCTGGCACCTCTCTGATGGAAGATGCTGTACAAATGGAAAAACGGTTATCTAGGGAAACTGGCCAAGAAAGTGTCAGAAGCTGGCTGGAGGTGGGAGACAAATCCCGTGGAACCAGAAAAGTCTTGGCGGTGGGGAGGCCGTGGACATTTACCGAGACCAGATTGCAAGGAAAACAAAATTTGGCCAGAGCCTGTGATTACGGGCGATTACAGGAAACTCAGAGGAGTTCCGCCAAGACCAGAAAACGGCAGGAGAGGACGTGCGGGCGTGAGCCACAGGCAGGCTCCCGCCGGGGTGGTGAGCCCAGTTTAAGACCGTCTGAGGCGGGGCAGACTGGGAGTCATTCGTTCCCCGGCGCCGGGGGCTGTCCAGCTCCTGCTCGCCCGGGCCTCCGCAGGCGCGGCGGGAATCCCCACTCTGGACGTGCCCTCGCCTCCCTGGGATTGGTGTCTAGGGCCCCAAGTGCTCCGGGCCTGCGCTAGTTTCCCGGCCCGCATCCCTTCACCTCCTCACCTTCCAGCCCCTCCATTGCGCCACCGCCTCCGGCTCCGCGCGACTCTTTCTCAGCAGCACCCGCCGCCGCCCAGCTTTGGCTGTAGCAACCCAGCCGCACCTCCCACCCGCTAACATCCCAGCCTCCCATTGGTCCGCGCAACGGGGCGGGGCTCCGGAGGGGCGTGGACGCGGCGGGGAGCTGCTGGGACGTGCCTACCGCGGTCTGAGCCCTGCTCCCTTAGGTTCGCGGCTCTCGCGGTCGCCCTGCTGGGGAGCCCGAGCCGCTTCAGATTGTGTTTTGCAATCCAGTAGCGCCTTTGTTCGACTCCAACTTCGTTTTGCTCCTTACTTTAGTTTCCTTTTTAGAGTATCTCAGTGCCCAATGGACTCCCCATCTCCAATCAATGCAAGTATGTCTCCTCGCCTCTCCTGCGCGAACTCCGTATGCAAAAAGCAAACGATTCCAATATCCTGGTGCTGTACTCTTCTAGGCAGCATTCTCTCTATTTCCCAGTCTTTGGTCACAAGACTTTGCCACAGTGTATCCCCTAGACTTTATTTTCACACACAGTTTCATGAGTTAAGACATCATTTTCTTTGAGAAATCATGTTTTCTGTCCGGGATTGTGCGACCGAGATTGCTCTAACTTCTTGAAAACAATTTCCTCAGCTTCATGAAAGCTTGGGCCAAAAATTAGAAGTGAAACCTAACCCTCCCCCATCTTCCTCTACTTTTGGCCTACCCTGACCCTGTGCTTTATCATCCTTGAGCCAAAATAGTGTGCTGGCTTGCTAACTAATGAGATAACATCAAAACTATGCTTGATCAGGGAGTTTAAACTGGGGAGCTAACCAACTACACAAACCATTCTATTAGTCTTGCTTAACATTCTTAACACATTTCACCCAAACTAAGTTTCTTTGGAAACTGGATTTAGTAGTGATAAGCTGTTTTGTTTGTTCCCTGTATTATATAGACCAGCAAGTCAGTATCAATAGCCATGTATTGAATATAACAAACCTTACATTATTTTTCTTATTAGCTTGTGTAGTTGAAAAATCTTGACATCTTGTCTAACTTTTGCCTACAATTAAAAGTATGCATTGCACTTACAAACCAGCAACCTTTTGAAAGGAAGATTCTTACCATCCATTTACATGAAGGTTTTGTTTTTATAAAAAGTAAATTTGAGGTCTGAATGTCTCATTGGGAAGATGCTGTAAGTCACTTGAATGTTGTAGTCCAACTCTCGTATGGAATCATGTAAGAAAAACTGCAACCATGGCTGGGCACAGTGGCACAGGCTTGTGTTCCCAGTGACTTGGGGACTGAGGAGGAACAATGGCAAGTTTGAGGCCAGCCTCAACAACTTATCAAGACCCTGTCTCAAAATGT
Organism: Glaucomys volans; assembly: GCA_020662805.1. Lineage (NCBI taxonomy): Eukaryota > Metazoa > Chordata > Mammalia > Rodentia > Sciuridae > Glaucomys > Glaucomys volans. The sequence goes on from JAJEJO010004602.1 coordinate 387,711, forward strand.
TAAAAAATAAAAATAAAAAGGGTCAATCATGCAGCTCAGTGTTAAAATCACCTGAGTTCAATCCCCAGTACCAAAAAAAAAAAAAAAAAAGGAAAGAAAGAAAAAGAAAACTTCAACTATGCCTGAATTCTGAATTACCTGCCCTTCCCCTGGTACTGCCCTGTCTCCTGTTCTTCTGGGATCCTGGGTGGAGCTGGTCAGACAGGCAATCTAGCTACTCTAGAATGAGTATGGAATGGTCCCTTTTCCTCGGTCAGTCCTGCTAAGCCAGAGTTAGACATTTGTTTATTTATTCACCTGGTTGGAAGTGTGGCTTTTAAAGGACATGAAGGAGGAAAAAGTGCACATAGAAGAAAATATAAAAATAAAGAAGTTGCCAGATATGGTGGCCCACACCTGCAATCCCAGCAGCTCAGGAGGCTAAGGCAGGAGGATCATGAGTTCAAAAACAACCTCAGCAAGGGCAAGGCGCTAAGCAACTCAGTGAGATCCTGTCTCTAAATAAAATACAAAACACGGCTGGGAATGTGGCTCAGTGGCTGAGTGCCCCTGAGTTCAATCCCCAGTTCCAAAAAGTAAATAAATAAATAAATAAATAAATAAATAAATAAATATGCCATTTACAAGTAACAAAGTTTCTTTACAAATTACAAGTTCTTGTACTGAAGTCAAGATAAATATTGAATTGACTGATACATATCTTATTGAACGTGAAAATCTACAGTAATAATAATGGTAATGACAGAAATGTCAGGCAGGTTTTGGTCCTTTTATATTCTTGTCAGAGAGACAATTTTACAAAGTAGATACTACAATCTTTATTTCTCAGAATTAAATTCCTCATTTTCTAGATGATAGAACCTGAATTTAAATTACTCTAATTGTAAAGTCTGTAATGCTTTCATTGGGATACCCACTTCCTTGCTTTTCTTGTCTTCTAGCTACATCAAATGTGTAAATTCAATTGGGTGTTTAGACAGGCTGTTTAATTTATATTAAAGTAGTTGATTTCTACTGTGAATCTTAATTCTTTAAACATGCTTGCTGGCCTTTTCTATAGGTCTTAGCTTACAAGACTTTCCTACTACAACTACCTTGATTCCTGCGGCTTTTCTCTCGTCTTTACTCCTGAATCAAGAGGACTTCTTCCTTTCTGCCTTCATAAGTTTCTTCCTCTGTTTCCTACATGCCTGGCAGGTGAGTCTATTCCTTTTTGTTCTTTTCTGACTTAGCTCCTTCACTCTTTTATTCCATTTTTCTGATGCATTAATTCAGTAAGAACTTATGGATTACCTTCTGTTTCTCAGGTCCATTCATCACTAACCAATTGCTAGAATATATGAAGCTCAGTTTCTTTCCTTGTGTTCCTAACAGACAGCTACTATATGTACATGCTATTTTTAGCTGCCAAGTGATCTTGTTAGTTGATATAAAAGAGATCTTCCCACATTCTTATCATATTAAAAGCAAAGTGTCAGAAATGTTTACTGACTTGGCCCAGACAACAAAACTAGGAAGTAGCTGAAGTAGAAATTGAACCCTTATCTTTTTATTAATTCATCTCCATGATTATTTCCACTTTGCATTATGTTCCTCACAACCACCATTCCCTGAAGCTGATCCACATTTTTTCTTCACCTTCCAGAAGGCTGAGCAAGTGACACATATCTCCTTATTTGGAAGCTACAGCCTTTTGTTGGATTTCGCACAAAGTTCAAGTTCCTTTTCAAAGAGAACCTTTGGTTCTCAGATTATTTGTAGAGCACAGCTGAAAGAGATTCTGAATCTCAGTGAGAACACTGCTTAGTTTATCAACTCTGCCGTATAGGGCATTTCTTCCTTCCACGGCCCTGAAAGGAATTATCACAATTTCGTATGCAAAAATTAATTCATATATTTGGTAATCATATTGTAATGATAATTTTCATCAAACACACAAATATATTTCCTTTGAAGTGGGAAAATGGGCTGTTGAACAGTTTTATAGATTGAGGAAGCATATTTTGAGTGGTCTTTTATCAGTTTTAGTTTTCAGATTGAAGTAAAATAAAATTATTTACATGTTCAGGGCAGAAATGGTGATAGTTTATCATTGCCTGGGACACTCAGAAAGCAAAACTATGTAGCCTGTCAATGGTGAAGATTTGTTGAGATAAAGATGTTCTAGACAAGAGAACACCAAGAAAAGGAAAGGAAACCTTAAAATAGAGAAGAATCTAAAGCAAACTTTGTTTCCTTCCACCATTGTAGAGCTACTCTGTTCATAGTGGATTATTCTCTCTTTCTCCTCCAGTTCCCCCAAAGAACTGTAATTCCAGAAAGAACCTCTGTTCTCTAACACTTTCATAACTAATTTCTAGTTGGAAAACAATAAACTTTTTTAATGTTCAATTATGATTCCACTTATTTATCCTTTGCTACCAAAATTCCAAATAAATTTTCCATTGCAACTGAATTCTATTAATTCAGGTATTTATTGAGGTCTTCCTGTGTGCGAAAACACTATTCTGGGCCTCACAGAGAGCTTCAAAGAAATTCTCTCATCTCTAGGATGTTAGCATCTAGCAAAGAAAGTCCTGGATAAGACATGAGACAGAGCAATAGAGGAGGTATGTTTGTTAAGTCAGTTGTCATGAAGAAACTTTTAAAAACAGTTTCAGGAAGACATTTATGTGAATGAAAGAACTTAAAAAGTTTTATAGAGAAGCAGAGCTTAAACTGTACCTTGAAGAGTATATTGGATAGGTAGAGATCTCTAAGTATTAGGGGACAATGGCATATTCTCCTTAAAATGTTGTAAGCTTGGCACGTTCTGAGAGAGTGACTAAAGAAGCAAGGAGAGTGTTTATTTATTTTTGTTCATATGTAACATTTTTCTAGGCTAAATTACAGAAGACAGGCATTATGGCTACATAACTTTCTTTTTAATTTCAGGTGCAGTTTTCATATTAGCTATACATCCTGGTACACAGCATATACTTTAACTGTCCATGTACATTTGATTTTTAAATCTGATTATTTTTCATTCATCCATTTTAACTGTTTACCATCCTGCTTGCAATAAGCCCCATTTTATTGCATTTACATTCCAAGCTCACAGAAACCATTGAGTGTATGTGATTCCTTGAAACATATGGTGCTGTTTTATGTATGCATCTGTTTTTAATTGACAAAGAGACATTTTATGTGGGCTTCACTGTGCTTGTAATTGTTATATTTCAATTAATTTTAATTTTTAAATTTAACTTATAACTTTAATGTTATCTTTCTTACCATTCTTTTAGAGATTGACCCATGCTGCTATATGTAATACTAGTTTATTGCTTCCGAACAGTGTGTAATATCTTACTGTATACATTCAGGACATTTTACTTATCCATTCCTGTAGCAAAGAGCACCCAGCTGTCTCTAACTCGCTGCTACAATGAACATCTTTGTTCCTGTCCCCTTATGAACCTGGGCTCAAGTTCCTCTGGGATACATCCCTGGAATAGATTACCGGATCCTATTTATTTTCACTGAGTATGCCCAGATTGCTCTCTATAATGGCAGTTCCAGTGTATACTCCCATCAGCAGTGCACAGAATACCCATCTTCCTATATTGTGTTATTGTGTTAGTAGCTGGCTTACTTGTAGTTTTTTCCAGTTAGTTGAAAGTCAAGGATTTTTCTTCATCAACTTACAAATCAGATTTGACTTTCAATAATTTGCTTAATGTATTCTCAAATTGTTCTTGACATCTATTTCTTATGAATTTGTAAATATCTTATGTAATATAGATGATAACCCCTTGTTAATTTCAATTAAATGAAAAATTTTCTTCCAGTTTGTCAAATACTTGATAATTTTCCCTGTGATGTCATTCATTGAAGAGAAATCTTTATTTCTGTCAAATCCATCAATATAATATTCCTCTTTGTCCATGGTGGATGCATTCCAAGATACTCAATGAATGCCTGAAACCAGTAGAGTACTTAGCCCTATATTAACTCTATAAGTATATATCTATGATAAAGTTTAACTTATAAATTTGGCACAGTAAGAGATTAACACAATAATAATAAAATAGATCAATTATAATAATATACTGTAATAAAGTTGCCATCTTCACTACTCTTTCTCTTTGAAGCAAGAGTAAAATAAAGGTTGCTTAAATATAAATATTCCGATACCATGGCAGTTGATTTCAAAAACAAGATGGCTACTAAGTGCTTAGCAGATGGGAAACATGCAGCATGAATATGCTGGACAAAGGAATAATTCACATCCCTGTCAGGACAGCAGGATGGCATGAAATTTTATCATGCCACTTAATGCAGCACACAATTTAAAATTATACATTGTTTATTCTAGAATATTTTATTTAATATTTTCAGCCTCAGTTGACCATAAGAAATAAACTATGGAAAGAAAAACCATGGATAAAAGGGGACTACAGTATATGTTTCTTATGGATTGTGCATTTTGCCCAGGGGGTGGGACATAATGAGTTTTTTTTTATTATTTGTTATTTTTATTTATACAGTAGAATGTATTTGACATATCATATATGCAGGGAGTATGACTTCCCATTTTTTGTGGTAATACATGATGTGGAGTAACACTGGTTGTGTATTCACATATGAATATAGGAAAATTATGTCCAAAATTTCTCTTCATCTGTAGCTTATGAGGCAATTTGCCTACACATTTTTCTGTGTTATACTTTCTATCCTTCCTAATCAGGTTTTTATTCTCTTAAGAGGTCATGTTTACATATGATATGTATTAGGAATACAATCTTAGTCTTCTCTTTGTACTAATTCAGTTTTTCAAAACATTCTCTAAAAAGGGGAAATAAATTCAGAAATACCACATTTAAAAATAAGGTGATAATTCTGCATAACTTTGTTCTTCTAAACATAAAAACTTGAAGAAATGGATTTTTACTGGATATAATAAAAAATTGGGATAAAAGAAACTTCAGTAGAATGAAAGTGTTATGAAATTGAAATGATTGATTTCACTTTCATGCCTAAATGGGGAAGGATTTACAGGTGAGTTTTACAAACTTTTGAAGGCTAAGGTAATCTCAGTTATATACATGTTGTGTCATAAAATTTTAAAAGAGGAAGAGCTCAAAAATAATTTTCTAAGACCAGTAAAAACTTGATTTCAAGCAATATAAAGGTAATACATGAAAAACATAGGATTATCTCTCTTCTAATACTATATGCAAAAGTCCCAAATAATATTGACCATGTTCAATCACATCATTATTAAATTAGATTTATTTGAGGAAATATAGCATAAATTTTATAGTTCTGTTTTTTTATTTAATCCATCATAAGCGTGACAGTCAATTAATTCAGCATTTGAGATCTTTAAGTTACATTCCTGTGCCAGTTTTTGTTATTCTTTGCATTGCTGAATCCACCAAAGATGTATGTGTATGATTAATGATGGTGAGCAGAAGAAGGCTGATGTTAAAGAGGGTATGTAATATCTAGAAAATTTGTACTAATAGTACTTTATTATTTTATTTTCTGCCTCTGGTAAACAAACCAGTTGGAATGGGGAGTGGGTGGGAAAAAGGTAAAATGTGTATCTGGTTTTAAAGACTAAATTCTCATATTTAGGATTTCATACCTTGATTTGAAGCACATTTGTCCACTAACTAGATTTGTGGTGCGACTGATGACTGCAACAGAATTAGCTCTTTTGTTTGGAATCAGGTTGGAGGAAGGGGTGTAGAGAGGTTTGTGTGGGAGGTGAATGGCTTAGTCTTATATAAGGAGAATGTAACACGAGACCATGGGAGACCAGAACAGAAGGGGACACAGAAACATACAGATATGGGAGGTTGTGCAGAGACTGTTCAGTGTTCTGTAATATCCTTTTATTATTATTTTCATAATAGTATCACTGATACTTTAGCTGAGCCTATTGACACATAATAATGACTATATTCCCTAACTTTCTTGAAGCTAGGTAGTCCAGCTATTATGGCAAATTCTGTGTAATTTTTAATTTACTGTTTAAAAGAGAGGGTGTGCCATTCTTGCCATTCTTCTTCTTTTTGTTGTCTCCTGTTTGCTAGAATTTGGACATGATAGCGGGAGCTGGAATAGCTGTCTTGAATTATCACAAGGAGGCTTTAGAAATAGAATGCAGTCATAAGAGCTAAAAGCCAGAGGAAACCCCGATCTCTGCACCTGGACCATTGTCTCTAGGCTTATACAAGAGAAAGAAATTATTTTGCCTTAATTTTTTTTTTTTTTTTTTGAGAGGAGAGAAGTGGTAAGGGAGGTTGGTTGTTATTTACAGCTAAATCTAATTCTCAGAAAAGACAGATTTAGGATAGGGAATGTGACAACAACAAAAAATATTCTAATGTCTTGTATGTTACTGGGTAACTCAACAATTTGAATTGGTACAAATGCCCATAACTGATTTGGAGAAGTTGTGAACTTCTGCTTTATCAGTTTTGCCTGCTATCTTCAGGAAAGCCAAGTTTTTACAGATGCTCATCTTTCTATTAGGAAAAAGGAAAAAACAGGAAGAAAACAAAAAAAGAAAAAATCAAGAGCTTTTCCTTTTTAGTTTTATTAATCATAACAACTTCCTGGGTCCTTAAAGCTTGCTTTGAAATGCTTTAAAGTATTATAAATAAGTAATGTTGATGTCATGGTGCTTACACAAGGTAAAGGAGGAAAATTCTATTATAAATTGCCTAATGAATATCCTGGCACTTCTTCATAGTTTTAAAAGACTTATGTCTCTTTTCTTTAGAACGACTATAGTTGTTCCTAATATCATTTATGCTGCTGTGTAACTCAGCAATTTGAATAGGTACCAGTGCCCAGAATTGATTTGGAGAGGTTCTGAACTTCAGCTTTATCCAATTTTGCCCATTTTCTTAGAAAAATAACTAATTTTCTGAAGCTACCTTTTAATGGAAATTCACCCTCTAAGTATTTGCTAACTACTAATATAATTAATTACTCAGATTTGCCTTAAGAACAAAGAAGTAAAAACATAAAGCTCAAATTTTCATTGTGGATGCTTAAGTAAAATTATCTACCATTAACTATACAAATGTCCACATTTGCAAACATATCTTATAAAAGTTTGCATTATTTACATTGAAAATATACTATCATATTTACTTATTTACTTGTGACATAGAATATATACCAAAAGTATGCATTTAGCATAATGTGTGTCTGATTTTAATAGCATGAATTCAATTGTTTGCTTGCTGTTTCTAAGAGACAGAGTTTCTTGCGCCTACTTGCATGTATGTTTCTTAGCAGCTCACAGCTAACCAACAGAACAGAAATAAGACTCTCCTGTATCTCTGTTTTCAAAACCTAATAAAGTTTATGTCTTCATATGAAAGAAATTATAGGCAATAAAGCATTAGCATTCATAAAAATTCACAAAACAAATCACACATAACTTAAAAAGCATTGATTTTTCAAAGAATCTGAATGCTATGAAAACCTATAGTGGATGTCATTCATTTTTCTTTAAAAAGGCTTTGAAATTTCTATCGAAATAAGAGAGGTATTAAATTTCTGTATTGTCTCTGTTACTATTATGAACATCAATGACCCTTACTAGTGTAGACTTGTTGCCTTTGGAAGGTGTATCTATCAATGTAGTCTAACTTCTTCCTTCTCCAAAGAATTGCCCTCCTTTGAAAGGGCACTACTATACCTGAGAGGTTATTGTCCTACCTTATGAATGGAAGTTCACAACCAGTGGCTAGCAGGACAGCTTCTTTGACCCAGAACTTCTTCAACCAGGTGGGTTGAAGCCAGTCTTCATATAAGACCACAGCCTTGCTTATCTTTCTTTTCCTGCCCTACTTCCAAACTTGTTTTCCTCAGGTGAAGCCATTTTCAGTAAATAACTTCCACAAGAATCCTCCTCTCAGTTCCTGCTTCTAGGGAATCTGACCTAAGACTTCTCTGTTGTTAGGTAGTAGCACCAAGTCAATGACCTACTGTTATTATTAAATGTTATTCCATCCCAAGGCCAGCTGACTTTTCGGTTTGGGATGAAAAAGATTGCCCTAACTTTCACTCTTACCAAAAATGTAAAATATTGATAAAAGAACATGAACAGACTTCATTTCAGCCCTGGAGTTTTCAGAATTGGTAATAACTCTATAGACTATCAACTATCCATTCCATACTTTTGATAATTATTCCCTACATTTTTCATGATACATTATTGTTTTGGAGAAACATATAGCTTCAGTGAATAATATTCAATAAATATTTGCTAAATGATTGATTAAATGTGAGTCAATTGTGTGGTCTTCCAAATAGTTCTTTTAGGAGGGATTTTTGTTTTGTTTTATTTATTTGTTTGCTTGCTTGTTTGATACTGGGGATTGAACCCAGGGGCACTTTACCACTTAGCTATGTTGCCAGCCGTTTTTATTTTTTATTTTGAAACAGTCTCACTCTTTGCAATGGGCCACACTAGGTTGCTGAGACTGGCATAGAACTTGTGATCCTCCTGTCGCAGCCTCCCAAGTTTCTGAGATTACAGGTGTGCACCACCATGCCTGGCTAGGAGAGATTTTTAAAAGAGAGATTTTATTTAACATATAAATGGTTAGGATTAATCCAATATTATGCATACCATTTCCCATAAAATCTTACGCAATTTTTATGATGTACCTATGAGGCAGGTGTTTTTCTTCCTATATCTATATGGAAAAATCTGAGGTTCAATAAGGCCAAGTAATTTGTTAAGAGTTAAAGTTAGTGAATTAGAAAAGTTTAATTATGAAAATAAATTCCTTTTTAACTTGAGAGCCCATATGCTTTAACCATAACTGCTTCTTATAGCTGAGAATGCTGAGTCCATTGAGAATGACAAAAGGCAAGACACTTAAGTTTCAGATGATGGAGGAGAGATCTGATAGTGTATGTTAGTAAGCTTTGCATTGCTGTGACCCAAATACTCTGACAAGAACAACTAGAGAAGGAAAAAATCATTTTTGCTCACAGTGTCAGAGGTTTAGTTCATGGTTGGCTACTTCACTCACTTTGGCCCCCAGACATGAGGTGGATCATCATGGCCAAAGGGGCCAGCAGAGAAAAGCTACTTAGTCCATGGTGGTGGGGAAGCAGAGAGGGGACACGGGTCCACAGGGAAGATAAACCTTTTCAGGTCACACCCCCAGTGATCCACATCCCATAGCCACACCTCAGCTACCTACAGTTCCCACCAGATACTCCATTCAAGCTAGGATCAACTGATTAGGTTTCAACTCTCATAATCATTTTAGCTTCAAACATTCCTGTGTTAACACAGGAACTTTGGGGGACACTTCACATCCAAACTATAACAGTGTTCAAGAAATGAAGTAAAAGCAAGCCATTTGAATTACCTTTAATTTTCCTCAATAACAGAATTTATATGTGATGGTAAATTTTGTGTGTCATCTTGGTAGGACCCTGTGTCCAGATATTTGGTCAAATGTTGTTTCGGTATTTCTTTTTTTTTAATTTTTTTAAAATTTTCAATGGACCTTTATTTTATTTATATGCAGCACTGAGAATTGAACCCAGCGCCCCACACAGGCTAGGCAAGTGCTGTACCACTGAGCTACAACCCCAGCGCTAGTTTATTTTTTTGGATTGTTTTTTGGAGGATATTAATATTTAAATGGGTAGACTTTGAATAAAGTTGATTACCCTCCGTACTATACATGGGCTTCATCCAATCTTTTCAAGGCCTTAATAGAATAAGGACTGATGTCCCCTAAGCAAGAAGGAATTCTGTCAACTGACTGTCTTTCAATTCAAACAGCAACTCTTCCTTACGTCTCCATCCTGATGGCCTAACTGTAGATTTTGGATTTAATGACCCTCCATAATCACATGAGCCAGTTTCTTAAAATTAAGTTCTTATTCTCTGTATATATACACATCCTACTGGTTCTCTTTCTTTAAATAATATTCCATGTTTACCAAAGTAGATAGGTAACCAATGCCTGGAAAACACAGAGCACAATCAAGAATATTCTCTGAGAGAACTTGTGGTCTTTACATCATCTCTGCCCTTTTCCAAATACCATTGGCTTCTTATTTTTAGAAGTAGATATTTTGTTTCTTAGTGTGTCAATTTGGACACTGCATCAAGAGGCAAACTCATAACCTAATTTTAATAAATCTGTGAGATCTTAACAATCTTCTACCAAATTTTACTCTAGAAAGATTTATTAAAATACCACTCAACATGAGTGATTGGTTGGCTAACCCACATACTTGACCTCAGATTTTCTAACTTCTGGTCCTTTACTCTTAAAGTTATATATGTTTGTGTCTTTTTTTATAGAAATTTTATGTAATTCAGTTCTAGGAATTGTAAAAATGAAAAACTGTCACCTCAGGAATTTCAGATGTAGTTAACTGAACATGTGAAGAATAAAATAATAATTATTATTCATGACAAATAAACAGCATAGAGGATATAATTAAGGGCCAAATGAAAACTACAGAATATAAAGAGTAAGGTATTTAAGTTATATTATTTTGGTCTGAGTTACTAAGGAAGGATTAATGAACAAAATGGGACAGTGAGGGTAGAAAATGTATAGAAATTTAAAATCTAGATAGGGTAATAAGATATGGAAAATGCTAGTAATACATGTTGATGTACTTAATATATACAATACTAGAATAAAAAGTTCATGTCAAAAAAGGCAGAAGATTTATAGGGAGAAATTCCCTATGGTTTGGAATTGGGATAGTTTCTTGTAGGAGATGGATTTTATATTTTGTTCTTGAAGGATATGTGCGATTATGACAGGTACTTCGGTTAGATCATAGGAGGAACAAAGGCAAAAAACCAAGCATGATAATGAAATGCAAAGAATAATAAAGCATGTTGAAGATGAAAAATTAATTACACAACTATTTACTGAGCACATATTTATGTGAGAAATTTTATTTAACCACTATATATAGAGAGTGATGAGTGCTAGGCCTCCAGATTAAAATTTATTACATAGATAATGAAGGGCCTTTAGCCTTGATGATTTATGAACACAGTGAAATATTTTTTGTGAAATATGATTTCAGGCAATGGTACCTAATAGAGACAGGGAGCATGTTTAAAAGAACACTAAAATGACTCAAGCCTGATGTGATGACTAGGCCTTTTGCTGGTAACAGAGTTAGTAGATCCAAGAGTATGGTTTTATAATATTTGATATTATCATTTTCCTGGACACATGTATACAAATCTTCCTTTGTCAATCATTCCAACTAACAGTGGGTTACCTTAAGTAGTTTATCCAGGAGAAATACTAGCCAAAAATTTGAAACAGAGTGTCACTTTAGTATTGGTTTGGCTAATGTTCAATATTCTATTGCAGAACCACAATAAAGCTTGGTTGAACTTCATAGCATTGTATTAGTCAGCTTGAATTGCCATAACAGAATAGCACAGTTTCTGTTAAGCAACTTAACAGAAATTTATTTTCTCACATTCTAGAAGCTATCAGTACAGGATAAGTGTATAAGTATGGTCGATTTCTGAAGAGGTCTCTATTGCTGGATTATAGAAGGTCACCTTTTCACTGTGTTCTTGCATGACAGAGAGTGTGTGGGAGATATTTTCTTCTTTTTTAGAGGGCCACGAATCCAATTGGATTAGTACCTACCCCTATGACTTCACTTAACCTTAATTACCTCCTAAAACCCCCTATCACCAAATAGAATCACATTAGGGCTTAGGGTTTCAATATATGAAGTTGGAGTGAGGGTGGCCACAATTCAGTCTATAGCAGCATTTATTTAGACATATTATTAGAGAATTAAAAAGTGACATATAGTAGGTATGGCATTGTAATTTATAATTCCTTGTCTTACTATCCAGTGTCACCCAATAACAATGTGTATGCAAAAGACTGAGACAGAGTGTACCCCTTTTTAAGATAAAGAAACCAAAAGGTATATAGTATATCTTTCAAAGAATTCATAAGATACATTAGTGAGTCAGATGCAGTTTTTCATGTTGTCTTCATGCAATTATCTACTTCCAGAAGTATTTAAGTCAACTTCTAATGACATCATTAAAATATAATTTAACTATTAAAAACTTGAGATATAGAAGTAAAATTATAATAAAACTCTTGATTCAATCATATATAATACATGCTTAATAAATATTTTTGAATAAATGTTTATCTGCCTGTTTAACTAAATTTAGGACAAAAGGCTATAATAATGGAGAATTTATGCTCCATGCTTTCTAGCGGTTAAGGTTGTCCTAATTGAAGTAAAAAAAATACACTGAATCACAGTTCTTTATCAGATATTAGGAAGCGTTCTGACTCTTCAGGATATTTGCTCCAAAAACTAAATTATGCATGAAATTTATGGTGGAGCATGAGGAATAGATTGAAATTAAGTCAGAAAAGCAAAGTGACTTTATATTTTCCAGTTTGGATGATCAAAAGAATGGCACTCCTACCAGGAGAAACAGGAAAATCGACAAAGAATTTGAAACAAAAATATACATTTCATAATTTCTGAGCACGAGAAATTTATAGGATAAAAAGGTAAATATCACATTTTTAATAGTATGAGATGTTTTTGACAACCCCCCTCCCAGATTTCTGTTGCTTTTTATAAGTGAATTGTTAAAGTTGTGTGTTTTACAGATATTTATGTGATAAGATGTGAGGAACTAAGTTTTAGTGCTTTCTGAAAAAAACCCAAAATATTGTATATGGGAAATTACAGAATAAAGATAATGCTGCTGAGTTAATTCTTATAAGATTGGTAGGTAAACTTAATCACATATTAAACATAGGATTCAATTTTAAGTGGGAAAAAATGCAGGTTTCAGAAAGTAGTGACATAGTCATTGCCTTGAAGTATTGCCTCAAAGTTATGAGTGAAACCTGTTAGAACTCTAAAAAATATTTTTCACTATATTATGAAAACATTTTAATTTTCTCACAGGAAATAAACAGATAAGCATTATATTTTATGATGAAAAAGATACAGAATAAAATAGATATAACCTAAATCTGTCATTTGAGTATGTAGTTATTGAATACACTTATCTAGCAAAATAAAATGGTTAGCTTGAGGTTCTGTTTTTTTTCAAAAACATCTATGACAATGGCCTCTCATTCTTTCAAGATTTGTAACTAAATTTCTAAGTAAGGATTTCAGATTCTGGCTTCAGAAATATTTTGGCATTATGTGTTGAAATAGTTTAGTATTTACATTTACTATTACCAGATACTAAAAAAGTAAATATGATTGGATCTGGATTTGGGAACATAGAATATACATTAAAGTCTAAATAGTAGGAGTTTTAAACATTCCCTTTATTACTTTTATTTACAAAGACATCCTCTCCATCCCAGTGTAGCCAAGAAATTTAAATTAAGCCAGCTGCAGTGGCACAAGCCTGCAATTCCAGTGACTTGGGAGGCTGAGGCAGGAGGATCGCCACTTCAAAGCCAGCCTCAGCAAAAGCAAGGTGCTTAAGCAACTCAGTGAGACCCTGTTTCTAAGTAAAATACAAATAGGGCTGGGGAATGTGGCTCCGCAAAGTACCTCTGAGACCCCCGCCCCACAAAAAGAAAGATTTAAATTAAAATTTATTTTCACATTTAAAATAAAATTTAAATGATTTATCCTGTACAAGTGGATATTAGAAAAGCAAAACTGGAAAGGAACATTCCATGCTTCTGTTAGAATTTTTGCTTGTTTTCTTTACACAGAATGAAGCATCTTCATAACAACCACTTATGTTGTTCCTTAGAACCAACAGAAATTACAAAATTATTTTGGAGCTCTAACTAAATAACTAGTATTTTGCCCTATAATTCTGTGAAGTCTGGCTGAAATTTGTAGCATCATCATAGGTTTTACATAACTCTAGTACAAAACTGACCCATCTGAGGTCATTCTGTCCTTTGGGACCTTATTTAAATTGAATACTGTCATCTGTGGGAAGTCTAATATTTTTTGCCAATTTACCAATTTCATATTATATTGGGCATATCTGACTCAAAGACATCATCCTGCTGAATCATCACCTTTACTCCTGGTGCTTGGTCTCTTCCCCATGTTCCATGATGATCCTATGTGGTAACCCTAACCCTGAAATGCCAATCCCATGAGCATTTCCATGTATAATAGATTTGTGAACACTTACTGTCAAAACATTAAAATACAGAGAGTGCTAAGTAAAGCTGGAGTATATTGCATATGGTTGTAAACTTAAGGCCTTCTTGAATTGCTTGAGTGAGGAACAGTAACTCTCTCCTCCTCTCCCCTCCTTTCCAATCTTTTTCTCATCTCCTTTCTCTCTTTCCTCCTCTCCTCTTCCCTCTTCCCCTTCCCTTTCCCTTCTTTCCTTTTAATTGATTATTTAATCTCTGCTCTCACCTTTGAGGATAGACACCATGTCTTTATATTTTATTTAAATTCCTCATTGAATCCAGTAGAGTGCACGCCATAAGCATTGGCTTATAATCATTATAATTATTATTTATGGTTCCACAAATATTTTTTGAGTTAAATTAAACAATCAGAATTCTTGAAGTGGTATAATCTGACAAACCTGTAAGAGATCATTTGAAAGCTAACAGAGAAGTGGATAGAATATGCTGGTAATTTGTGAGACAATGGTAGAGAATTATGAAGACAAATCCATTTTGTCCAACCCACTCATCAAGATGCAGGTTCTTCCTGTAATAATAGTTCTACATTAATTGAGTAGCAGTTCTGGGCCAGGTGTGCAGCATAGTGCATATAATAGTAACTCACCTAATCCACTGAGCAATCCATACAGATGGAAGCTATGAATTCTCCCAGTTTGGGGGATAAGATAACTCTGACTTAGGCTAATTAGTTTCTCAAGTTTATGATTAGCAAACGACAAAGCTCAGATTCAAAATTCTGTAGCTTGACTGAAGAAGCACAATGTGTCCAAAAAATAAGGAAATAAGGAGACATTGACTTGCTTCTAAAGTAGCCTGCTTCACAATCCAAAAACTGCGTAAATTGACAAGTTAGTTTTTAAAAATTATTTTCTTTTGTTATTGATTTAAAAAATAAAATTAATCCCATTTTTTAAACAAAATACTTTTCTATTATATACTGGTCATTATTTTGGAGATATCTGTTAATAATTTAATTTGTGATTTCCCAAATTTCTTAATTAACATCAGACCTTTGAGAGTTAAAACATTTCCTTTAAAAAGCTTACTATAATTATAACATTATACTACTGTAATTTTTAGTTGTGGTTATTAAGATTTATCAGATAAACTTCAGGAAAAAACAGAAAAATTTAATGAATACCAATCAATTTTCTCAAAATAGAACTCTTATTACAGTTATTTTATCTTACATAATTTTCAAATTTCAAATAATGACTCATTGCAGAAATGTATTTTAAAATTTGTGGTTAATTTATATAATACATAATGCCAGAGGGAATAAAAAAGTAACTTCTTATGGTTAATTTTGTGTTAATTTGACTATGCCAAGGGAGTACCAGATTATTTCTGGTATGTCTGTGACAGTGTTTCCAAGTGAGGTTTGGACTGGCATTTAAGTTGGTGGGCACAATAGATTGCCCTCCCCAATGTCAGTTAGCATCATCCAGCCTCCTAAGGGCCTGAGTAGAATTAAAAGATAGATATTAAAATTAAAAGCCAAGGAAAAAGGAGGAATTCCTCACTCTTTCCTTCTTGCCTGACTGCATGAGGTAGGACATCTGTATTCTCCGGCACTCTGCACTGGCGCCCCTGGTTCTCAGGCCTTTGGATTTGAACTAAATTACGCCACTGATGCTCCTAGGTCTCCAGCTTGCAAAGGGCAGACTGCAGAATTTTAGGTATGCATAATTATATGATCCTATATCTTGTAATAAATTTCTTCCAAAATACATCTCCTTTTGGTTCTGTTTCCCTGGAGGGTGCTGATGGATATACTTCTGGTGGAGTGAACAATTTGTAATTCATATTTGACATTTATTCATATTTTAAAAGAACTGAAGATGTTTAATTAAATGCTTTCTTAAAACCTAAACTAGAAGGGGATTTAGGAACACACCTGTGATTAGTTTGTATTGAATTCAGTTTTGCTAAAATGATTCTAGTAATGGAAACTCTTTAAGAATACCAATGAATTAATTTATATTAAAACATATACACAATGTTAATATAATCTTTATAATATTAGTAACCAGAACAAGAAAGGGAAATGATGCTTGGTCACCACCTAGTGGTTTTTCATAAAGAATTAACTAAGAGAAACAGTGTGAGAATCACATAAAAGAAAACCTACATGAAAATATTTCTTTTATTGAAATTGTTAGGTATTAGGGATATGCAATTACATTTAAATCTGTATCTAATTATAAGAAGTAACTAAGTCACTGTAGAATAGCTAAGAACTAAAAAGAGTTTTGTCAAAACTTAGTTAAATTTTTCCTTAAGTAAAGGAGTTAAAAATTTAATACCTGCTCATAAAAAGTAATAATCTTCTAAATTTATGATTATGAAAATATGTTCATTTTATTTCATTTTTCTTATTAATATATTTAAGAATTATCTATTCATATTCTAATAATATAATCAGAGTTGGTACTGTCACCATTTTCTGGATGTTTATTTCTTATGGATTTTTTTATGAATTAATTTTCAGTGTCATTTTACACATGTATATTTAAATTTCAGATGTCTTAAATTTTGCTTGATTTTGATAAAGATATAAAATATGTTTTTTTAGGATTTGGAAATGAAGTAAAAACAGTCTGGTTTTGAATCCTGTTTTGGCTGCTCAATAATGTGATTTGATCCAAGGGCCAAATGGTCTCTCTGATAAGTGAATGATGATGCACAATGTGGGGTGGAAGGGTGGCAAGAATGGAGGAAGGATAGATAGCACAGAGGGGGTCAGGGTCGGGGGGTAATAATAACAGAATGTGTAACAGACATCATTGCCCTGTGTACATGTATGAATGCACAGATGGTGTGACTCTACTTTGTGTACAACCAGAGAAACAATAGCTGTACTCCATTTGTGTTCAATGAATCAAAATTTAAAAACAAAAATGTGATTTGAGGCAAATAATAGTAGCATCTCTCTATATTTATGTCCTCATCTGTAAGACAATAAAGTATATCTTCAGAGGAGCAAATATAATAAATATTTAGCCATGTGTTCAAAAGGTAATATTTGCATTTATTTTTTCAGAAAGCATTTCTTTTCATATTATTATGAACTTAGTTTTATTTTTAACAATGAGATTGACTTTGTTCCTTAAAATTATTTAATTTTTTATCTTGATTATTTTAACTCAGTGCTGTTTAATCTATGACAAGAATGAGTTATGAAAGATACATAAAAAGTAAATAATTTTAGTTCTCTTTGCCATGATTTAGAATTTTCATGGTTAGTAAAAATATGCTCTAAAATATGGGAACTTTCAGTAAAATAGAGATTTGTTTAAAAAGGTGTTTGAAGGACGAGTGGAAGATTGGGGATATCTGAGAGAGGTTGTTGGAAATAGTATGTGACCTTTGCTAACAATTGTAATTTTTCAAAAAGGTAGGAAAGTTATGTAGATGCTATAGGTACAGTATTATACTAGTCATTATTGTTTTATGATTCATTTAGAGTAACAACACTGGAACCTGTGATTAATATAAATGTAGACTGATCCTAGAAGTATATTACTGTATGGTATTCTTAGTATAGAAATCCACTGTTGGTAATTCATGGTACTAGAGGCTTTTAAGAAGTATAGTCTTTAAAGTTTTCACGATCACACATACCAAATTGTCAGGATTATTAGATAGAGTATTCATAAAGCCAGCATAGTTGCTGAGTTAACAGAATTCTAGGTATCACCATTTTTGGTGACCTGTAGTATACTTTCTCTTGAATGTCTTATGATGATCCTAAACAAAAAATACACAAAATTAAATGCATTACATTTTTCATAGTCTCCCCTCTGAGCCTTCCTAATTTCTGTCTGTGATTAGTACAACCCTTCAGGGCTAGAAAACATAAACAACTAAGATCTACTTTTTTTCTTCCTTTCGGTTATATTTCTTTGAAAAACGATGTTTTTTAATCTGCTAAGGGATTTTATTATGTATTTTTAAATTCCCCCTTGACAAAAACAAATTTATAACAAGAACATCATTTGATTCAGAAAAAATGTCATAGTTAATAACACTGTAACTGGAAGCAATATATTGAGAGAGGAAAGTTGTTAGCTAAATGGATAGCCAAACTTACTGTAGTAAAAACTGAAAAACAAAAAGAAATAAAGGGCATTCAAATTGGAAAGGAGGAAGTCAAATTGTCACTATTTATGATCTTATAAATATTTAAACCTCCAAAGACTGCCAGAAAACTTATAGAACAAATAAATGAATTCAGCAAAGTGCTGGATAGAAAATCAGTGTACAAACATCAGTAACCAAAAGGCCAGTAATGAATTATCTGAAATAAAAAGTCTTATTTATTGAAGGTACAAAAATGATGATGATGATGATTTTAAAATGTGTAGGAAAAAACTTACACACTGAAATGAAAGTTCTCTATAATAAACATATAAAAGAGACATCTCGACTCCTATGTTTATTGAAGCACTATTCAAAACAGCCAAGATAAGGAACCAACCTAACTGTCCATCAACAAATACACACACATATGTATATATGTTAAAAGAGATTGTTTTTTTACAAAATAGATACAAAATTAGATATTTCATTTACTTTCTTCAAAGAAACTTAAAATTTGGATGATAGGTGTATAATAAAAATATAAAAGACTAATGAAAGAAATTTAAGGGGACACACACACACACAAATGGAAAGATATCCTGTGTTCATGGATTGGAAAAATCAATATTGTTAAATGTCCATATTTTTCATTTGTAACACAGTCTCAACATTATCACTGATATTCTATTTTAGCTTAATTTTATGCTGAAAGAACATGAATCATAGTTCTTTCAGCAAAACTCAGTGGATGGCTCTTCTTATACTCAAATTTTATAGTTTGTAAAACTTGAAAAATATTTAATCTGTAGCAGTTTCAGAGTTTATTTGACAGGTTACATTGAACCACAGTTGAAACCACAATAATTGCCAAAGAGCTTTAATGTTATTTTATCCCTGGTCCTCTGGATTTTCATATAAATAAACACATAGACCAATGGAATAGAATAGAGAACCTATATCTGGTATTAGACAAAGGTGCTAAGAACACAAATTGGGGAATGCACAGTCTCTTCAATAATTGGTACTGAGAAAATTGGATACTCACAGACAGAAGAATAAAAGTGAACTACTGTGTCTCACCAAGTTTAAAAACCAACTCAAAAATGGCTTAAAAAGCTGGGTGTGGTAGCACACACCTATAATCCCAGTGGTTCAAGGAGGCTTAGGCAGGAGGATTGCGGTTCAAAGCCAGCCTTAGCAAAAGTGAGGAGCTAAGCAACTCAGTGAGACCCTGTCTCTAAATAAAATACAAAATGGGACTGGGGATATGTCTCAGTGGTTTAGTGTCCCTGAGTTCAATCCCTAGTACACCCTGCCAAAAATGGATTAAAGGCCTAAATTAATGAATGAAAAATGGCATATGAAAAAAAAACTGCTAAACATCACTAATGAACATGGCAATGTAAATCCAAACCACAATGGCATATCACTTCACTCCAGTTAGAATGACTATTATTAAAAAAAAAAAAAAAGTTTCCAAGGGCTTGCTAGAATCTGAAGAAAAGGGGACCTTTATAAACTATTAATGGGACTATATACTTGTAGACTGTTATGGAAAACTTTTAGAGTTTCTTCAAAAAGTTAAAAATAGAGCTACCGTATGATCCAGCACTCCCACTACAGGTTGTGTATACAAAGGAAATTAAATCATTCTGTTGAAGAGACATCTCAACTCCTATGTTTATTGAAGCACTATTCAAAACAGCCAAGATATGGAACCAACCTAACTGTCCATCAACAAATACATACCCCATATATATATATATATATTTATATATATATATAATATATTATGTCATAATATATTATAATATATAATATATTATATTATGACATAATATATTATATATATATTATATTAATATATGTCATAATATGTCATAATATATTATATGTCATAATATATTATATTATGACATAATATATTATGTCATATTATATTATGTCATAATATATTATAATATATAATATATTATAATATATTATGTTATAATATATTATAATATTAAATATAATGTATATAAATATATTATATATTATAAAAATATAATATATTATAATATATGAATATATTATAATATATATAAATATATATATTTATATATGTGTGTGTGTGTTAAAAGAGACTGCTTTTTTACAAAATAGATACAAAATTAGATATTTCATTTACTTTCTTCAAAAGAAAGTTAAAATTTGGAAGATAGATGTTTACACAGATGTAGAAAGAAGTAAACAGGCTGACAGTGGGAAGCAGAGCACTCCTAATATGCTTCAGATTGTCACAAATCTGAATACTTCATGAATGAGAAATAGGTCATAAATTAAATATACTAATTCATATTGCCAAAATTATTGAATTTGTGTTAGAACACGTTTGGTAGTCTTTCATGGATCCTTTGTTATGAAGCCAAGTCTGTTGTGGAGGCACAGTGGTGGAACCGAGTGGAAGAAATTGTGGTAACAATTGCTACTAAATATATTCCTCATGCTTATATATGACCATTTCACACAACAGGAAGGGAACAGTTTTATTTACTTTCTGTTGAGCATCTTAAAAATATTCCTGCCAGAATGAACTGAATGTACAATAGGCTTTTCATTGTTGATAGCTTTGGGAGAATGAACTAATTTCTTTCATATTTACCTCCTACTGTATGAAAGGGGGTAAGAGCATTCGACACTCAAGGTTGCCATTGGACCAGATGCAGAGAAGACTAACACATGTTGACTCTTTCCCTGTTCCTGATTTTCTAAATTTTTGATTTGTAACACACTTATTCTCTTGAAGTTATTTCTGATATTTCATTTTAGCCTAGTTTTATCTCTGCAGTTTTGGGGGCTATAAAAAAAAAAAAAGAATATAAACCATAGTTCTTCCAGCAAAATTCAGTGGATGGCTATTCTGATACTCAAATTTTATAGAATGTAAAACTTACAAAATATTTAGTCTATGACAGTTTCAGAGCATTTGAGAGGGTACCACAACTGAAACCAAATTAATTGCCAGAGAGCTTTAATATTATTTTATCCCTATCATCTGGATAGTAAACCTTTTAAAGCAACCATAGACAATAGTTTATTTCATAGGGGAAACGTTCTCTGTAGCATTTGTAACAAAAGTTTCATTATTAAACCCTATGCTATTTTCAGTCATATGTTTTTTGTTATTTTTATGAAATAAATGTGGCCATTCTCAACCAAAGTTAGGAAAGAATAATTCTGTTATGCCTTCAGTTAAACTGCTTTCAATCCCAAAAGCAAATATACTGTCCTGGTAGACAAACAGGAACCTAAATGGGACATGTGGTGTCCTGTTTAACCGGCAAAGACAACTGCAGGACAGCCAGCAGACAAATTTAGGTTCTGTTATGAACAGCAGGAAGTATTTCGGTTCTCAGCAGCATAGCACCACTTGTGGTTTCCTTAAGCATACAAGACAAGTCAGTTCAAGCCTGTGGATTTTTTGGGTGAGTGGAAACAGCTTCCTTCTGGGCTTGTTCTTGGCTGGAATGCCAACTTGTGCTATGCTTGAAAATTCAGATCATTTTATTGGAATCAGTCAGAGTTTGCCCTGGCACTTGAAAAGAAGAACTATTTCAATACTACAACCGTGTCCATTTTCAAGGTAGCAGAAGACACTTAATAGTATTCAGAAATGTGAGATTTACTAGTTCTCTGCCTTTCTGGTTGGCATAAGTACAGTATGGTAGGTGAGTAGAAGAGAAATAATGCTAACCTGTTGTTTTTCTTAAACTTGGAAGACATGATGGTTGAGAACAATCAAGAGATTCTATCCTTTGTATTAAAATCGTAGAACATAGATTATATGTGAATGTTAGATTAAAACTGCTCCTGCATGTCACTGATTCTCCACAAATTTGGAGACTGTGGAAATGGTTTGACCATCAAATGCTTATGGGCTACAGTTATGTTGTCTACTCTGAGCACAAATGCTAGCCAGTAAAAGATCAAGGAAAGCATGGAGGTATGATTGGTGATTAATAATAAAAATTTATTGAATAACTAGGAGGTATGACATATTTCACATTCATGTGGGCTAGGGTTAGGGTTAATGGTAGTCAGTAATTAGAACAGTGTCCTCTGGAATTTTATTAGGTAATATAGTTGTTTGAATTTTGGATTCAGGGAGAGGTGGGGCTGTTGGTGGTCAGAGTGGTCCCTTAAGTGGGACCATAGTCCCTTAAGTGGTTCCATAGTTCTCCTTGGTTCTGAATGTCTTGCTATTTTGTCACTATAGTTTGTTTGTTCAAATTTCATGAATTTTACATGTCTCAATTATTTTTCATGTTGGATTTTCTAGGAAATACTCTCTTTAATGTCTTCAAAAATGTATTATTTCAGGTCTCACATTTATTTCAGAAGAAATTTATTCTATAGGTCTATATGTAAGCCATGTTGCCCATTGTTTTCAATTGTAATTTTAGATAAAAATACAGAAACATTTTATAGTGAGTTATTTCTTAAACTGCTCTCTTCTCAATGCTGACAGTTGAAAGACAATCCTAACTCCAGGAAGGTATACTTTTTAAATGGGAGATTGAGTAATGTGATTCAAGTACGTTGCATTTTGAACATTTAATTTCACAAAGAGCCAAAGAAGCTTTTAGGTCACAGGAAATGACTATTTCAGTGAGACCATAAAACTGCCTCTTTCAAATAACTTACTTCAAAGAAACCTTTATGAAATATTAAATCGCAGTTTGATTCTTATTTGTATTGTATAAAATGAGAAAAGTCAATATTCTTTTGATTTTGAAATGAGAGTTATAGCCTTTTAAAATGAAGACCCTCAGGAGCACAGTCTGAACACTGGAAACTTTTTCAAGTCCAGGGGAGGAACTTTTCACTTTGCCAGTAAGAGATGCTCCAGGTTTTATTGTTAAAGACACCCGATAACTTGTCAAACCCAACCCATAGGTAAATGGATTTTGGATTTTCTAAAATTTAATAAAATCCTTGCAAGACTAGATGGAAAAACAAGAAAATTTCACAACACACCAATCTCATTTGTAAATATTAATAAAAAATACTAAGTAAAATTTTATCAAACAATCCATCATCACATTAAAAACTATGACAAAGTGGGATTTACTATAAGGAACTAAGAAAGAGTCAATATTAGAAAACTTTAAATTGAAACCTATCAGGTAAAAATAGCATAGGAAGAAAGTATAACTAGCATCTTCAAAGAAAAATGCATGAAATTGTAATTCATGTTAAAAATACTCAAATACATGGGAATTGATGGATACTTCCTTAATATGATAGTTTACATACACATTGGTTCAGAAGCTAATGTCTTATTTAATAGGAAGGTAGTAAACAGTTTTTTTTTTTAACAAAATGAGCTAGACAAAGAAACTTGTTATCTTCATTAGTATTTCACATTAAATTACAATTAACAGCCAAAAAAATGGAGGATAGAAAACATTTTTATAGCAATTTTAAAAGAAAAATTAGAACTCCTTACTTGCATATTATATAACCATTTATTAGAAAAACTCCAAAGTATCAGTGCAAAAAAATACAATGATTAGTCAGTGTGAACCATTCAGTAGTTGTTCAGACATGTAAACAAAGCCAGTTAGGAAAGTTAAAAAAAATATTCTACTTAAAATATTCTACATAAAAAGCAAAGAAAAATTTAAAAAAAGGTGCTAGCATAGAATTAAATGAATGGAAAACAAATTATGTTCTTGAAAAGAAAAACATCATCAAAATTATGTCAACTCCTTCTTAGTTAATTTGCGTATTTATTTCAGTAAATGACCATCAGAATTTTTTTCTGTGCTCAATTTGATTATAAAGCTCATTTGGAAGAAGAAATAAGTAGGAAAAATCTTGAGCAACGAGTGCAGTGGTATGGGTGGAAGACTACTGCCTTTAGTAGATGATAAGCATAAGAGTTGTGTAATTAAAAGGATCTGCTGTCCTTGCTTGACTAGACATCCTAAAAATAGAAGAGAAACCAAATTCCAGAAGTAGACCAAACTACATATGAGTATTTAACATAAGATAATGATGGCATTTCAAATGTATGGAGTAAAAGACAGGTATTTTAATTAATGATGCTGGGATCCTGTGGAATACATATAAAATAAGATAAAATTTGACCTATTATGATAAATTTTAAATGTTTTAGGGATATAAATGTAACTTTGTAAGTGTATGGAGTCCATAAGCCTAAAGGCAAAAGGAACAGCACAAATAGGTACTATGCTCTAGCTGATAAATTTGTGTCCCATGTAGGTGCAGGTTAACAGTTCTAATGCAACTATACATGTCAACTGGAATGGGACAATTAAATAAATGGAGGCAGATAGTGGAAGCCAGGTTTCTCATTGATGGAATGGAATTTTATACTTAAGTGGGGGAAGGAGACTAGAATGATTCATATAATAATGGATTAGGGTTAGAGAACAATATGAATTTACATTTAATGTAATAAAGATGATAATAGAAATGTTTACAGATATGCATTATATACAACTTAGAGGACACACACACACACACACACAATTTCTTTGCTCTGTCAACTGAGAGAGCATGAAAGAAATGAGACCACAGTAGCAGTGAGCTCAACTAGTATTCAAATCTTGGTTTCTAACACCATTCTACAATTAAAGAATAAGGAATTCTTATTTTTAAATAAGAGAGACATAGCTGGTTCTGTGACTGGACAGGGAATTTTCAAGAAAGAACTGAATCATCTTGTAGTGCCAGAAATTAGGAAAGCACTAAAAATAAAAATCTTATACTGGTTTGGGATGTGTCAAATGTCTTAGAAGCCAACTGAAAGTGTTCCCAATGACCAAAACTGGAACAATTTGAGTAAAATAAATAAATAAAGTAGCATTGAAATACAGCCTAAAGCATAATATCTATATATCAATCAGTACAAGTCTACAAATGACTGAATAAATAAAGAAGTTGGACTGAAGAGACAAATTTCTCAGGTAGAGGAATTTCAGTTTAGTTATATTAGAAACTCTACCCCAAAGATGAGGTTACATAATTCCCCGATATTCAATATAGACTGAAGGCCATGTCTTCTTTCTGAAGGTTACAGTATGGAAAGGAAACAATGAAAAGAATAACTTTATAGGAAGAACCTGACAAAAATTATTTCTGCCAGGTAATCAAGGTCAACATCAATTATGAGTGTCATAGCCATAGCATACCCTTAATATCATAAAAATGGAACTTTACCTTTGAATCTTCTTTCCCCAAGCTTACAATCCAAGTTTAATCTTGAGAAAAACATCAGGCAAATTTAATTTGAGGGACATTACAAAATACCTGACCATTATTCATCAAAACTTTGAAATCATGAAAAACAAAGTTTGAAAAACTGTCACAGACAAGGTTAGCCTAAGGAGACCTGGCAATGTGTGAAATGTGGTACCCTGAAGAAGATCTGAGAAGAGAGAAAGGACTTAGGCAAGAACAAGGAAATCTGAATAATGTATGGACTTTGGTTAGTAATAATGTATCACTATTAGATCTATCAGTTCTAATAAATTTGCAATAGTAATGTAAGATGCTAATAGGGGAAACTGTACAAAGTATATCTGCTCCATTAATCCCAAAAACTAGAACTATACTAAATCACACTTTACTAATTTTAAAAAGTGTCACAAAAATTATCAGTAATTATAGTATATGGACATATTATGAACCCAGATTCAAACTAACCATATGATTACTTGTGAGAGAATCAATAACTTGACCAATGACTATTTTAATGACCAATGACTATCTTTTTCTTTAGTTGCGATAATATTGTGTATATGGTAGTTTCTGTATTTTAAAGCTTTTATATTTCAGTTTGTTATTGGAGTGTATTTGATGTTAAGTCTGGGCCTTTCTCAAAATAATCCAGCTGGACTGGAAATTATGAAAGTACAGTCAAAAAAAGATCCTCCAGGAGTGTTGAAGATGGATAATGTTAGAGCTGAGTAATAGCCCAGTGCATTCTACTACTTTTTACTTGGTATGTTCAGTTAATTTTCTATTAACATTTTTAAAAATTAGAATTCAAACTATGAGAGTTCTCAGGAGTGAATAAATATTTACCCTTGGTAGTCAAACACATTATTTCTTCTGGTGAATTGTTTCTTCGATTATTAATGCAACCCTGATGTGTTCTCAAAATAATAGTGAAAAAAGAAAGAAAAATCTAGAAGATACTGACAAATTTCTAGACATACATGACCTACCCAAATTGAACCAAGAGGATTTATAAAACCTAAACAGAATAATAAGCTAATATTGAAGCAGTAATAAAACCTTCCAACAAAGAAAAACCCAGTACCAGATGGATTCTCAGTTGAATTCTACAAGATTTTAAAGAATTAATGTCAATCATCTTCAAATTATTTCTGTGAAATAGAAATGGAGGACACACAAATTCATCCTACAAAACGACTGTCAGTCTGATACCAAAACCAGACAAGAACACATCAAGGAAAGAAAATTATAGACAGATATCCCTGATGAACATAGATGAAAAAATTTTTAATAAAATTTAGCAACCCACATTAAAAACATGTGAAGAAAATGTACCTCATGAGTAAGTTGGTTTCATTCCAGGGATACAAGATTTGTTCAACATTCACAAATCAATAAATGTAATTCATCATATTAACATAATCAAAGACAAAAATCAAATAATCATTCCAATACATATAGAAGAACCTTTAACAGAATTCAATGTAATTCTTATTAAAAAGACTGAAGACACTAGGGATAGAAGAAATTTTCCTCAACATTTATAAGGGCTATATATGACAAACAGAAAGCCAACATGTACCGAATGGGGAAAAGCTGAAAGTACTTCCTCTGAAATCAGGAACAGGGCAAGGATGTTCACTCTCACCACTCCTATTCGATGTAGTTCTTGAAATTTTGGCCAGAGCAATTAAGTAAGAGAAGGAAGTTAAAGGGATACAAAGAAAAACAAAAAGTCAAGTTGTTGCTGTTTGCAGATGATATAATCCTACACTTAGAAGACTCCCAAAACAATAGAAGGCATCTAAGAGTTGATAAATTCAGTAAAGTAGCAGGATACAAGAACAGCATAAAAAGATCACTAGGGGGCTGGGAATGTGACTCAGTGGTAAAGCGCTTTCCAGGCATGTGTGAGACTCTGGTTCAATCCCTAACCTCTGCGTTCAATCCCTAGTTCAATTCAAACAACAAAATAGATTTATCTTACATCAGTAATGAACCTAAGTAATAAAATGAAATCAGGAAAACAGTTCCATTCATGATAAAAAAATAAAATAAATCCTGGGAATAAATCTAACTGAAGAGGTGACAGACCTCCACAATGAAAATCATAGAACACTAAAGAAAGAAATTGAAGAAGACATTAGAAGATAGAAAGACCTCCCATCTTAATGAATAGGCAGAATATTTATTGTTAAAATGATTACATTACCAAATACCAAAAGCAATCCTCAAATGCAATGCAATCTCCATCAATATTCCAATGACTTCCTTCACAGAAATAGAAAAAACAGTCTTAAAATTTGTATGAAATACTAAAAGATCCAAAAGGGCAAAAGCAATTCTGAGAAAAAAAAAAAAAAAAAAAAAAAAAAACAAGTTTGATGGTGTCACCATACCTGACATCAAATTATACTACAGAAGTATAGT
>JAJEJO010004602.1:431567-488673 GCA_020662805.1 Glaucomys volans
TCTTTCCTCCATTCTTGCCATCTTTCCCCCCCACATTATGACTTTTTAAGCTGCTTAATTTTTAACCTTAGAATAATTCCTATGTCTACTCTCACTCTAACCCTTAGCCTACCTTGAAAACCTTACCACTCACTTTCAGAATTCTTCCATTTCTATGTTGGGTCTTGGTATGGACCCAGTTGTGCTGAGAGTTCCTGTGTGGGGAATATGCCTTGGTGTTTATACTCTTTGCCCTGACTAATCCCTTGGAGCTGACCTGACAGCGGCTGCTGAACTGTGAGGCATGCTCTGGAGTCTTTAGTGACGTTTTTCAGCTTTTGGGTTTTTCAGGTTCTCCTCGAAAAGGTTTGGTCCCTCCATCTAGCCCAGTGTCTCTTCCAGACTTATGCTTATATATTGTGCTGAAGTTAACTTGCATTATTTTAAAAATATATGTTTTCCTGTCTTTGGACTTTACTTTGACCTTTTTTCTGTATTTTTTCCTATGTTTTCTTTTTCAATGAAATCAATATTTGAAGAAATAATTTTTCTTTCTTTCTTTCCTTTCTTTTTCTTTTCTTCCTTTCCTTTCCTTTCCTTTCCTTACCTTTTCCTTCCTTCCTTCCTTCCTTCCTTCCTTCCTTCCTTCCTTCCTCCCTCCCTCCCTTCCTTTCTTCTTTCCTTCTTTCCTTCCTTCCTTCCTTTTTCTTTCTTTTTTTCTTCCAAGGATTAAATCCAGAGGCACTCAATCACTGAGTCACAATCTGTAGCCCTTTTTATTTTTACTTTTTTTGAGACAGGGTCTCACTAAGTTACTTTGAGATCCTCCTGCCTCAGCCTCTGAGCCATCTTTCTTTATGTTATTTCCTGTCAAGTGATATTTCTCCTCCAGAAACTGTGTAGAATGTTCCATATTATTGCTTATCATATTCATTTATTATAGATATGTACATGCTTGTGTACCATTTCTATTAAACAAATATATTTTAATGACCTTTTAGGGTCCACTATGACTTAGTCTTTGTATGCAGCTTAAGAGTTCTCATCTAAAACTCAGAAATAACTGAAAAGTATTCCCAGTACTTATATCTCTTTAAGAATATTAAAGAAAGTTTATTTTAGACCTATAAGAAATCTTTTATCTCCTTTCTAATTTTCATTCTCTTCATTGAAGCCTCTTACATATCAATCTTCCCCAAACTATTTTTAGAAAACCCAGTTTCATTGTTTTCCCAATCCTGCCTTTAACTAATAGCTCTCAATTATGCATGTTGATTTAATATTAATTTTAAGATTTTTGTCTGTTTTGTTCATTATCTGGTTTACCCACAAAAAAGAATAACTCTGGCATTGATTCTTCATGCACAAATATTGTTTTTTCTATTATTATGCCTGTTTATTTTCTTAATTCTGTGTTGCAAGAGTTCTGGGAGTCAACTGAGCCAAAAGTAAGTTCTAAAGGGAGTGGAGCTTCAGAAAAGTCACCTTACTTAAAACTATGTTCCTCATCATGTATTTCAATTTCTGTTAGTTTATTGCATTTTGTGTTCTTTATTTTACTTCTTATTTCATCTAATAAAGAGACTTAAAACTTAGTAAATGCTCAATTCTTATTTCCTAGCCAATTTGCTGATTTGCTGGATTTCATTTAGGACCACCTGGGAAGGCAGGTTCTGTTTAAGTTCTCACTCCTTTGCTATAGCTATTTTTACATGACTTTTTACCCTTAAAATTCATGGTTAATTGTTTTATGAATTCCAAAGAGTATGTGGGATAAAACAAAATTTCGGAATTCAATAAGACAGTCATAATAGTCACACAGTCCTACTCAAGTGGTGTGTAAAATGAATCATGGCAAGTGCAAATGTGTTGTTAGGAGTCACCTACATCATTACCTTTGCCCATCTTATTTCTTTGTTTCAAAGTTAAAAAGTACATCATATTTTATAGTCCTGTTCTATTTCGATGTTAATTTAATTACCAGTGTTAAGTAAAAGACACAATAGTTAGGAAAAAGATTTTATGTTTCTCTATATATTATATATCAGTTCTTTCTTGAGTAAAATATATGTTCCTTGGTCTTTTTCTATTTTTCTTTTGTTTTTCTAAGAATTCATACCATTGAGGCTTATCATATTCTTATTGGAACTCCTATTTATGTGTAATATTATTAGTACATTTTCCTCAAATATATTCTTACAAACCATAGTATATCATTTTCTTAAGACTTGGAGAAAGCTTCATGAAGATTTTCCTTTCTGACTACTGTGTTGTATAGGCCAAGAGAATAAGTATAACCTCTTTCTCTTGACTAACCATAATTCCAGAAAATTGATTCTACAGAATGCCCAGAAATATCTTTACCAGTATCATTATTTAACTGGGTGGCTTACCCTCATTTGCTTATTTATTTATGTACTACCCTTTGGACATCTTATCTCTGCAAGTCATATCGCGTGTGTGTGTGTGTGTGTGTGTGTGTGTGTGTGTGTGAGTGATTATGTGTAACATAAAATTTGAGATACGGTTTTATAGTTACTCTATAGAATAAACTAGACAAAAGGTGATAGATATCAAACTTTCAATTTCTACAATGCAATATTCTGTAGACTATTTTCAACCATCAACTTTATCTTTGAATTGCATCTTCTTTTAATTGATTCATGTGTAAATTCTATCTTAACAATATCTTGAGCTTCAAAAGGGATCATTCACTTACAGAGCTGCTGACCTCAAATAGCTCAGCTTACATGCAAACAAACAGATAAGCAGTGAGATCCATTTGCAGAAGAAGTGTTAGGGAGCAAAGAGTATGAAACAGCTAATTTCCTACAGCAGGCTTTGGGAATGGGGAAGCAAAACAAAAAGTTTTTAAAGAAAGGATGCAATGAAGCATAGTCTGAAAGGATCAAAGAGAATTTGCTATCAAGCATGAAGATTTGAGAAGAAGAAAAAAGTTTACACATTCATGTATTATAGAAAAAATATACATATACAAAAATTGTTTGCCTAAACTTAAGGATTTTTGAATTAGGGAATGAAATGATCGGACTTACATATTAGAAAGATACAGCTGGTTGCAAATGTATAGGAAAAGTGCTGGATGAGGCAGATTCTGATGAAAAAGTCATTGCATTATGTCAGATAAATGATGAAGGGTTGAAATGCAGACAAAAAGAAGTGGACAATAAATAGTGAAAAACTGGAATTGAACTAACAAAGAAATTGAAGGAAGAGGAAAAATTTAAGAGGGTCTAAGAATTTTGATGTAAGGTTACTAGGAAACCAATATTGCTACCATATGAGATTTGGAACATATGGTGAAAGGCAGGTTTGTGAATGGGATTTTATATTGGATTTCATGTTGGAATGTTGAATTTTAAAGTGTTTTTTCTTTCTTTTTTTTTTTTTTTTTTGTTCTTTAAAAACCAATGTTCAACTATCCAACAGGTCAGGTGATCAGCAGTAACTTCTGGGCTAGAGATGAAGATATGAGATTCACCATTGTAAGTGTGGGAGTTGGTGGTACAGATGTGGAAGAAACCATCTGGAGAAAGGGCTAAGAAAAGAGGAATGAGACCAGGATTCTAGAGAACCAGAATATTTGGTGGGGAAGTAGAGATGGTGGCAATAATCAAGAGAAGTGAGGTGGTATCAGAGAGGAACAATAAATAACTAAATAAAAACACCTGGAAAATAAAAATTTTTTAAAAAAAGCAAACAGGTAGGCAAATGAAGCATTTCAAAAGAGAGTCCAGGGTGAAGTGAGTTAAAGGCCAGTGGGCAATCTAATGAAAATCGATTTGACAGTTTGGATTGATCTATTTGTGTAGGCTTAATTCAGGGAAGTATAGTGGGACTGTCATTGTGCTTGTATAGAACTGCTGTTTAGAGGAACTAGTGGTATCATTGGCCATCACTCCAAAGTCTAATGTAAAACATCATGAAATGACCTTGCCTATTTCTTGTTGTCCAGACTTTAGGTTGGTGCCTACATGTGATAATTGCCCCCATGAAGAAATAAGCACTACAGAGTCTCAGGATGTTAACAACAACAAAAGACCCTATAAGGAGACTGTTGTCATAGGATAAGAAGTCTTATGGAAGGTGCGATCCCAGAGAGAGAATTGACTTTTTCTTGAAAGATGCGGATTCTGTCCTGACGAAGATCTGATTATGCAGCTATACTCTGTCCTACTAATATCAGTTAAAATTATGAAAACATTATATTTGATTTAATGCAAAGTTTGAGTCCTCGGAATCATTGTTCTTTACTTTCTGTATTGGCTATGGCTTTAGTGATAATTAAAGTCTAGGTGCTACTGAAGATGTCATTGGTGATGAGAAAAATTTAACTTGCAGTTAAATTTACAGTCAAATTACAGAAGGATAAGAAGTGTTTTAGTCAGCTTTTTTGCTGCTGACCAGCCAATTGAAGAGTAGGAAAAGTTTATTTGGGGGCTCACAGTTTCAGAGGTCTCAGACCATAAATGGACAACTCTATTCCTCAGGGCCTGAGTGGGGTGGAACATCATGGTGGAGAAGCATGGCAGAGGCAAGCATCTCACATGACGATCAGAAAGCAGAGAGTCCATTCTCCAGATACAAAATATATATCCCAAAGCCACACCCCCAATGCCTACCTCCTCTGGCCACACCCTTCCTGCCTTCAGTGACCACTAAATTAATCCCATCAGGGATTACCTCACTGATTGGGTTAAGACTCTCACAACCCAATCATTTCTCCTCTGAACCTTCTTGCATTGTTTCCCATGTGAGCTTTTGGGGGACAACCTCACATCCAAACCATAACAAGAAATGAACATGAAAACAGGGAACTATTTTGAGAAACATAAAACAATGAAACATAAAGGGAAACTTGAAAACTTGAGCACATTTGTGGAAAAGGGTAAAGCCAGTGAAAAGAAAAGGACAATTAATAGTCCCTTGGTTATAGCCAGAAGAAAATTGTTTAAAAACTTCAGATGGAGGAAAAAAAATCTTAGTGAGAAAGTGAGAAGCTTCCTTTTCCCTATATACATGAAGAGAAAGCCGCACAGCACTCGTGTCTAAACTGAGGTTGTGAGCAATGAACAAGCATTGCTATAAGCATTTTACAGCCATCTAGAAGGCAAGTAAGGACAAGGAAGATGGTTTTCTTGGTTTTATTTTGGGCTGAAACAGCAGCAAGACAAGAAATTGAGCTCTTGAGCACTGAGGCAAAAAATTAATAATGGATTGTAGACCAGGAGGAAGGTTGCTGAGGAAATGACCATCTTGATATGATCAGAAAATAAATGTGGCACAAATTAGAAAGTTAATGGTCAAAGTTTTGATCATTTTGACTTTTCAGTAAGAGATGGTCAGGATGTCCACAATCCTCAACTGGACAGATGTAAGAAATGTACCGGGAGAAGACACTAGAATTCTGCAGCTTGTTTCACTGGCTCACATTACATTTGCCCCAGATTCTTAGGTAGTGTTTTATCCTTGTGACCTGAATAAGGTGAACTTAAAGATTTACATCTCTTTTTGTCTCTTTGGTTGAAGAACTTGTTTAGAGCCAAGGGTGGAAGCTCACACTTATAATCCAGGGACTCTGGAGGCTGAGGCAGGATGATCTCAAGTTGGAGACCAGCCTCAGCGGGTCAAGATAATAAATAAAAAAGGACTGAGGATGTAACACAGGGGCAAAGCACCCCCGGATTCAATTCCCAGTACTGCAAAATAAATACATAAATGAATAGATGAGTAATATCTCATGATTAAAAACAAACAGCAACCCCACTTTCTCTTAAATCCCACCTTGGTCTCTGTTTGATCTTTATTGCCCAGATGTAAAAACAATAATATAACAAAAAAGAGAGCAATATTAAGATAAAAGAGATCAAATTCTCTTTGCCCCTCTAGCCCAAAATGTTATCCTTAATGCAATTAAACCATGGGTTTTTGTGAGGACTGCATTTAGTTGCGGACTCATTTAAGAGTCTTGCAGTAGTGTAGGTAAGGTGAGTGTATGGGAAGCCTTGAATTTCTTCTCCATCAGAGGCTCTTGAGTGGTAGAGGTGCAGGTGGGAAGAAAATGTTATTAAAATCATGTAGAGATTTATTTTAAGGGAAATGTAAATGTATCTATGTGCGTGTGAGTAAAAGATGGATGTTGTAAAAACTTTCAGGGGATCCTGATAAACACCCATTTTTCTCTTGGTTGGAAATCACCTCCCTGCAGATGAGCAAGTAAGAACTGTAGGACTGATGTTGGGGCCTCAGTTCCAAGAGCTGAAATGGTTCTGGTAGATGACTAAGTCCAAGAAGTAGGCTGCTAGGATGGAATGAAAATGAATATTACTGAAGAAAAAGCCTACCTAGAAGCAGGAGCATACCTAGAAGGATATATACATCCTCTGCAGGATGGCTGAGGTTTTGGATTTCTCCTTTGTCATCTGCAGCACTTTCTCTAGCACCAAGTACAATAGAATGTGTTCAATAAATACTCTTAATAGACTGTATATTTCAGAAAAATGTGTTACCTTTAATATCAATTATGTGAGCATGCAACATTGCTAAATACAAAAGTCATACAAGCTCACAATGACTGCAGAGACTGCCACTCTTTTAATTAAAGAACAATTTAGGGTATTCTAAGACATCATAAACCACAGATGCTTTCCTGTTTTCACTTGATTACTATACATTTTCTTTTTGCTAATATAGGTTTCATTCAGAAGCTTTCCTGCCTGGCATTGGCATTTCTTTACCCATTATTGCTTCTCTCAGGGGAATTAGCAATATCATTCATCTTCTGAAATGGTACATTGCCACCACATCTGAGTAAATCTCAGGTGTAGGGCATTTACAGTGGGCTGCTCTGGGTATATTGCCTAAGAATTAGAGGCTGCAATTTCTGTCATTGAATGGAAGAAGCATTTCTATGAACTTAGGATAAAAAAAAAAGTGTTAGCATTGGATGCTTACAATTGATAAAAAATAAGTTTGACACATTCACACTTGTTGCAAATGAGTCAAAAACTAAAATAATGTGTTTCTGGGCAATTAAAATTAGTAGCATTTGACATAAGAAATGTAAAAATGCTAAATTTAAAGACCACATGTCAGAAATATACCTTCAGTGAAGTAAACTCCCTAAGAAAAGTTATAATCAACTTTTTTTTAAAGTATGTTTTCTGTAATCTAGTTACATCTTTATCATTACCAATTTAGGTAACCTTGAGAAAGGCAATTCCCCTTTTTGATACTCAGTTTTCTTTTCTAAAATATGGAGACAGTGCAAGTCCTTCTCCAGAACTTCCCTACAGATAAATATATTCTATAACTGGCTTTAATTTTATGGCATGTGCCATAGAGAGTTCCTTGGAGATAGACAAAGGGACTCAAATCTTAATTTCATCACTTATTCACTTTTTAAGTTGGAAAAGTTACATCTTTTTGAGTGCTAATATGTGAAATGGAATAAAGATACCACTCTAACTGAATTGTTTGAGGATTAAATGGGAGAATATGTGGGCAAAGAGATTAGTATAGGAATAGCTAGTTAATAGACATCCAAAGCCTATTGTCAAATCATTCCTTTGGTTTCCTATCTTTTCCTCCTCTCCTCAAATTCAGATCCATGCATATTATTGACTTGCAAACTAAAAATATTAAAATAAAATTTGGAAGATACAGAGCACTTTTGCTAAGCAAAATTTATAGGATGTGGATGCTCTGGAAAGTCAAATTTTATCTTCCCAGCTTGGGAATGTCTCTGGGTTTGAATCTAGCAAAGTAGCAGTAAGTGTTCAAACTCAAACAAAGCTCCACATGACTTTGCATTCGAGCACTATTTATATATATTCAAAGACACGCATGGCATCACATGCATTAATAATAGTATATCACATGGGAATATAAACCTTCCACATATACTCAGCACTGATTTTAAACTTTGCAAAATCACATGAAATCAGTTTGGAATTCTACAACTTTAAGGAGGAAGAGAAATTTAGATTCCATAAGAAAGCCATCAGGTTAGTAAATGAGGACATCAAAAACCAATTATGTGGGTTGGGTGTTTGAAACAGACTACCAGAGATTGTTGAAAATAGTCCCAGGAACTTCTGTTCACACTTGTGAGTCTATTAATAGATGGATTTGTTTAAATTTTCACCAGATATTTTGGCCTCTGATGGGTTAGATAAAAGGAAGTAATCTAAAATGTAACCTGTCCTCTGAAAGACTCAAAGTTTTTACTTTCTTTTGTGTGGTAATATTGACGGATAAACTAATGAGACTCATGCTCTTATCTCAGTCAGTGAAAATGACTGTAAAGGGAGATGTGAGCAGACTTACCTTTCAGTCTGTCTGTAGCTACAGAGAAAGGCTGAGTTCCTGGCATAACCACTTAAATTACCTTTTGAAATGCTGACCTATTGCCTACTGTACCTGGAACTGTGCCTAAGCCCTGAGGACAACTTAGGGGGATCTTAATTGTATCCTTAATTGTATCCTCCTGGTATCTGCTATTTGTCCAGTAACTCATGAGCCATTGGCATATTACTGGTTCCTTATTTATTACCACTGACAAATGACTTTATAATACTGACCAGAAAGATTACACAGGTCACAGAAACTTTCCATAAAAGAACCATGATGTCAAAACACAGCATAGGCTATCAACAATATTAGTGAAAATTTTGTTAGATTCTAATGGTGATAATTACTGTATCAGAATGCAATTCAAACTAATTATTTGTAAAAGTTTACAAACATTAAAAAGTGCATAATAACATTTGGATCTGAGAGGGCTGGAAAAAAAGACATGAAAAACACTACACGAGGGCTTTGCTCTTGTGATTGGTGTCACATGATTGTAAGGAGATCACTTTCTCCATCCCTTTCAGCCTGGTGGAGACAAGTTTTCCTTCAAATTTAAATAGTAGCATACAACATTGTGAGATATTTGATTCTATAGAACCAAATTTTCCAGTTCTTCGTATTATTTGGCTTTTCTTTTGTACTTTCTCAATTCTCTAAGATTCTTATAACTAAAATTAACAACATTGGTTGGGAGAAGTTCCCCAGTTGGGAAGGAACAGAACAACTTGACAGATTGAATTCCAGTCTGTGCAGTCACCAGACTGAATTCAGGTAATATTCACATTGATGGATATTTTCAAATGCCTGCATAACAAAGCAAATGAGTCTTGATGAAACTTACAGCTTAATTCATCAATGCACAATGACTGGAGGGGAAAGATTATGTTGTTAAAAAGTGTGTTCTGTCCTGTGCACACCACCACACTATGAAAAAAAGAACAACAACAACAAAAAAAAAACAAAAAAAAACAAACCAGGCAGCCCTTTTAAAAATGAGTGGTATAAAAATTCACAGTAATGTACATCACTTTTGTTTTTCATAAGCAATCAAAGGGGGCAGTGCTGAGCATCTATATTGTACAATACAAAACAGTGTAAAGAACACAGCAGTAACACACAGATACATAATGCTAAAAACGGTACTTTCTAGATGGTTCTTTTACTGGGTGAATACTTGAGCCAGAGATATTGAAACTCTGGGGTTCAACCAACCCTTTCCAATTAGACACAATTAAATCCTCTGACATTGTGAGGGGCCAGATGCTACAGGAATCATCATCTAGGTCAGTGCTACTCCCTACAAGCATTTCATCATATGGTCAAGTGAAAGGATCCATACAAAAATGACATCCAAACACAAGCCACATGATATCAACCATTACTAATGACAGAGGTAGAGAAAAGTCTGTCTGCAGCCACAGCCTCCGCCCCCATTTTTAACATGATAATGAGCAGTTTCCTGGGATGCAGCACAGCCATTTTCTTTTTCCTCTTTTCTCTCAAGGAAACAAATGCATTCCAGCAAGGCCTGGAATTTTGCCACATTGTCAGGTGTTGTCAAAGGTCAAAGTGGGGCTTTAGCTTTCAGATTTTGCTGCTTCTCCCTGGGCTTCTCCACTTTGTTCGGTTGAATTTCGCTGTGCATCATCTTCACCTTCTGTAAGAGAAAGTGAAAATAGGATGAAGGCAGAAGAAAAACTACTCTTTAAATTTAGTAACTCTTAATATGTCATACTGGAAACTTCTGACAAACTAAAGAAATCAAAATCTTCATATAGACAAGTGCATTTTCTTGGTAGTCAAGTCACCATTAAGGATGTAGCACATATTTTGAAAGCCTGGCTTATTCTGTGAAGTTAGGACAGTATGACTCAAAAATATAATATTTGGAGTTTTGGAGTTACTAGTGATTGATAGGGGACAGAAAGATGCAAAAGGTGTGAACATGAGGTGAGGGGAATAATTGTATAAAATAGGCCCACTGTGCTGACCCCCACATGCTTTCTTTTCCAAGAAGCAATTTACCTGCAGCCCTGCCTGGCTTAAGTGGACAGGATATGTCACATTCCTCAGCAAATTACCTGTTATCTACAGGAAAAATACAGACCTAAAATAATGTCAATAAGAGGAACCCAAGTTACCTGAATGGGGAGACTTGTGATCCTGTCCATAGACTAGATCCTGAAACTCAGGGAGATAAGGATAATCCTCTTAACCATAAAATCTGTAAGAATTTATGTTAGGTATTCAATTAGAACCAGTCAGCATGGGCCAAAGTGACCTAGAGTTGTCATGGTAGTGGGGACTTGAAAGTCAGATGCCAGTCAAAAGTCAAGAAGTGAACCTGGGTGGTACTATCTGGAAACCTCTCTGGGATCCTAATAAAACTGAAATGTAGCAGAGATATGCTGCTCCTCTTCCCTGGGAGGACCCACTTTCTCCCCTGAGAGTATCCCCTTTCCCTTCAGTAAACTCATGCCTGTTACTCAGCAAAATGTTTGAAATCATTCTGATTTGACTGTAACAATAGGGATTTGAAGTGGGGGTGGAGGGGCGTCTTCCTGCTGCCTCAGTTTCCCAGAAGACCCCAGCTCTGTAACAATGATCCTAGCTTTTGATAAACAGCTAGGAAATATCATGCCCAAGTCATGCTACTTAAGTGTAGCTTCAGAGGATGAAGAAATCAGTAGTGTCTTTAGGCATATATCAGGGGAGCATATTTACCTTTTGATGTTTGTCATATGTGAAGAAATATTTTAAAATTATATTTTCCATTATTTATAACACTCGAGAATATCTCAGCTGATTTCTCAGAGGTCCTATTAGTTTAAATTAAAAGTGATAGTGGAATATGAAGGACATCATGTCAGTTGGTCTCTTTCTTTTCCAATAGTTACAGTGGCCTCTGGCCTGTCCTTAGAGAACATATGCACAATTCTAATAAGACCATCCTCATAACTGTACCCATAGCAACTATCTTAGTAACATAGTACAAACTGAAACTGAACAATGCTTTCACTTCATATTAGTTCACTTTATTTGAGAGCAAGTGGTAGGCATTCCTTGACTCAAAACATTCAAATATCTGAATGTGTCATTTGGTTACTGGGTGTTGCAGTAACAAAAATTATGTACTAGCAGTCTGTTATCATAATTCAGTGGATAGAGATAATTATACTGGTCCATTCTTGAGACAATAAAGTTTAAAGCCAATTTAATCTTTACTTTCGGAAGGTACACACAAAACATTTAACTAGCCTCTAATGATAATAAGTCCTTAGGGAAACTTTAAGTAGTTCTTCTACATAAAAATCATATTCTGTTCTAAATCTGTACCAAGGATGTGACCAAGCATTAGTTATCATTGTTTGTACAGTATTTGTATTATTAAAGTAATGAACAGACTCCCAAGATGTGCAGATGGCCTGAATCTGAGATGTGCAGACTAGCATGCAAGAAGAATTTGATAAAAAGATCTTGATTACTAAAGGAATAATATCAAATTGAGGCAGATGTAAGACAGTAGACTATTTAAGGATGACAATGATTGCATAAAATACATGAGAAACTTGACTTCCATGGGGATTGGGACTTTCTAGGTATTAGGGGATACTTCTTAGGACATTATGTTGCAAACAGCTGCAGCCATATAGATGTTTGTTAACAAACCAAGAAAAACATGGGCAGCAGCATTATTGAGTATAAACTAAAATGAAGTGGAACACTTAGAAATTACAAAGGAATTCTTACAATTCTAAGCAATGTTAAATTTACTATTATACATTTTTCATTTTTTGTATTTTACACTTGCATATTATATCATTATTTGTAGCTGCTGATAGTTTGCATAGTTCTAGACTTCATGATTTGAAGAGAAACAAAATTTTGCAAGGTCCTAGGGAATTGCAATTAATATTATTGAAATATATAGAAAGGAGATAATTAGCAGCATGAAGATAATTGATTTATTTTAAATTACATAATTAGATATTATATAAATGTCAAATGATTTTATTTGTTACTTATAAGTCTTCATATAATTTAAATAATATTATATTGATTAATTATTAATTTAGGCTAACAATTCTTAATTTCGGGGAAAAAAAATTACATTGTAATTAAAAATGTCCTAATATTAAGGGTGGCTAAAATTAATGAAAATTATTTAAAATAGCATTTTCGTGTTAAATATGAATATATAAAAATGATAAAAAATGAACAAATTTCCAAAAACAAATGAAAAAATGTATTTACTCATTTTATGATACCAAATTGTAATAATTTCCTAAAGTCTTTCTCAAAACTTCTTTGGAAAGTAACTACAGTTAGTAATAGTAGAGAAGCAATGAAATCTAAAATATATAAAGGTATTTATATTCCAAAGTGGTGATCCTAAAGTTTTATTATTAATCTTAAATTGAAAACTTATATCTGTGACCTACTGACCTTTAGCCATAGAATAAAATTTGTATTTTAGGTCTTGTTGCTGAGTTGCTTCATTAACACATAATCTAACTCAGTTTTCTAACAAACTAAACCCATTGTCAGAGAATGAGGAACTGATAAGTTCTTTCCCACATACAAAACACTACAGCTTAATTGTGAATACTTTTCACTTTTAACTGTTATTTTTGCAAAAGTCTTCTCAAATAAACACATTCAGTTTGATATTTGCAAGACCTACAGATGGAGGAACTAGCAGGGAGCTTATTCTTACACTTAAGATTAAGGTTATCAAGAATTTTAATGTATTAAACTTGTTTTTGCTTTTCATGGGTGAAGTTAGACTCCTTGTATAAGAATTAAAAGTCCAGTAATAAAATATTTTTTACAAGCCCATTCAATCATGAAAAAGAAAACCAAAGAACCTTTTTATCTAAGTTATTTATTTAACAAACTATTTTATTTCCATCCTCAATAAAACTGGTCCTGAGCCCTTTTCTTCTGAAATTATTCTTAGAACTGAAGTCTATCAGTTTCACTTAAGAATCTTGTTTTGTGAGTGTGTGTGTGTGTGTGTGTGTGTGTGCGTGTGTGTGTGTGTTTGGGTGTACCAGGGACTGAACTCAGGGGCGCTCAGTCACTAAGTTCAGCCTTATTTTGTATTTTATTTAAAGAGAGGGTCTCAATGAGTTGTTTTAGCATCTCACTTTTTCTGAAGCTGGCTTTGAAGTCACAATCCTCCTGCCTCAGCCTCCCAAGCCACTGGGATCACAGGCAAGTGCTACCATGCCCAGCAAGAATCATGTTAAAACAAGATTAAATATCTACCTAGTAAAGTTAGAGGAGGCCAAAATCATTAATGGTAGGAGCTTCAACTTTGTTACATGTGCTACATAAGCAACTTCAGAGCTTTTATAGAAATTAGGACTAAAATAAAAAGCCATGAGTTTTATTGATTGTATTAATAAGTCAGATTAAAGACTCTGTATTTGAGTGGGAAACTAAAGAAAAGTCATTGAAAACAAAGTAGGAGTGATTAAGAAAGTTGCCATACATTTTCATCTTGCCCTAGACTATTTCTAATTCTTTTTATTGGATTACTTTCAAAGATAGCTTTTTATGCCTCTGTCCTACTTAATGAAATCCTACATGTAATTCCATGTTCATAGAGATGTATATGAAATGACTCACCTGTCTTGTTGATATCAAGACCTGCTAATTTCAAGGCTAATTCATTGCTGTTGCCACTTGCAGAGGAAACCAGGATATCATGTATTGCATTTCTTCTACCTGTTCTTCCTGAAGCAATAAAATCTGCATATGTAGTTTCCACATCAGTCATTGCTAACAAATATCCACATAGCAGGGACTACAAAAAAGAGGAAAATTAATAGGTCAATATAATATAGTCAATGGTATACATTTAACAAAAACTTCTTACACTATTACACTATTCATCTGCAATTTGCATGTGAAACTATTGTTTACATATTCACAAAACAAGGTGTGCTTTGATTCTTGTGCTAAGCTTTTAAATCAAAGATCAGGGAGCTTGTGTGCAGGGCTTAATAGTAATATTTAGGCTTTATGGATCATATGATATCTATTCCAATTACTTAATTTTTTCCTTATAATGTAAAAGTAGCCATAGACAATAAGCTAAACAGGTATAGTCAACAAACTTTGTTTACAAAAGAAAGCAAAACAAAACAGGCAGAGGGCCAAAATCAGTTTTCATGTCATAGTTTGTTGACACCTGGTTTAGATAATAAAATTCTCTTTTTCTAATGCAATTTTAATCAGTCTTCAGTCAGAGAGATTTTGAGATCAGGTGTAGGGTCAAGTGCAAGCGCTCCAACCACCATAGTGGGGAATAGTAAGCAAGTATACTGTGAATAGTCTAAGAATGTTAAAGAAATTGACCAAAATCTAGTTTGTTTTTTATTATCACCATGCACCAGCAATCCCTGCCAGTGATCAAATACTGCTTCTACCCAGGAAGACAACTCCTTTGCCCCCCATTAACAAGTCATTGCTTGACAGGAATAACAAAACTTCTTGATGATATCTTTGAAAAAAAAGTTTAGAATTTGCAGAATCAATGAAAATGAGTCTTCCCCTAAAACTTGGTGACATAGGTACTTTAAATCTGCTAGAGTTTGGATACTGAATGTCCCTCAAAAGCCCATGTGTTGATAGCTTGGTTCCCAGCTGCGGTGCTGTTGGGAGGTGGTAGAACTTTTAGGAGGTAGGGCCTAATAGAAGGAAGTTTGGTCATTTCAGGTGTGCCCTGAAGGGGATATTAGAACCCTGCCCTGCTTTTTGCTCTCTTTTCACCTCTGATTGCATTAGGTGAGCTGTGTCCTCTACCACATGATCCCTCCATGATGTATGGCCTTACCACAGACCCAAAGGAAACAGAACCTATAGACCACGGACTGAAACTTCCGAAACCCTAAGCCAGAATAAGCCTTTCCTTCTTACAAGTTGTTTAGCTCAGATGCTTTGTCACAAGGAAGTACCTGGAACTTGGGTTCTGGTCCTTGCTCTGCCACTAAGTCAGAGTGAATTGCAGAAATGTACTTGATCTCCTTATTCTTACATTGTTAGGAAACTGAAGCAGCTGGATAACATGATAATACCTTCAAGCAAAGGTATATAAACAATGAACACTCAGAACTAAAACTACCTCACTCTTAAAATCCTGAATTTAGAAATTTAGAAATTCCTCTGGCCATAGCTACCCTTTTTCTTTCTACCCTCTTATACTTAATGGATCAATTCTTCACACTAATCCTGTCTTTAATTCTTATTAATATTTTAAATTTTAGTCTACCTAGGTCCATCATTATATTAATCCATTGCCCTTCAGTTCTTGTAGCTTCTGATTAGCACCAAGAAATCCCTTTGATCTACTGTCATTACTGCCTTCCTACGTACACCTAACTCCTGGGAAAAAACCACAGTACACTTTCTTTGATCTCACTACTGGTGACTGAGTGTTGCCAGGAAAAGGCACAAATTTGTGCCAACTGGCTCACCTAGAGAGTTCTGACTCTATTATTAGTATACACTACACTTGTGCAGAAATGCTTTTGTTCCTCTCCAGTTGACTCTTCCTTTTTTTATTCTCTGCAGGAAGGATTCCCAGCCCTGTCTAGTCCATGCACCAGACACCACCTGCTTAAAATATGACTCTGTGCCTTCCTTTTCTGAGAAGATACAGGATCTCTACTATGAGTTCTCTTAAAGTTGTTCCTTTCCCAAATATATCTCTGGATTTTCTTTCTATTCTGGATGAGTTAGCCTTTTTCTTTTTAATGCATGCAGTTGATTTTATTTCCTTCCATCTCTAATGACATCACCTACTTTACATTAACATGACATACCATGTTTGTAGATATTTTCTTTTATCTCTCTCCCTCCACATCAACATCTACTTACTTGCTAGGTAATCATTTTATTTGATATCACTCATATTTATTCTCTGTAAAACATAGGAAGCTCTTAGTAGAGGACTACTAGGGAATATGACGGAGTACCCATATTCCCCAAGATTCTCCATGACTCAGTCATGCTGCCACAAGAGTCACCTTTGGACCATTCTCCAAAGTCTAACCTACAACCTGTAGAACACATTCTGAATTTTTAACTTTTCTCTTAAGGCTTTCCATGATCTGGTTAGGATCTACTTTTGTTGTTTTACTTCAACCACTCACTCTTATACTTGGTATTTTGTAGAGTAATGAATCATATTTTTCCACAGTTTTCCTGCGGTTGCTCAAGTCTTTTTCTCCACCTGGAACACCTTTACCCAGCAAACTTGCTTGTTGAAATGGACTTACCCTCAAAAAAAAAAAATCAACCAAAACAGTCCATTCTTTCACCACTTTTCCCTGTCTTTTCAGTTAGCACTCTGTGAGCGTGATTTTTGTTTGGACAGGTCACTTACATTCTGGCCAACATTATAAGTACTTCTCCTTCCAGACATATTCAAGCTTCATCAAGATAGGAACTGCATTTTGCTTATATATTAATCACATAATAATTCCTAGCAGAGTCACTTGCAAAT
The DNA here is from genome assembly GCA_020662805.1 of Glaucomys volans. NCBI lineage: Eukaryota > Metazoa > Chordata > Mammalia > Rodentia > Sciuridae > Glaucomys > Glaucomys volans. The sequence continues at coordinate 448,438 of JAJEJO010004602.1, forward strand.
AGTACCGAAAAAAGTATGTTGAATAGAAATGAACAATGAGAAAGAAACATACTACTTGCCTTTCATAAGTAGCCACAGGGAACTCTCCTGCTTCCTGACTATACTAAATTACATAACATTCCTTTATGTCAATCTAGAATTTTTACAGGTGAAGAATCACAATCAGAGAGTTCAAGTGATCTGCTCATCTTCACATAGGTAATAATTGCCTTGGATTTAGGTCTACAAAGTTCCACTTTACTTTTTTAACATTACCAGGTTATTTCTGTGAGGAAGTTGGGGTTTGGATAATGTTTTTGACCTTGGAGTAATTCAATGGTATTAGTTGTAAAGATACTTTTATTATATATACCACTATTGACCAACACATTATTCAGTTTTTATGTTACTTTAAAGGTTTACAAATGAAAATGCACATCAGATGGGCAAAATATATCTTATAAATGTCAAAGGGGAGGTGAAAGTAGAAGAATAAACAGTATAGTCATTTCCACTATAAGTCTGTTATGTCATTTTAAGAAATAGGTTTAATAAAATCCCTACTATTATTTCTCATTTGGTAACAATTATCATAAAGTAGGAAAAAAGTCTTAATTTTTCAGATAAAGAAAATACATCTCAGAGATTTTTAATGACCTCTGAATCATACACAGAACCATGCCATTAACCCAGGTCTTATTTTATAATACATGCCCTTATTTTGTTCCTTTAGTATTTTTCTGCATAGACTGCTATGATAATACATGTGGGGGTTTTATTTATTTCATTTTGCTTATAATGATTTAACGCTAAACTGAATTATCAAGAATGAAACAGAAAAGTGGTGATGTTTTCCATGAGAAAATGTGAATTAAAAAGGGGTATACTGTATATCATCTACATATTTGGGAGTGTTAAAATATTCTGGTGGCAATTCTAATTATGAAAAGAACCAACAACTATGAATTTTCACATAGTGCACTCCTAGGTTAAGAACACATGTGGGGGAAAATGGGTTTATGAAAGATGACCATATGTTGTGCTTGTCTTCGAAATGGATTTACATAGATTTCATTTGGATTGCATAAAAGTATGAACAATTATGATAAGCTTCCTGTGAACATCTCTCCTTAAGCATTTTTGAAATACATTTCTTAGATTAATATGAACCCAATTCTACACCTTTAAAGTAATACAGAAACTAAGTACTAGGCTTCTAATTATAGTAGCCATTATGCTTATTATAGTAATAGCTATTATTATGACACTAGTATTGCATTTTTTATTGTTTAGTCTTTCTCCAAACAATAAATTTCTTTTCCAATAAAAGGCCAATAGTTGACAAGTAGCACACAAAAAGTATGTAAATGACAGAATATAACTATATTTTAAATAAAACACAAATGCTGTGTACTCCGTATTTTCCTCTCTCCATTATTATCGTTCTTTAAGTGACTTCCTATGAGGTGCTCAAACATGGTTGCTTTCACATGCATGGATGGCTATTTTTTTCAGTCTAACACTTGGAGCAGTGATACAACTACCAGAGATCTGGAAATATCTTTTACATCAAATATATCACTGTACAGATTAATACTTTTGTTCTGAAATTCTGGAGAACTGTCACCAAAAATCATGTCTTACAGATATTCACAAATAAATAGATAAACAGAAATAAATTCCAAAAAAGTCAAATAAATGTTAACAACTGATAGAAGTTTAATAGAATGGCAATTAACATATTGTGACCTTATAAAAATAATTATAAAAAAACACAAAAACTAACCAAAAGTGGACTTCCATTTCTCACTAGAGTTTCAACTGTTTGCATTGCTATAATTAGCATTTTCTAGACATGAAAACATTAATGTTAGATATAGACAAGGAAATACAGTGGCTGTTTTTTTTTTGTACCCAACTATACAAAATATCCAATTGTAGTAATATTGAAATTCTGATGTGAGAAGGAAAAAGACATTTTATTATTTAAATACTGAACTACTCAAAATTTAGATTGTTTTGAATCATAAATCTCTAAAAATTGACATTTAACAATTCAATCAAAATTCATGATTAAGAAATATGCTTATTCTTTCTTTTTTCCCTTTAAAAAAGCCTCGTTTTCTCACTTTGTAATAACAGAAGCAGCATAATGCTATGATCTAAAAATTCTTGGTTAGTATGATTGATTTCTGGACAGAAATACATGATTCATGTTGATCTTTTCCTTGTTTGTGCCCTTTACCTTTTCTAATACCATATACACAAATTATTTGAGAAAATAAACCAGAAGATTTTACTCTAGTAAAATCTTAAATTTAGATAGATTTCAAGAGTCTATGAAAGTCTGTACTTACGTCTCCTATATTAAACAAAGTGAAGTGTTCCACATCGGTGTGTTGTAGAAGCTGGGCCTATGAAGCTGCTTAAAATGATTTTTATAGTGACATTGAGTCATGAGCCAAATGGTGACTAGAGAACATGCTAATTTTACTCCTGTAAATGGGACACATGAAATGAGACTCACAGACTTGGAGGAAAGAATGGAGAGAATGTCATCAGCAAACACTTGAAGACTTCTCTCTAGTATGAATAGTATGACTTCTTTAAAAAGTTCAAAAAGAAAAAGAAAATTCTTCCTGTTCCACTAAATATTAATGCAATTTTACAACTTCTTGACTGCTACTTTATGAAATCACGTGAAGTGTGTTGAAAGCCCTTCAGTAGCTTGTTGTGTGCTCAGTATTTGGTCAACATCAGTGTTTCTAAATTGTTTTGGTTTCAGATATCCACTGCATTCTTAAGGATTATGGAAAACCTCAGTGAGCTTTCATTTATGTTGAATAAATATACCATTATTTACCATATATTAAATGATAAAACTGAAAAACATTGAAAGATACCAATAAATCTATTACATGTTTACATAAATATTTTAATGAAAATGAAATACATTTTCCAAAGAAAAGAAAATAATGACGCAAAGAGTTTAGCTTTATATTTGCAACAGGTTTAATTTTGCAAATGTCTGGTTTCATAAGAGACATCTGTTTCTTAAATCTGCTTCTGCATTCAATCTGTCTCAACATATTGTTTTAGTTGAAGTATATGAAGAAAATCTGGCCTAATACAGCATTTTTTGTTTAGAAAAATGAGAGAATTTAATATTCTTTTCAGATAATTATGAACTTTTAAAAATTTAGAATCTAAAACCATAGCAGTATGCTTACTATACACTGTTTATCTTGCACTTTGAATGGATCTTTTGCCCATATATATTTTTTTCCAAATGAGCAATATCTGATATTAAATATATACTTAACATATGTTAATATAATATCAATATATTAAATATGCCATACATTATATATTTAATATTTTAATATCTATTTTAGACTCACTATATTGATAATACTAATAGTCTATTAAATATATATTTAATATCAGGGATTGCTTATTTGGAAAATGTTGCTTCATTGGGTTTTGTCAATTTTCCAAATGGTAGTATCTTTCATTATACGATATCAGTTTTGCTAGTAATGCTGCCTTTCTTGGCAGAAAAATCTTTAAGAAATGAGAAATTAAGCAGTTCAGAGGGTCAGAAATAATTTTTCCAAAATTGTAATTTTTTCAAAAGCTCCGTTTTTGGCAACAGATACTCTTGGATTCTGTTTCTCTTGAAATGGCAAGCTCCCTTTGTTCTTTTTTAAAAAAAAATCCCTGCCAAATGTCCAAGTATGAATAACCACAGTTATTATGCCCGACAGTTGTTCTTTCCAGTAAAGATGGTGTTCCATGAAAAATGTGGCTGGTGTTAACACTCAACTGAAACAGTCACACAGATTTACTTGATACAATCATGTATTTTGGTGCATGGCAGAAGTGCTCATGAGACTTCTCATTTAATCACAAGGAATATTAAAAAGATACATACTCAATGGTCAAGAGTCAACAAAATTAATACTTCTTACTGCTTCATCAAATACATTTTAAGGTAAACGTAACATTTAAAAATATTAACTCTGAGTGTGTGGTGGTAAAGAAAAGATGGATTACTACTAGAGTTAACTGTCAGGAGCCTGATTAGTGCAAAGAAGCCGGTAGTTTTTTGCACCATACTTCTTCACCATTTGTGCAAATGTCAGACTTTTTTTCATCTCTAAAATTTTCTTTAGCATAGATGCAAATCTCTTCCCCTATAATGCTTAGCCAATTAAAACTTGAAAATAAGAAATCTTATTCTACAACTGTTAATAAAGCCAGAAGCACCATTTTTCTTTAGGAAATATTTTCACTGTATATTTAAGCAACAAGTGACCTCAAAGCTACTTATAAATCCTTTGCTTATTTCTAGCTTAGGCTTTTACTATTCCTAACAACAGCTATTTATTTTCTTCTTTGCTCCTTAAACCTTATTTGTATTTTGTTTTCTTTCTCCCTACTTGCTAAACAACTTTATGGGGAAGATCAAGGTCATTCTACACAAATTGCTGGAATTCTTTCATTACACACACATAAAATGGTACCTATCTCTGTACTCAAGAATCTTTTGCCTAACAGTAATACCTGATTGTACTTTGCTCTCTCCCTCTTTTTCTCATTTTGTTTTAGGTGACACCGGAGACTGAACCCAGGGTCTAGCATGCTAGCTAAACTCTAGCATGCTAGCTAAAAACTCTCTGCATTTTTCTCTTTTTCCTTTTTCTTTTCTTGTAGTACTGGGGATTGAACCCCTGAGCTACATCCCCAACACTTTCTATTTTTTACTTTGAGTCAAGGTCTTCCTAGGTTGAGGCTGTCTTTGAACAGCATTCTGAGTTGCTGGGATTACAGATGACCACCATACATGATCTGACTGCTTTTCTTGATTCCCTCTTCTCTCGCATTCTTGTTCCTTAGATTCTGCCTCCTGCTTCTAGACTCTCTTCTTTTGCCTAGCTACTTCTCCAATGCCTATAAAATTTCTTACATCTTCCCTGTTATAAAATCTCTCATCTTTCAAATCTGTATTTTCTATAATATGATCATTTTTTTTTCATTCGCTCCCAAATATACAGGAAAAGAGCTAGAGAGTAATTTTTAAAATAAGGTTATTTTATTGGTTCCTCTTAGTTATACATGACAGTAGAATCCATTTTGATAAAATTATACACACATAGGATACATGTTATTGTAATTAGGACCCCATTCTTGTGGGTGGGCACAATGGTGGGGTTCACTAAGGTAATTTCATATGTGTACACAGGAAAATTATGTTAGATTTATTCTGTCTTTCCTATTCCTATTCCCTCTCCCTTCCTTTCATCCCCCTTTGTCTAATCTACTGAACTTCTCTTCTTCCCTTCCCCTCTTCATTGTGGTTTAACTTCTACATATCAGTGAAAATATTCAACCTTTGGTTTTATGTGATTGGTTTATTTCACTTAGCATGATATTCTCCAGATCCACCCATTTACTGACAAATGTCATAAAGTCATCTTCTTTATGGCTGAGTAACATTCCATTGTGCATATATATATCATATTTTCTTTATCCGTTCATCTGTTGATGGGCATCTGGGTTGGTTCCATAGCCTAGCTATTGTGAATTGTGCTGCTATAAACATTGATGTGACTATGACACTGTAGTATGCTGATTTTAAATATTTTGGATATGGGCTGAGGGGTGAGATAACTGGGTCAAATGGTGGTTCCATTCCCACTTTTATGAGGAATCTTCATACTGCTTTCCAGAGGGAATGTATCAATTTGCAGTCCCACCAGCAATGTATGTGTTCCCATTTCCCCATATCTTCACCAACATTTGTTGTTACTTGTATTCTTGTTGCTATTCTGACTGGAGTGAGATGGAATGTCAGTGTAGTTTTAATTTGCATTTCTCTAATTGGTAGAGATGTTGAACACTTTTTTATATATTTGTTGATCATTCAAATTTCTTTTTTTGAGAAGGGTCTGTTCAGTTCCTTTGTCCACTTATTGATAGGATCATTTGCTTTTTTGGGTGTTAAGCTTTTTGAATTCTTTGTATATCCTGGAAATTAACACCCTATCTGAGGTGCAGGTGGCAAAGATTTTCTCCCATTCTGTAGGTGCTCTTGATGGTTTCTTTTGCTGTGAAGAAGCTTTTTGGCTTGATGACATCCCATTTATTGATGTTTTATTTTATTTCTTGTGCTTTAGGAGTCTTGTTCAGGAAGTTAGTTCCTGTGCCAATATGTTGAAGTGTTAGTTCTACCTTTTCTTCTAGTAGGTGCAGCATTTCTGGTTGAATTCCTAGGTCTTTGATCCATTTAACAGTTGATTTTGTGCAGGGTGAGAGATAGGGGTTAACTCTCATTCTATTACAGCACCATTTGTTGAAGAGGTTCTTTTCTCCAGTGTGTGTTCTTGGCATCTTTGTCTAGTATGAAGTAACTGAATTTATATGGGTTTGTCTCTGTGACTTCTCTTCTGTTCTCTTGGTCTTCTTGCCTACATTGGTGCCAATACCACGTTGTTTTTGTTACTATAGCTCTGTAGTATAAGTCTGGTATTGTGATGCCTCCTGCTTTGTATTTCTCACTAAGGATTGCTTTGGCTGTTCTTGGCCTCTTATTTTTCCAAATGAATTTTATGACTGCTTTTTCTATTGGAATTTTGATGGGAATTGCATTGAATCTCTATTGTGCTTTTGGTAATATGGCCATTTTGATTCTGCCTATCCAAGAACATGGGAGGTCTTTACATCTTCTAAGGTCTTCCTCAATTTTTTTTTAGTGTTCCTCAGCTTTTGTTGTAGAGATCCTTCACCTCTTTTGTTGGATTGATTCCTACATATTTTATTTTTTTTGGAGGCTCTTGTGAATGGAATGGTTTTTCCTCATTTCTCTTTCAGCTGATTCATCATTGGAGTATAGGAATGCAATTGATTTATGGATGTTGATTTTGTATCCTGCTACTTTGCTGAATTCCTTTATGAATTCTAAAAGTTTACTGGTGGAGTTCTTTTTTTGGGGGTCTTCCAAATATAGAATCATGTTGTTGGCAAACAGAGATAGTTTGAGTTATCCTTTTCCTCTTCATATTCAACTCTATATTCAACATATATTGAACTCTATATTCACCTCTATATGTTCTATAATATACTCATTTCTCTTTCATTCCCTCCCAAACTTACAGGAAAGAGTTGGAATTTTGCCTACTTCCTCTACATTGCCTTATTTCCTTTTGCAATTTAATTTATATATCTATCAATTTACTATAATTGATTTTTCAAAGAAAAATCATTACTGATAAATCAGCAAATTCAATAGTATATATACAGTAGTCAACCATATAAATTGCATACACCTTTTTAAAATGTTGTTCATTTCTTCCTGAAACATTCTTCTGCCTGGGCTTCCATAGCTACTGCTCTCTTTGTTTTCCCATAATTTTCTGGTACTTCTTGCTCTTTCTTCCATCTACCTCTTAAGGGTTTTTTATCTTTTTTTTTGCCAAAATACAAGGTCATCTCAAGTAGGTTCTTTTGTGTGACTGTTTCACTTGAGAGCTAATCCCACGGTTAGCTTTAAGTGTCACCTGTGTATTGAGGACACCCACATCTATAATTTTGAAGTCTGATTTTTTTCTGAAGTTCCACTTCAGAAATTTTACTGCTTATTGGATCTCCAACCATGAATATTCTTTAAATCTCTAATTCAGTAAATTAAACTGAATTCTCTATCTCTGTCTCTGCTTTACCTCTAAAATTATTCATTCTCTTCTTTATTTTTAGTTTATATTATCACTATTTTCTCATGCATATGTGACATAAATCTCAGAATTGTCTTTGGTTATTCCATCTTGGTTACTAATAGCTCATGTCCAATCATTTCTAAAATCTCGATGTTTAATTTCATCTATTTGATGCTTCTTAAATATTCTTAATTTCCATTCTGCTTCAGCTACAACCTTCATTCTCTCTTTTTTGATGACTGCTCTGTAGGCTACCTATGCACTTATCTAAACATATTCTTCACTTATCTAAACATATTCTGTAACTTATCCTTTATACTAATGTCAGAATTAGCTTTATGAAATGTAAATAGTAATCAAAACTCTTCAGTTATTTTTGAGAAGCCACAAAACATAGTTCAAAATTTTTTTCATGGCACTTGAAAGTTCAAACCAATGCACTTTCCCAGCTTCTTTTCCTACATTTTCTCTCCCATCCATAGTGAGATGCAATCATTGCAATATATGCAGTTTCTCCGGTGGTCTCCTATAGGTTGGTTTTCTTTTGCTGTTCTCTCTCCAATCAGTTAAAATAAAAATCCTCATCTTTCAAATATGCTTTATAGGTCACCTTGCTTCCTTAGCTTCAGGTAGATTAAATAACTTCAGTATTACTGTTTACTTAATTCTCTATGGTGTGAGAAGTATTTTCAGTGATCCTTTTCCTCTATTATATTTTCATTGAAATATGAAACTTTTTCTGAATCCTTCATAATTTTTGGCATTTTATATATTTTATATATTGTTGCTACACACAGAAAACGTGTTTTGTATGTTCATTCCTGATCTTAAGATTCTCTTTGGTTAGATAGATTTCAAGGTCATATTGTTTATAGTAAAACTTAGTTGAGATAGCATGTGTTTTTATTTTTATTCAGCTTGTTTTCCTGTCCAGTAAGAGACTTGATTATTTTAAAAATTTAAAGTATTTTTCCTTTGTATATTCCTGATTATAAAGGAAGACTTAAGAAAAATAACCACAGCAGAAGACACTTTAGAATTCCTAATAAATCTATTCCATTTTCAATTTATTGAGAGCTACTTTTGTAAAGTTTTTTAAAAATCGAATATATATGACTAAAGTTGCAAATTAATGCATGAAATAATTTGCTCTGTCCTCATGGAGGACTTTTTAATATCAATTATTTAACACTTTAAAGGACTTGCAAATCATTTGCAACTTATCTTTGCAACACCCCTGCTGGGACAGTCAGTTGTAGAAGTATTGCTGGTTGGCAAGTGACATGTAATATTACTTGCATATTACAAATGAAGAAACTAAAGCAGAGAGAGGTTAAATGCCTTGACCAATGTCTTACGTAGTCAGTGGCAGTACTGACCTCAGAATAAGAATCTGGTTTTATCAAAACCAGAAAAATCACAGAAAATCACAAAAATCACAAAAAATCACATCAAAATCACAAAAGCATGAAGAGTCTGAGACTGACAGTCGTTTGTTATATAATACTTGCTAAATCCTTTGATTTGACTTCTTTACTGGTTTTGTATGAATCCAGGGAGAGAAGATACTTTTAAAAACTATACCTTCTCATTAATCTAAGAATTTTTCCTCTATGTCAAATAAATATTTAGCTTTTGAAAGGATATTAAAACCCTGAAACATTTCCTTGCAAAATAAAACATTATTAACTTTTCCATCTTTTAGATCACAAAGAAACCCCACTATTATGTATAACCACAATGCATTAATAAAACCAGTTTTAAAAAAAAATCACAATGAAGGGTCTAATCAAGCTCAAGCATTCTGGACTGTTCCAAGATCTAACAGTGAAAACAAGAATAATGAAACAGCTATTGTTTATTAGTGCTTTTGAATCATAACAATAACAAAAATCTAAACCACGTGTCAGATACAATAAGAAGTGTATGAAAATAATTTAAATTTCTTAATGACTCTACTACAATAGTATTCTTATTATTTCAGTCTTAAAGATGAAATAACAGTTTGCAAACCTTAAGTTATAAAGCTAGTAGGTGAATTAACTACTTACACAAGCAGTTAGCACTTTCCAGCACTTGTTTTGGGGTATATTAAACATACTTCACTCTCTATTGATGGTCCATCATTGATATTTCTTTTTAAAAAAGTAAATAGTTCACATACTGTTTTGAGGCATCACTCCATAAAGTGATGTTATTTTGAATCTACAGAACCTACTTTTTTAACATTATCATCTGACATACACATATTTATTAGCATGATCATCTCTTCCTCGATTTCTGTTTGCTTTAGAAATGCTTCCCATTCCAACTCCCAAATATTTGGTCTAATTGTCTCAGTGATGGTCCCAATATTTGATATTCAGATGCCTCACTGTGAGGTCTGTTCAGCCTTAAATAGTAAACACATTCCCTAGGAAATGTGAGTTTTAGAAGAATCTAAAAAATACTTGACACCTGAGAAAATGGTTCCAAAGTTTGAAAAAAAGCCCTGCAAAACTGAGATAAAATATACTTAACTAATATTTGCAACACCAATAGTTGAACATCTCCTCAAATGGAATATTAGGCATCTTTCATTTAGTTACTCTAAGTTATGTTGAATATGTGATTTGTGTACATTTTAATATATATTTGGTAAGGTATAGTGTGAAGTTTTCAAAAGTACAATTGTCTATGACAGAGGAAGGCTTAAAAATAGCATAGCTCACTATTAAATAGAGTTGACTTCAATAGGCAGGCTGAGGCAGAGATGCTAGGTCCTGGCAACAAGAGAGCAGGAGTAGAAAAGAGCCATCTGGTATAGAAGAATCAGGAATTAGAGACATACTGAGTGGGAAGAATTGAGGCTGGGGGACTCTAGGATGAGAATCTTGGGTTGCTTCTAGATTTCTAACTTGGATAAACAAGAGGACAGTATTATTTGATGCAAGCAAAAGGAACAGCAATATGATAAGTCTAAGAATGGCACTTTAAGATATCACAATTCTACATTTAAATTTAATTCAATGACTTTTTCCCTTCTGAATAAGTGAGAATGCATTAATGAAACACATTTCACATCTGTGCTAATATCTGCTCTTCTGCAAGTATATATTTTCTGTGCATCATATAAATATCTATTTCAATTGAAATAGGGCTTAAACACTCCTGTGTGCCTCTTTTCAGCCAAAAACAGTTGCCATGACTGTTTCAACATATATCAAATATATGTATAATCATTGCCAATTTATGTGCTTTGCAGATGATAGTTTCCTATAAAGTATTTATCATCCTTGATTACTGAAAATGTCACTACTCAGTATTATAATGAATGTTTTCCACTTTTACTATATGTTTCAATACAAGAATTGTTAATTTTTCAATTAATGGAACACTATTCTGTACAATGGTTAATATTCTTCTTCTCTGCCATTGTTATATGTTGTTTCAAGATTTTCCCACATATTTGCTTTACATACTATTTTGAGACCTTCCAGACCTTTTCAAAAATAGTGTAATAGTTTCAGAGAGAAGAGAAAATGCTGAAGAAACAAGACAGAATAAATCTAAATGTAATTAAGAAAATCTTTATTGGCTATGGAGATATGTATTGTATATGTCATATATAAGGGATATATATGTCAGCAGTCACTTTCAAATGAGATAATCTACAAAATGAAATATTTAAAATATTAATAAGATGAAGTAAAATCAGTATGTTAATTAAATAAAAAATTATAAGGTAAGAAGATTAATAATAAATATATTTACGTGTTATTGTCTGGAAAAATCATGACATTCTATAGATTATTAAAATCATCACACTAGCCAGGTGTGGTGGTACACGCCCATAATCCCAGCAACTCAGGAGCCTGAGGCAGAAGGATTGCAAATTTGAGGCCAACCTCAGCAATTTAGGAAGACTCTACACAACTTAGTGAGACCCTGTATCAAAATTAAAAAAAAAAAAATTTAGATATTTGGTTGGGCATGTAGCTTAGTGGCAAAGTGCCCCGGTACAAATAAAGGAAGAAAAGTCACTTCACTATTAATATTGAGCCTCTTTACTGTTGACTCTATTATTAATCATTACAACTCTATTCCATTACCATGAACATTCAAGAAACTATTTAACATGCTAAATGCTGATTGTAACAAATACAACACAACTTATCTGATAAAGTTCCAGTGAACTGAGAAGTCAAAATATCTCAAAATAGAGACATTTCATTGACAACAGTATCAATTACTTAAGAGCAAAGTTTCTTTTTTCTAGTCTGCCCTCTAAATTTCAGAAAGGGCTTTATGTACAACATAAGGTACAAGTAATAATCTAAGTGATAATTAGAAGGCCTGGTGCTTATCATATCTTCTATGCTTTCATTGATATATATGAACCCACATCAACTTATTTAATTCACAAAGACTTCTAATATTTTCATAATACAGCAACTCTATAAACACATAAAATATGCATTTGACCAATGACTCAGAATAAAATAGATTTTGGATATAAAATTTGAGCCATGCTTGGTTATACTTCCATATAGTACTAACTGGAGAAGGAGTGTTCAACTGCATGTATAAGTAACCTAAAGTGATTTTAAAACTTACCAATGGTTCACCACACTATTGAATCTGATTTTTGTCTACATGATAGTAATTTTCATTTGAGAGCTATATATCACTGGTTACAAAAATAGCACATCAGTTGACAAAATTTGATGACATAACAAGTACGTATATGTATACACGCACACACACACACACACACACACACACACACTCCCCGGTCTCTTAAGAATTTATGGAGAGGGCCAATCATAACTTTTAAGTTTAATGCCATGTACCAGCTTATTAAAGTACAACAGGCAGGGAAAAAAGTAAAAGACAGCCTTTTGAGATTTTTATTCATTAAAAAAACTCTTGTGGAAAATTTTAAGAAATCACATGAAATGATAAAACACAAAAATCTTGACTTTGTTCACTTCCTAGTCTGCAACAATACAAACAGCAGAAGTTTCCCTGGAATTAAAATTAAGAAAGGTTGTATTGTGTTATAGCTATCCAAACATGATCCAACTTGCCATTCATTTTTCTTTAGACAAATTAAACTTGTTTTCTTCCCTCACTCCCCATCTTCTCTTAAGGTTTGACATCTCTATTCCCCAGCATATTGTCCTCAAATTTTATCTCCTTTATTATGTTTTTCTGTACGCTTCACTATACAGTAATTTAATAGTAAAATACCATAAATGTAAGCAGAGTCATTTAAAGAAAGAAGCAAGGAAAGGAGTCTCACAAATTTTTAACATGTAAATAGCATTTCAAAAGTGAGTTACAAAAAACAAAAATTTGAATTACAGATAATGCTGGCTTCAACTTTCATGCCTCCAAAATGTGGTTCCCAGACTGAGGAAATATTTCAAATATTTTCTAGATCTAACAGTCTCTGACCTTAGTGTCTGTGTGCCCTTTATAAAGGCCAAGTTTTTACAAAAGATAGCATTCTTCTCAAAGCTTTTGGAGGAAGGGAAAGTTATATTTAGAAAGTCCATTTGGCATCCTGGGGTGTTCTCATGTCTTACTGCTATTTATAACCAGCTGTAGGCCAGTAGGACAACAGATTATGTTTTAACTAATAATTTCCCAGGTTTCTGGGAATTAAAAAGCAGTGCTTCAGTATTCTAAAAATTGATTCTAGAAATTGTTAAAAGCAAGAAACTTTAAAATTTGCTCACTGATCATCCAGTAGTTACATGGCCTGACTTGGATCATGTTTGCAAAGGTTACATTTTTGGTGGGACCTACAGTTGTCATTGTGCTGGTTCGTGACAGATGTCTTGCAGGGTAAATACGCTGAACTGTTTTGAGTTCTTGATGGTGAGTGTTCCTTATGATTTATTTTCCTCTGAAATGTCATGCCAATGTTCTCCAATTTGAATGCAGATAGGAATTAATCAATTTTTCTAGAACTTATACATTCATATGTTTTGTTTATTTTAACACAGAGGACTTAACTAATTTTATAGACATCTGACATACCAAAAACAGAAGGAAACAAAACATCATTAGGAAAAACCTCAAATTAAAAATGATATATTGCCAATAGAATGTTAGAGAGATTAACACAAATAGACTAGAAACTGGCTACTAATGTAACCAGCCTTTGACTATACCTAGTAACCCAGAGAAGGATTATGTGGCTCAGAGATATTTGTGGTCTTTTTTGTTGATAATAAAAAAATAATAATAATATCAAACCAACAGAAAATTTGAAATGACAGTAAAAAAGGACTTATTTCCCAAACCATTTGAGAGTGAGATGTCAACACCATACTCTCTCAACCCCAAATACTTCAGAATTTCCTATAAACATACAACCAGACATAACTATGAAAATCAGAAAACTAACACTGACACATTACAGTAGTGCTTTAATCCTCGATCACCTTTTAAATTTTGTCAGTAATCCCAACGTCTTTCATGTCAAAAAGATCAGTATAGAATCACATGATGTATTTAATTTTCCTTTGTGTTTAATTTCTTTATTCTGGAAATTTTGGTGGGGGGATTCTGGTTTTTTTTTTTTTTTTTTTTTTTTTTTTTTTTTATTTTAAACAAAAAGAGAGTACAGATTTTGTTTTTTTGGTTGTACACAAAGAGGGAATTCTTTTGAATTTCATGTCCTTAAAACTTTTAAAGATTAACTTCAGTTACTTCTCTAGAATTTAGCTGTTTGTGTTTGACTCATGATTAGATTCAGTGTATGTCATGTGAAGCCTGTTTTCCTGCTGCATCATCTCAAATAATTTTGGCAAACTTTTAAAATATGCACCTTACTGAGGTATTAATATTATTCATTTCATTAAGAGTGTTATCCATCTTCTGTGAAATTATTTTACTTATTAATATGTTCTGTTGTAAGGTACTTTGCGATTATATAAATATCAAACTTATAATTAATAACATATTAGTGTGGATTCATAGTCTTACTCGGATTATTTATTTTCAGGCTTATATTACTCAAATTTATCCAATGGAAACTCCTTCAATGTGGCTTTATGTCTTTTGACATTTTCTCATTATTCATTGATATTTTTGATCCACCTGGAACAATCACATGTTCCAGAGTCATTTTATACGTTCTCTTCTGTTGCTCTGAATCAACCATTCCTTCAGAAAGCTCCAATTCCTCTAGTTAAAACTATATTTAGAAAACAAGACCTGGAGTCTAGCTGTTCTCCTTGTTATTGGGAAGTAGCTGCCCTAGGAGGCATCAATAGGCAGAGCTAGTGAATTTATATATATAAATACATACACACATATATATGAAAACACATATGCATAATAATTTATTGTGTATTTTATATATCTGTTTATTTCTTATCTATGTTAAAAATGAGTTCATTTAATCCATTGTCATCTAATGCCAAAGTCAATTCAATTTTTTGTCTTTTTCATCCTTTAAGTTCCTCCTCAGTGAGAAAAAATTACTATAATTACTATAATCTTCATTATCCTTACTTATTGAATCAATGGTATTTAAATAAACTCTTGTTGCTGCCATCCCATCTCACACAACATTCTCACCACTCAGCCTCAGGTTGGGACTAATCGTGCTGAGTGGTCGCTGTGCTGACCTTCTTGTGTGGATGCTCATGATACTCTAATAAATCGTCAACATCTCAGGCGAGGTTCCTCTTTGCAGTTCCTCTCCACTGCTTTCTCCAACTCTGTAATAATGCCACATCTTTGTGGTCTGCATGCCCACCATCCCCACATTGACAAAGGCTGACTTAGCCTCTTTTAATGGCTTTTGGACTAAGTTTTTCAAGAAGGAAAGAAACAGGCATTTTCTTTCAGACTAGGAAAGAGAATTGGTTACTTTTTTTTCTAGACAATATTTGGAGAAGTTCTTTATTTAGGAAGGTATAAAGATAATATGAAGTGCCAGCTGAAGAACTGAAATTACATCACATTTTTTAACATATCTACACATCTGTATCTATATCCTTTATCTTAAAATACATATCTGTGACATATATATCATTTTATAGCAACAAAACTATATTCTTATTTTATTATCTAAATGTTTTAATATCTAGCAGCTTAAAAATATATAGCCCAATTTGGCTACTATCAGTTCTATGAATGGAGTTTTAAAATTCTTAACCAAGAGTGGTTGGGAAAGGTCTACACATTCATCCTTATTAGATTCTCTTTCTTTTCAGTCACGTAAACTATATGTCATCTGTTGATCATCAACAGCATCCCGTTGGTGATGTGCACTAGCCTGTTAGGCTTGTATCTGAGCAAACATATTACCCTGGTGTCTCTCCAGAGGCTTTGGAAATCACTGGAAATGGAATCAATTAAGTTATTTGTTAAAAGGCTGGTCCCTGTGCCTTACTTTCATTTGCTTTTCATAATCTCTGAGGATGGTAATGGGTGTACAGAACCCACCTCATGTGATTCTCCTGCATTATTGAAACTATGAGGTAACTTGCTTGTCTACCATTTCTCAAAATTGTATGTTTAAAACACAGGGCTCACCAACTGTAATTCTTGTTTTAGGTCTCTCAGTTCACACTTATTATTTTACAGACTTGTGAACTGCTAAATGTGTGAAGAGTCTACAAAGTAAAATATATCCTATCTTTTGCAAAATGTCTTCCACCAAATGTTCTCATGAAACGAAATGCAAATGCTTTATGAGATTTTGTTTGGTGGAATGTTACAGATTTTCCAAGCTTTTTAGATAAAGCATGTATAAAGGTCCTGATTCTAAACAAGTCTTTTATTAGAGAAAGGAAAATCCTGGAGGTTAATATGTGAGGGGGAGCAATAGTTAAATAAAGTATTTTGGAGAATAAGGCAGGAGAAACTGAATGAGGCCATGTACATCATAGAGAGCAGTTTAACTGTTATTCTTTTTTTCCCCTCAGACAATAATTCATATTTATTTTAAACAACTATTGTAAGGCACAGAGTAATGACTGAGGCAGATTTCATCTTACTATTTCAAAGCATAGTTTGTTTCATCTCAAACATCAGTCTTAATAACCAGATTTCTGAATCACAAGTGCTAAATTCTATCATTTCTGAATACAGATCTGCATGCATGTAAGATGTATATAAGGAATATGTGGATAAAAATCCTTACTGTCAAATAGTCATGTTGGACATGTTTAAAAAATTTCTTTGGTAGAACTTGTCCAGGGAGAGAGACAATTAACAAGTTCCAGGTTTCTCCTCTCCCGAAATGGGATTCCATCTTCACCAGTAGGATGCAGTTCTGCTGAATGAGTCACAGAAGAGTGCTGACTTAGTCTTGTCCCACCATATTTTCATAAAGGTTTATAAGGCAAGAAGATTATGCTCTACGTATTATTCTTCAAGATTTACTCTTCATATATTTTGCCTTAAGAATTAACCCCTTCAACAAACTCTGGAGCTATACCATGGTGAGATAACCGATCCTGACTTACACTATTTCCAAGGGCTAATGGGTTAATGAGGTGTAAAATGTTTATGACCTAAGGATAGGATCCCATAAGGATGAAGTGTCAGGAATATAATCATTACAAACCCTTCAACAAATTTCCAAATTGAAATATGTGTTTCCAATTCCTGAGAACTCACAAAGAACCTCAATGTAAAAGAAGTCATTATTTCCAGAAAAGAGCAACTTCTTGAACATAGAAACTTGGTTTCTTCTTACCAATTATGCATAATGCACAGAACATATTGAAAGGTGGGTCATTTGGTAAAGGAAGGACTGTGAATGTGGCTCAGTGATGAAGCACCCCTGGGTTCAACCCCGGGAAAGGATGCAGTTAATCAGAGAGAATCCATATTATGCAGCTCTGTGGGATACAGGTATTTTTATCCCTTTTGAGTTCTTAAGTTTTGTTCCTAAAGGGAATGCTGCAGGGATTTGGGCAGGGGCAAGTTGATAACTGAAGGAAAGAATGTTATTTAGGGTAGTTTTTGTCCCATTTAAAGAAGGCTATGGTGGAATTCTCAGTGTGTCTCTTAAATCTTCATCCTATAAAACTAAGTAGAAACTAATTCAGGAAAAGTAGGATTTATTAAAGTTGCATAAGTCATCAATTAACTGACATTGGAAACAAATGTACAAATGGAACTCTTTATTTCCTTTTTTCCTCGTTGGTGGACATTGTTAAATCCAGAGACCTAAACCAGAAATGTAGGAATCGTACGTGATTACTCCTTTACCCACTCCCTTTATTTACTCCATTAGCAAATTCTGTTGTCTTTTAATCTCTAAAATAAACCTCAAATCCGACCCTCCTCACCAGCCCCACTGTACCTAATCATGCTGTCATCTCTGTACTGATCCAGTTCTTCAGTGGCCTCCACCAACAGCTGGATCTCAATGCTTCCATCATTTTTCTATCCTTCCTCTCCACTACATCTTACATATTTGCAGAAATGATTTTAAAAAACTGTGTCACTAATTAAAATCCTGGTGGCTTTTCAATGTACTTTGAGAAAAATCCAAACTTACATATATGGATGCATTCAGCCCCTACTTGACTCCCCAATCTCATATCGGTTCCTTTGCTCATACACTCTAGCGGTGATATTCTAAGAGTGTTGAGGACCACGGTTTTTAGTGATGATGTTGTTTGGTTTATGTTTCTTCAGAAGACTGTTATGACTTTTATAATTGTTTTATACACTACTGTTTAAGGATTGGAAAAAGAGGGGAAGGTGGACAATCATGTAAGAGATTGTCTATTGCAACAATAAAAGCTTGGAGTTGGAGGAAGAGAGTGAGAGATGGATTCAGAATATATTTGAAATCAGTAGCTGACAAGAATTTCTGATGGATGAGATATAGAAACTGAGGAAAAGTTAGGGTTTAAAAATAAAGCTAAGGTTTTTGGCTTTAGCAATTGAATGAGCTAAGGAACTAGTAAAACCACGAGTGAAAGTCATTGTACCCCATAAAATTGTACAATTAAAGTAATAATAAAAGAATACTAATACTGAGAAGACATTCAAAAGTTCATTTTATGCTTGGGAGCTGCGAATATACCCATGTACTTGACATTCCTACTGCATGATGAATGACAAGTGACATTACCAGCAGTGAGCACCTCAATCCCAGTATGTATCTATTACAAATTAAATCTTTTACAGTAAATTTTTATCCATTTTTTTCTCAGAAAAAAAAAAAAAACTAGAGCGAAGGCGATAGATAAAACTAAAATGTTTAGTTTTATTTGCTAACTTTGAAATGTCAAGGATGCAGAACATGAAGATATTTAGTGGGAAGCTGGAATTATGAGTCTAGGATGTGGGTGAGTGGTCAGGGCTAGAAGTACGAATTTAGGAGTCATGAACATCTGCCTGTTAAAGCCGTGGAACAGAGTGTAAAAAAGGCGGCCAGGAAAGAGCTTAAGGGCACTCTAACACTAGAAGCTGAGGGATGGAGGTATCACCAAAAGAGACTACGAAGGAAAGTCAAGCAAAGAAAGGAAGAAAAGCAGGAGGGTATGATGTCCTGAAAATTAATGAAAAAAAAGCTTTAGTGCTGCAGATTATAAAATATCATATTTCAAAGTTTCTTGTATTAATGGAAACTTAAACTATATATTCTAAAAAGATCTTTAGTTTACAAAAAGGATAACTTTCTACTATGACTGATTGATTACTATGGCACAGGGAATGAAAAAGTTGTGGAAAGGAAATCAAGAATTTAGGTAAAACACTATTTTAAACAAAAATGCGCATTTAAGAAATAAATAGTGTTTAGACATACTATTTTGTCTTTGTGTCAACTAAAACTATAGTAGATGAAGATGAATGATTACAGTTTAATATCAATTTCAGGTGAAAAAGGGAAATACTTGGTTCTTCATAGAATATTTGAAATATATTTCAAATCTTTACAGGTTTGAAACTTGTCACAGTTCAAACAGGATTTTATAAATGACCTTAACCATTTAGAATCAGAATTAAGCTACTTATAAAATTACTTACTTGAATTCTCATAGTTCTTTTTTTTGGTACTGGGGAATGAACCCAGGGACGCTTAACCACTGAACATCCCCAGTGGCCCCCATCCACCTCTTTTTAAATTATGAGACAGGATCTTGCTAAGGTGTTGAGGCTGACCTCAAACTTGTGATTTTCCAACCTCAGTCTTCCTTGTCACTAGGATTACAGGTGTGTGTCACCGGGCTACATAATTCACTTTTATATATAAAGGCTAGAACTTGAGTTTTCTGGATAGTGATTATGGTTTCTTTTTTTCCCACAAAAGACTTTTATTGAGGATCCCTTTGTGAATATTCTCATTTTATATTTTTATATTGTACAATTTATAAATCATATGTACAAAATTATAAGTGGCTTACCAGTTACATAAGAAAATTAGATAATTCCAAGCTTCACACTTGAGAATCATTCATCTGTGAAAGTAAAGTACCTAAGCATCCTATATCTCAGTAATCTCTGAAAATGGGAACAGTAACACAATACTTATTTTCAATGATTGCACATTTACACATGGATTTTACACATGTTTACACATGGATTGTACATTTATAGTACATGCAGTATTCCTAAGGCACATACTCAAAAAGACTATAACTTTCTGTGTGACCTTGACCTTGAGCAAAACTTTACTTCTCTGGGTGTTAGGTTCCTTACAGTTAGGGCATAAAACTATAGGATACTTTCAAACAGTAAACATTTTATGATGCTATAGCTTCATGATTCATAAGATTATAGGGAACACTCCATTTTTTTTGAAAAGACAAATGAGATGGAAATCTTAAGTGACATGATGGCCTTCCTTTTCCAAAGTTCTCAAGGTTTTGTTCAAAACTCTCAGGGCCTTGGCAACATGCTCTCCTAGGTGAGTACTAGAGCTGTGATTCCTTGATAGTGTATTCAACTTCACAGCAATTGCTAACAAAAAACTTATAGGTTATTTATATTCCTTTTTCATCCACACATTAAACTATCTTTTCATTCTTTTTTCTTTTCTTTTTATTTTTTTTTAAACAAGAACAATGTCTTACTCTGAAACATCTCTCCATCCTTCATAAGATTAATGAAAGAAAGGCCTTATCAGTGATATCAATTTTTTCCAAAATACTAAATGATTAAAGGTAGGGGAAATAGATCTTGTGAAGATTAAATTACAGGAAGAACTTATAAGAGGGCAAAAACACAATAGATATATTTCCACATAGACAGACATGAGATTTTAGGAGAAAATAATTAAAATTATACTAATAAAGTGATGATACTAGTTTACTGAAACAAAGACAGCCTTCATGTAAATAGTAGGTAATTTAGAATATGAATTTTGAATATGAAGGTAGATACAGATTAACATCCAATTACAACAAAGACCACATAAGGTAAGGTAACAAAGATGTCTTCATCCAGCCACAGTATATCAGGCATACAGGGACCTCTTCATACTTTGGTATGTGCCATTTTAGGACAATGCACTTTATTACAAAGTGAAAATTCATTTCAGTAGTAGTTTAGATTAAACTACATGATTTAAAAATCCATTAATGGTGAAAGCTATATTGGATTACTTGAAAAAGTTAGGAGTGATCAGTTTAAATAAATTTTCTTTGTAATTCTAGAATTAATTGTTACATTAAGGATAGCTTTCACTGTGCCAACGTTGAAGAAAAAATTCTGCAACTGCATGACTCCTGGCTTAATGATCTAGAGTTATGGGGCCCAGCATGGTGTCTATTACCCTCATGGGGCCACTGGCTATTTAAAATATGGTCTAGTTTACTCAGGAACTGAAATTTTGCTTTTGCTGAATTTTATTGAAATTACATTTACATGATAACAACAACAAAAACACCTGCAAAGCTTAGGGTTACAGTGTTAGACAGCATTGAGAACATTTCCATTATTACAGAAAGTTCTACTGAACAGAGCTCACATATAAGCATTTAAAAAACTTTTTTATATTTTTCCTCTTGCTGAGAAAATCTGTTCTTATCAGTAAGTAAGAGTAGCCAGAGTGCTGGATATAGTTCAAGATGCAAAATACTATCATGTTTCTATAGAAGAACAACAAAGAAAGAATTTAAAAATCATTTACAGTTAAAAAAAGTTACCTAGGAATAAATCTAAATAAAGATATGTAAGACATTTTTAGAGAAAACTACAATGATGTACTAAAAGAAAGAAATAAGGAACTAAATAAATGCAGAGATAAACCTTGTTTCTGTATAGAAAGACTCACTATAATGATAGAAATTCTTTCAATTTTATGTGCATGTTCACTACAATTTCAATCAAAAGTTTTAACAGAGGTTTTGTGGAACTGTTAAGTCTGAAATTTATATGAATAGTCAAAGACCAAGAATAGCCTAAACACTCTTAAAGTATACTAATGCAGGATTCGCTTATCAACTATAAAATCATTATAAAGCTATATAATGTTGTGTGAAGTGTTATTTCAAAGTAGTCAAATAGACTCATGAAACAGAATAAAGAGCCCAGAGATGAATCATAACATATTTGGAAACTTGAAAATTCAGAGATTATTGAAGATTACTTGAATAAAGATAGACTATTTAATAAGTAGTCCTGGAAAAATTAATTATTCATAAAATTAGATCAAACATACAAATCAATTCCTTTTTTGCCTTTCATCTTTTATTATCTGTAAAAATAATTTGTTTTACTTAATTATTCATGCACAATGAAATGTTTCTAATTAATAAATATCAGTTAAAAAGGAAGTTTTATTTTGCTTACTCAATAGGGACTTTTATTCTATTTTATTTCTTTTATTAGTACATTATAGTTGCACATAATAGGTTCATTTTGACAAAATCATGCATAGAATTTAATTTAATTCATTTCACCCCAGTTCTCCCCCTTTCCCTTCCTTCTCCCTCCTTCTACTCCCCTTCTTCTATGGTACTTGTCTTCTTTTCATTCACTTATTTATTTATGCAAATCAATTCTTGATAAATCAATATCTTAACTAAAAAAATACACTAGAATTTCTAGGACAAAATTTACAATGACATCTTTATAACATTACAGTAGAAAAAGGACACTTTAAGTAAGATGGAAAGGCACAAACCTAAAGAGATAACTTTGATTTCATAAAAATTAGTAGCTGCTGTTTATTCCAAGACAATATTTAAAAACTGATAAGACATATATAATCTGGGAGATGTTATTTATCTTATGCATAGCTACAAAAGCTTAATTTAACCTATATTTAAAGAAGAATGAGAGGACAAAGGGCAGAAGATAGGATAGAATATATTATCCATAATTTCACAAAATAGTTTTTTTGTAACTGCATTATGATAAATTTACACTTCTTTCTTTAAATAGTTTTTGTTCTCCCTTGGAACTGTAGAAGATAGAAAGAGCCATTAACACATAGCTGCTGCAGTACTATGGCTGTACTCCATGTGGAAATAAGAATTTTAGAAGCTAGGGATTCTGAAATTGCCCTTAATCATATCATTAAAATGCTTGAAAAACATGTTTGCAAATCATATAGTTTAGATGTTTATCAGGGGGATTTTTTAATAGTCTAATGTGTTATGCTTAAATGTAAAGAATGTTATATAAAATTATAAAACATCAACTGGAGGGCTGGGGCTATCTTTTGTTTTGCCATAGAAAGGGAAGGTCCTTTGATATAAGTTTTAATCTCGAATTGCAATTGAAAAATGAAAAGAAAATTGTCAGTGGGACTCCAACATGCATAGGTCAATACAACAGAGTTCCTCTTTCACATGTCTCATTCTTCTCCCACCTTCCTATTTACACTCACTTGCACATAGACCAAGGCTAGATGTGCTCCAACAAGAAACAAGTTGATTTTCTCACATCATTGACTGGGGCTATTCCTCATTTAGAAGACTTGATGCTATCATGGCCTTAATTTTGATAAGCAACTAAAGGCTTGCATTGACAACCTATGAAAATGATTTCTCTTAGGAGAAAATACCAAAAGGGTTAATCTACTGCTCCTCATGCATAAACTCCTGGGATTAGACCACACACACAGATCACTATGTGTACTTAGTAACACTGAGCTAAAAATGGAAACAAAATATCATGCTGTTATTGTCTTCCCTTCTCTCCAAGGTATTCTCTGATAAACACTTCTACCTCCATGGGAATTGTGAGCAACTTCTTTGTAGGGCAGATTAGAAATCCAAACAGTTATCACCACATTTTAACTTAACATGACTGAATTTGTGAAGTTTCAGAGTTCCTACCTGATTGGAAACCTTCTTGTTCTTAATTCATTGATTCTTCTAATTTTTATTTTTTATTTTTTGAGATAACCTTTGAACTTCTACCAGAAATTGCTTCTTTGAGGAAACCAATCCTTCCCAGAAAATCAGGCAACTGAAATGGAGACAGCAAGGGAAATGGAAATTATCTATACATACAAATTTCACTTTTTAACAGTTTTAAGTAAATGTCCAAACACACCTTTCATTAACAGTACAATACCTTTAAATAGATGCATGATTTATACATTGAAGTACTCATAAAGCAATATGTGACATTTGACAAAAGTATAGGATGCAAAGACAAGCAAAGATTTCCTAAAAAACGATATCCTTTGTTAACTAACAAAACTTACCTCCCTGCTTTAGTCTTCACCTAGACTTCTTTTTATGAATCTCCACTTAGATTTCTAGGAAATTGATTTGACTAAATTTAAATTTTGTAAATAAACATGGGCACTTGTTGAAGGATATTTCACAGACACCTTTAATGCCTATTCAAGTTCTGCCATACACAAAACTGTGTGCATGTGTGTGTGTTTGTGTGTCCCTTTTTGTGATGGTTTGGTGGGGACAGAATAAATTTGTTGATTGCTAGTCAGTGATTTAGAAAACTGGATATTTGGATAAAAGGAAAAGTAGGCAAATGAAGCAAAGTCCTGAGATTGGGATTCCAAAATAATAGCAGTTTCCTAAGTGAATAAGGGAACAATCTTCTCAAATTGTAGTCACACCTGTTAAAGACCATCTGCCCATAAATTTTACAGATCATTAATGGAACACTGTTAGGATATATCTATAAGCTGTGTGTGGGATGAGAAATGTCCAGAGCCATTAGGTAGGGAAGTCTCTCTTTTGGGAACTCCTGGGTGGAATCCCCCAGTTTGAGAATGCCCAAAATCAAGCTGGCACCTTCGCCTAGCTCACAGCTCCAAGTTCAAACACAGCCCCAAAGATAGGAGTAACCCATCAAGAACCGATTGCCAAATATCCTTTTTCTGCAAGATCCCTGCCACACCAAGAAGCAAGCACAGGAAACAAGATTCCTCCCACACTGAAACCTTATACCTACTAATCCCCTTTGATCTGCACCTCTATAAATAAAGCAAGCCAGGGTTTTTTCTTTGTTAGAGCCAGATCCTTCTGGTCAACTCAATAGCTCATGTCCCTGCTTTAAAAACATTCCTGCTTTTTTGTCTTTATTCATCTATTTGTTTATTTTTACTGCAAACTGGTTTATTGCACAATATTTAGTACATTGTTGAAATCTAAAAATAGTCTTTAAAAAAGTTTTTTAGTTGTAGATATACACAGTAACATTTTATGTGGTGCTGAGGATCAACCCAGTGCCTTACACTTCACCACTGAATCAAAACCCCAGCCCCTGAAATTTAAAATATTCTGGAGCCCTGCTTATTTCTTAGTTTGCTAAATTACATCAGACCTGCAGTATACATTAAAACATGAAACCAAGAAAAGCTATCTTTCCAGGCACTGTTTTATTCTGAAGTAGAATCATGTAGAATTAGGTAGACATTTTCAGCTTGCATAACACACCAGTCGAGTAATATATCCTGAAATTATTTGGTCACAAATCCCAAGAATAGTTCATCTCAGCCCACCTGAAAGTGTTTACAAAACTATCATCAATATAATTTCCACTGAAATTATTCCCAGTTCCATTTTCACTCATAAGCTTCCCGATCAATCTATACTGAACTAGTAAAAGTTTTACAAAGCTTTTTCTGTGTGTGGAGGGGTGATGGTAATGCTAGGGATGAAATACAGTCTCATGCTTTCATGTACTCTACCACTGAGCTACATCCCCAGCTCTTTTGAGATAATTATATGTTTCTTTCACTTGTCTAATGATATGTCCCAAAGCATATATATTTCCTCCAAAATGTCTATCCATTAAGATATTCACATTGACCTGTTACTTTCTAAATCTCTGTAACTGCCCCATACGGTCCATTACATATAGTCCTCTGACTTCCTTGTACTTTGAAAATGCTGGACAACCTCCACATTTTAAGCATAAAGCAAATCAATGGAAGACAGTTAAGTTTTTGAGCCACTGAACAAAAAAATACAAGAGCACAAATACCATTTTTATTTATTTTCCATTAGTTTAAATCCTGAAGGGGTGGGTACAGCATCAGATAGATTCTGTGTCCAATGGTCTAAGTAGGAAGGTTGCTTCAGAATTTGGCCCAAACCATGCCATTGTTTCCCTGGATATGAGTTACCTTTCACCAGAGTACTCATGTTTTGTTTGGTTTGCCACCAGAAGTCACTGTGTTGTTTTCTGCTTTATACACATCTTATGCACATCTCTTGCCCAAGTAGAACTCGGTTTCATCTCTGTCACAAACACTTTCAGTTTTTAGAAGAGCTGTGTGCTCCCTTTGCCTCCAGAGACCCCACTTATAGCCAGGAAAAAGGGCTTTGCACCACAGCCTTCCAGGCATATTTGCCTTTTAGAAGTCCTGTTTCCAACAGGCCTCCACAGGTTCCAAGAGGGCAGAAAGAGCTTTATTTCCTGATATATTACTTCCACAGCTTTTATTTTGCAGCCAGCCCATTTCTCCAATGGGTACCCATTCCCTCACTCATGAGGGTGAGAGAACACACTATCTCTCCCTCCCTTCACCCACAGGGCATTCTTATATAAATTATTCCTCATTGTAAGGTCTTATTTTCTCCCATCTGTTTGAATATATTAGGATCTAGGAAGAACAACATAAATAGACCGATGCCTTGGTGCCTATACCATGGTATATAAGAGGCGATGCATTGTTAGGAGGCAAGAAGTAGTTTGAGATTATCTTAGGTTGAGTTTCACCAGAAACAGAACATGTGATAAGAATTTGAATACAAAATGTTCATCTGGGAAGTAGTCTCAGGAAATTTAGGAGTAGAAAGAGAACTGAGAGTAGAGGTGTTGAAGAAAGGTAATAGTCATGTTAATGAGCAGGTTATTCCTGTCAGTAAATGTTAGTCCTTCCAAGGAGTTCTGTGAGACTCTGTAGAACACACCTTTAGAGTTATACTACCAAATCACCTTGAATTGGTTGAAAGCTACACACAGATACATGAACTCCTGAAAATTTTCATCTGCCCCAACATAGATAGTTGCAGGTAGGATGATTCTAACACAATATACTAAAATGATGAGTGCTGGGAAATATGGGTGGGGCAATGACAGCACCAGATATGGTGTGTGACAGTAGTGTATTAGTGATTGACTTCTAAGTTCAAATGGAAAATCTTAATTTCTAAGTTAATTGTTTTTCTTTCATATATGTAAGCACTGATGTATCAGTACTAATTTCCTCTATTAAACCAGCTGTGGAATCCTAATTCCCTAATCTGGAAAACTGTCATTATGTTTGATAGAATCCGAGTGAAGAAAGAAGCAATTAAAATTTCAAGTTGATCATTCATTCGCTCATTTACTCAACATACATTTAATGAACTACTAATGCCTGCCAGGAATTATGCTAGATACTCCTATTAAAGTCATTATTTTACCATCTAGAATCCATTCTGTTGGGACATCCACATAAGTAAATCCATAATTACAGTACAAACTAATACAGAGTTGTATGGGAAGGCACAGAACTTTAATTCACTAATTGACTGTAAGCCAGAAGTAAATGATGAATAATAACAGATCTTCCTTTAGAAGGTAGTTGGATGTAATAGGAAGGAGGGGTGAATTTTTGAGATAAAATGAAGAAAAATTTATAATGGCAAGAAAAAGAATGGTTAGGTACAGAAGAGAAAAGAATGCCATATACAAGCAGTATAAAATCATGCAGATGTCGGGCTGGTTCAATATTAAAGTACTTAGTATGTGCAAGGTCCTTGGTTCTATCCCCAGTGCTGGGGAGGGGGAGTACTCAAAGGGATGTGTAAAGAACAAAGACAGAGGGGAGGATGGTAGCAGCCTGATAATGAATGGTCATGTAGGTATGATAAAGACGGGGGATTTAATCTTTAGGAAGATGGGCAGCCATTGATTGAGTTTAGCTATTGTTTGAAGTTAGAAGAAAGAGAATTTGATTTGCATAATCTGATCAGGGTGGGTTAAAGATTGTGTCTGCTTTCAAAAGATCACTTTGGAAATACTGTGACTGCATTGCTGCAAAAGAATGGTTGCAATGCTGGATTCAGAATGATTAGCCCATTAACATAAGTCAAATGAGAAAATGGATAATGAAATTCATGATTGACAAATTCTTTTCTTTCAATACTAGAAAAATGTTATACCAACATTTCTGGGCTCCCTTATTTCAGATCAGATTTTTACTGTCATTTAAATTGGGGTTTTTTTTTCACTATAATTAAAGCATTATTTCTTTCTGTCTGATTTTCTGAAGTTCTCTTTGTCTTTATTCTTCAGAAGTTGAATTACAACATATTGGCATAGATATCTGGGATATATCCTATTTGGGATTTGCTAAGGCTCTTGAATCTATGGGTTTATTTTTTTGCCAAATATTGGAACTTTTCAGTCACTATTTCTTCAAATGCTTTTTTAGTCTCACTTCCTTTTCATTTTGAAATATTGATGACATGATCATTAGCTCCTTCCATTGTTCCACAGGTTCCTGAGATCCTACCACATTCCCTACTAAGTTTAGTTTTCTCTGTTTTTCATATTTGGTAAATTCTGTTATCTGTCACCAGGTTTGCTGATTCTCTGATGATTCATTATATCCACCTTACTCTTGAATCTTTCCAAAGAAGCTTTTATTTTGGTTATTATATTTTCTCTTTTGTTCATTTCCACTAATTTTTCTAACCTCTATTTCTTTGCTTACATTTTTTCCATGTATTTCAAGAAATACGTAATTGCTTGTTGAAACATTGTGATAGTTTATTTAAAAATCCTTGTTAGAACATCCCAACACCTGATTTATTTAGTGTTGGTGTATGTTTATTGCCTTTTTTATTCATTCTGTGATTTTCTGTGTTTTAGTATGATGAGTAATTTTCAATTATATTTTGAACATTAAGTATTTAATAACTCTGGGTCTTAATTTATTTTATTATCACTTTTTTAGCAGGAAGTCTTTCTGAATTGAGGTGTAATGTGAGTGCTAGGTGAAGAGAAGGTACAATTTTTTACCAGGTCCTACTGACACCACCTGAGCAAAAGTGTGTCACTGACTCACAGTGACTTACTTCAGGCAGATGGGAAAAATGTTCAGCTCTCCCTTTGACCTTGCTGATACCTTCCCAAAGAAGGTAAAGAATCTTGTTGCCTGGGCATAGAGGCTGTTTCTTAATGAGCTCCCTGACACCAGAGGAAGGACAAGTGAAGCATCAATGGGCTTTTTTCATAACACCACATTCCATCTTGCTGATGTGAGGTACAGGTCATAGCTCAGGTCTCCAAGGAATACCTCTGACACCAGATGTTGTGGGACAGTGGAGTGCCTCCTATCTCCAACTTGCCATGTCTCGTCATCCACGTCAAGTAAAAGCGGAAGCTAATACTTCAAGACTGGGTGGGGACATACTGTTAGCCCTATCTGGCACCTCTCTTGGTGGCCTTCATGCATGGGGCTGGAGGCTTAGCTCACCACTGGACATTGAAAGAACTCTGCCAAAGAAATTGGAATACTACCTGCTTTTAGAGGACAGAAGTGGGATGGTGTGGAAGATCAACTCCTCATTTGGTCTCACTTAAATTAAGGTATAGAGGATGGGTACAATGCAATTTTCCATTAGTGTTTGGCTAGAGAAGTGCATTATTGCCAAAATGGTTTTCTGCTGTTAACAATCCCTTTCCTCATACTTTGTCTTGGAGGAACAGTTTTATCTTGGATTGTTTTGTTTTGTTTTGTTTTGGTTTGGTTTGGTTTGGTTTTTGTATCTCTTGGTGGTCAGTCTGGGACATTTAGGAGGCTATAAGGAAACAAAGAATTCAATGCCACATCATTCCTCAAGTCCCAAGGTCTTTAGTGATTTAGACCTTACCATGTTTCCTATGCTTTTTAAAAAATTTTTTACTTTTTTACATTAGTTATAAGTGCAAAGACCGGAGAAAAATGGGGCTACCTGACTTTGTCAAAACCAGAAGTGTGTAGGTTTACTGATCTTAAAAAGTGCTGCTGACCATAAATTGAAGTTTGATGATATAAACCTTACTCTTTAGGAATGATTCTGCTGCAGAATATGGCTTTTCAAGGTAGCACAAGAATCAATTGAAAGAGTTTTTCAAGGACTAACAAAATTATTAATTTGAGTTTCACACTTCTGAATTTAAGTGATCTCTTCAAGGTAAAATGTACAGATAAGCAAGGGAATAAGACTAAGATGATCCATTTGTAATGAATTAGTGTTGGATTCATCAAAATAAACTCATACTTGGCTTAATATAGATATGCATGACTATATATACAAATATTTATTAATATGTATGTGTATGAGGTTTCTCAGCTTGGCTCAGTCAGCTGAGAAGACTTAGAAGCAATTTTACTTCAGGAGAAATGAATATACCTAATACTCAGATTTTGATGTATAATATCATTTTCCAAAAAAAAGAACTAGAACTTCTTGGAGAAATGGCCAATTCTAGGACTGGGGCCAGAAATATAAAAGGTGAGCTAGACATGTTGTAATCCAAGAAATTAAGGAAGTGATTAAAAATAAATAAACCCACATTGAGTCATAGCAAAGTAGCAAAGGAATCAACTGAAAGTGTTTGCAATGGCCAAGTTGGACCTCTTTGAGCAAGATAAATAAAGGTTTAGTATAATATTGCCCAAAGTCTGAAATAAAAGCCCATGAATTTTCACCGATACAAATAAATGATGATTAAAAATATAGGGGGATTTAATGCTATCCCTAATAAAATTCCAATAACATTCCTCATAGAACTAGAAAAAGCATTTGGAAAAATAAGAGACCCAGAAGAGCCAAAGCAATCTTTAACAAGAAAAGTGAAGAAGGAGGCATCACAATACCAGACCTCAAACTACACTACAAGAGTTATAGTAATAAAAACAGCATGGTATTGGCACCAAAACAGACAATGGTATAGCATAGAAGACACAGAGACAAATCCACATAAATAACATTATACTAAACAAAGATGCCAAAAACATTCACTGGAGAAAAGATAGCCTACTCAACAGTTGGTGCTGGGGAAAATGGAAGGCCACATGTAACAAAATGTAATTAAACCTTTATCTCTTACCCTGCACAAAACTCAACTCAAAGTGGATCAAAGACTTAGGCACTAGAACAGAGATCCTGCACCTACTAGAAGAAAAAGTAGGCCCAAATATTTACCATGTTGCTGAAGGATCTGAGTTCCTTTACAAGACCCCTAAAGTACAAGAAGTAAAATTAAGAATCAATAAATGGGATGGATTCAAGCTAAAAAGTTTCTTCTTCGCAAAGGAAACAATCAATAATGTGAAAAGAGAGCCTACACATTGGGAGAAAATTTTTACCACATGTACCTTAGATAAAGCATTAATCTCCAGGATATAGAAAGAATTCAAAAAACTTAACACCAAAACACTAAGTAACCCAATCAATAAGTGGGATAAGGAACTGAAGAGTCACTTCAGAGAAGAAATGCAATCAATCAACAAATATATGAAAAAATGTTCAACATCTCTAGAAATGAGAGAAATGCAAATCAAAACTACTCTAAGAGTTCATCTCACTCCAGTCAGAATGGCAATTATTAGGAATAAAAGCAACAATAAATGCTGGTGAGGATGTGGGGAAAAAAGCACACTCATACAATGCTGTGGGAATGAAAAATGGTGCAACCATTATGGAAAACAGCATGGAGATTCATCAGAACACTTGGAAGGGAACCACTATTTGACCCAGTTATCCCACTCCTCAGTTTATATCTAAAGGACTTAAAATCAACATACTACAGTGATGTAGCCACATTAATATTTACAGCAGTTCAACTCACAATAGCTAATCTATGGAGCCAACCTAGGTGTCCTTCAACAGATGAATGGATAAAGAAAATGTGATATATATATATATATATATATATATATATATATGATGGAATATTACTCAGCTTTAAAGAAGAATGAAATTATGGCATTTGCCAGTAAATGGATGGAGCTGGAGAAGATCATCCTAAGTGAAATAAGCTAAACCCAAAAAACCGAAGGCGGAATGTTTTCTCTGATATTTGGATGCTAATTCACAATGGGGGGATAGGGAAGAATAGACTTAGTTTAGATTAGGTATAGGGTTGTTAAGGGAAGAGGTATGGCAATAGGAAGGATAGAAGAGTGAAACAGACATTATTACCTCATATACATATATGACTGCATTACTGATGCCATCCTACAATATGTACAATCAGAAAAATGAGAAATTATACTCCATTTATGTATAATTTATCAAAATGTATAAGTGTGTTCTACTGTCATGTATAACTAATTAGAACTTTTAAAAATTTTTAAAAATACACGGGAAACAGACAAGTCTCCAGTGAGGAATTCCAAATAGTTTAAGTAGCTACTCTATTCTGAGGGGGAACATAATTCCCCACTCTTTAGTTGAGGGCTGAACATAGTGACTTCTTTCTAAAGGGAGAAAAGAGAGTAATTTTACAATGCACAGAGCTGACAACCACTATTAAGCTGAGTGATCAAGGTTGCCCACATAAGCAGTCATGCATTATAAGTCACATTGATCATATGCATCCTTGATGTGATATGACAAGATGGCTCTTTACCGCTGTGCTCTTCCTCTTTAAAATCCATAATCCAACTCTTATCATGAGAAAAGCATCAAATTCCAATAGTAGAGCAGTTTACAAAATACTTGACCATAATTATTCAAAACTGTCAAGGTCTACAAAAATAAATTTGATAAACTACTAGAACCAAAAGAAACCTAAGAAGACGTGAAAACTAATGTGACATACTGATGGAATCCTAAAAGACAACATGACATTTGGTAAAAGCTATGGATATCTGATAAAAGTATGGAGTTTAGTTGCATGTATCAGGATTCATTCATTAATTGTAAGCAACATAACACTAAGTTTTTTGGGGGAGGGTACTAGGGATTGAACTCAAGGTCAGTCGACCACTGAGCCACATCCCCAGCTCTATTTTGTATTTTATTTAGAGACAGGGTCTCACTGAGTTGCTTAGCACCTTGCTTTTGTTGAGACTGGCTTCAAACTCATGATCCTCCTGCCTCAGCCTCCTGAGCCACTGGAATTACAAGCATGCACCACTGTGTCCAACCTAAGTTTTTAAAAATAAAGAAAAATGGGTATAGTACAGAATGGAAAATCTGTACTATCTTCTCTTACTTTGTGTTCTAAAAATAAAATCTATTTAAGAGTCAAGTATTGTTCTTTTTTTGTTTATGTTTCTGTACTCTCTAATGAATATGTAAAGGTAATTTGCCTTACCTTACTGGTATTGATACTAGGAGAAAACTTAGTGATTCCAATTCAATAAGCAGTAATTCTTGACATCAACTTTTGGAAGAACCTTCCAAATAAATCAAAGTAAATTATTTTTGAATGCTGAATTTCTGCTGATAGTTTGACTTTATATATGATTAATTGTGCTATGAGCATGATTTTTCTTTAAAGGGCTATGATTATCATAAACATTGATTATAGGCAATGTCTAATGAATGCTTAAATATTAATTCAAGATGCAGTAATACTATACCTAATGTATTTTATGTTATAATAATGATGGATTGTTATTTCATTCTAGAAAGGTTTCACTTTTCTACATTTTCTACTTATCTTTGCCCTCTCCCAAAAAAAATTACAAGGAAAGGATATGATAGGACAGCATTATCATGAATTTAAATTGGACACTCACTTTGTCGACACTAATGGTTGCTGATGATACTGGCACATTACTTTTACAAACCCCTTCCATGACAAAATCCAAATCGCCACGGTAGATATCTTTGACACAGGAGATGCCTAACAAACAGCTATATGACATATAGCTTTGTAGCTAGATTTATGAAACATTTTACACAAAAGAAAAATGCCATATAGAAAAGGCCATTTCCCTACCTGCCTTTTGCTACTCAAAGGTCACTTACCATCTACTTTTTATTACCCTCAGAAATGTCCCACAAATATAGACTATGTATTTGTAGATAAATATTTTATCTTTAATAGACATCATTATTTTATTGGTAGAAATATGACAGTCATCAGGGAATTTTGTGTTTAACATTTAAAACTAATTAAAATAAATTAGTCAACAAATTTTTCTTTTGTATTTTTCAAAACAGAGTAATTCTTCATAGACTGCCCCTGGGAACATAAGTAAGTTGGCCATCTTTTTCCCTGTTCCATTTTCTCATCTCTTCTACTATATCATATTTGTTCATTTTTCTCAAAAGTAGGGGACTCACAGACTTAGGTAAAACCAAGACTTAAATAATAATAAAAAAGTAGCCTGGTGTGGTGGTGCATTCCTATAATACCAATGATTCTGGAGGCTGAGACAGGAGGATTTCAAGTCAAGGCCAGCCTGTGCAATTTACTGAGACCCTGTATCGAAGGTAAAGTAAAAAGTGCTGGGGATATAGCTCAGAGGTAGTGAGCCCCTTGGTCTAGTCCCTATTATCAATTATAATAATAAAGTAATAAAGTTACTAACTGTATAGTAAATGTGTGCTTGGTACCTGGCTCTGCAAAAGAAACTTTTCATATTAAATCAGACAAATCTTCCAAATAACCCTTCTGATTAATCTGGATTTTACAGATGAAAATAATAAAGATAAAAGATTATTTGCCTAAAGTAAGAGAGTCCCAAAACCACAGAACTAGAATTAGTTACAACTGTAGACTTTACAGTGGCAGAGTCTGTGCTCTTAATTGAAGTAAGTGAATATATCTCTTTGTATGCACGTGGAGAAACTTTAATAAAGAATTTCTGAGAAATGGCAAGAATACTGCCAGACATCCATTAACCAATAATCAGGAACTCCTACCTATGCAAATAATTGTTTATCATATGGCTGAATAGTAAGGATTTCTCAGGTTTGAACTAAGAAATCAAAAGACTTCTAGAAATTGAGTCCATATTTTATCTTAGATAAGATCTTATAATAAAAGGCCAAATTTTAATTCAGTAACTAAAGGGTTTTTAAAATACTAGATGTGTTCATATCAGCAAGTTTTCATAATGTGGATAATAAGAGGATTAAGAAATTGGCAAATATATCTACGGACTCATTTGTTATCACTTCTGGAAAGGAAAAGATAAATGAGAATAGTAGAAAGGAATGGCTAGGAAATTTAGGTAGTTTGCTCAATCTCCACTCCAGGAAAAATATGGCCAAAAAAAGAAAAAATCTTGGAATGATCATTTTTAACACTTACAAGAGGATTTGGACTTTCTCTACAAAATAACTTGGAAGTGTAAACTGTCAAATTAAGCCTAATCCTCCCTGATACTGGATTGCTTACTTACTTAAAAGTATGAAATTAATATATTGTAGTAATAAGAAAGTCTTAAAAAAAGGAGGTAAAAACTTCTTTAATGCTCCTCTTACAAAGCAAAATAATAAAAAGAAACATATTAAAGAATATTTTGAAACATAAAAATTTCATTATTAAAATATTTAGCTATTACAGAACTTTAAATATTTAACTTTATTTTAATTTAAATATTGATATGTTTACATAATTGTTACAAGATAGCATTCTTCACTAACCATTAATCTATTTTGCCGCAGTTAGATGCAGTTTGTAATTAGAATTCTAACAAATGTGTAATTTGCTACAAGGTGGATATAATTTACTAGATCATTTCCCTATTGTTGGTAATTAAAGTTGTTTCCCATTTTTTGCTATTATAAGTGACAGGACAATGAACATCTTTTTATAATTTTCTAAATATAAATTATTTTTAGAGATTTCCAAAGTTAAAATTGATGTTCAAAAAGCTATGAACACTTTTATCTTACTAGGCATTGCTAATGAATTCCTTTTCAAGTAATCAAACAAAATTAGATCCTGAAGAACTTTGCCAACATCTTATTTTTTTATTTTGATAAGTTAATGAACTAGAACCTTGTATTCCATTTCTTTGAATTTTTTGATAACTACTGTGTGTGTGTGTGTGTGTGTGTGTGTGTATGTGTGCGTATGTGTGTGTATCTCACTCTTTTCTGCCTCTTTTTGTAACTTATGTCTAGATAACTAGAGAAAAACAGGGCAAGGTATATTTCTATTCCAATAAATTAATGATTGCCCACTTCAAATGGGCTTTCAAGATTAAGAATACTGCTCTGACTCACCAGTAAATTCTTTCTCATTCCCTTAAAAATGATCTTTTTCATAAATCTTCCCACTCTCCTCAAATTTCCCTCTATCCTCTTACTTTCCTTTCTCTCCGCTAATGACTTGCCTGAGATCTCATTAAGAAAACAAACTGGCAAATGACCCACTGTCAAATCCACTAATTTATTTGCATCTACACTCATCTTTGAATTCCCTTTTATTATGAGTTATAGTTAGAAAGTCATTTCTACAGCACATGGTCAGTTTCCCATTTGTTCTCATTTGATCAAGAACTTTAAAACTTTGAATTTCTATAACTCACCTACTTATGAATTATTTCCATCAAAATAGAAACTTATACTAGACTGGTAACTCCTTAAAATATTAGAAAGCAACCATACAACATGAAACTTTCCATTTATCTTCATATGTACTCATTTTCCAATTCATAGGTAATTAAAATCGTTATCTTTATATATTGTTTCCACTACTTTATGTTCCATTTACTCTGTAATGTACCTCTGGCTGACTAACCCGTCCTAACAAGTTTATCCACTGCTCTGAAACTTTACCTATACAGGACACCAGTCATTCCCATGTCACCACAAATAGTGGAAGTTTTTTGTTCTCATATTTCTAGGCTGTTTCCTTCTATAAAAAAGAAAATAACAAACAAAAATTGTTTTTATGCTTCCGTGCTTTTATATGTTCACAATCTTCTACCTCAGTATATTTTACTGCCACCCTTAATATAATTTCTAAATATTCTACTAGCTTTAATTACCTTGAAATTGAATTATTAAATTTAAAGGATCAGAAAGCAGAACATTTTGTATTGAATATGATCCATTAAGTTATATTAGCAACTATGTGTGATTGATTGATTCTATTGAATGAATGCTTTTTATTACTCTTTTCTTTCAAAAGAGAAATATTCTTGTAGTGTTTATCATTTTTTCCTGTTCCTTCTTACATTTATTTATTTATTCAGCACGTTTCCTGAGTATCTACCCTGCTTTCTTGAAAACTTTGGAAGATTTGCTGGTGATCAAGAAGGACAAAATCATTGCTCTTAAGCAAATATTCCAGATGTGGGGGTAGGTAAAGTAAAGAAATGAACACATTTCATTTAGTGAAGGAAACAGAACTGTATAATGGGGGAAGGAAAATGAAGAAGCTAATGTCTTTGGCTAAGGTAGCAGCAGTGGCAATTCAAACGAGACCTAAATGATCAAAGAGAAACTGATCTAGGCACAAAAATCAAAAAATGTAGTTGTGATATTGCTGTATCTGAGGACTTGAAAAGGCCTGGAACCAGGTGAAGTTCTGAAAAAGATGCTGGGTTGGTCACAGCACATTGTAATTTTAAGTCTCATTAAATATTTTATGTGTGAGTCTATTTAATAGATGGTCTTTGAAGGTTTTAAGCAGGCAAATGATGTCATCTGATTTTTGCTTTTTAAAAGATTCTTTTGTTGAGTCTTTTAATAAGAAATATGCCTCTGTGAAGTATGGGTTGAAAATTAATGAATTTAAAAATATCAACAAGTTAAAAAATAAGTGATTGACTATTATAATTAGCCCCAACAAAACTACCAAAAGCTTGGTGACCCTAAGATTCTGGAACATATTAGATTAGGGAAAACCAACTCTTTTCATATTAGTATGATTTTAAGAATTCCCAAATCTGTTTGGTGTTCAAGACTATTAGAACTGAGTAGGAAAAAAAGGTCTTGTAGGTGGCTTCTATTTCCCTTTCAGCGGAACAAGTGAATGGTGAGGGGTTGATTACCTTCCTGGGAGTGCACTGCTTAAATGTTAGAACTATTAACTGTGCTATTTGCTGAAAAA
The DNA here is from genome assembly GCA_020662805.1 of Glaucomys volans. Classification (NCBI taxonomy): domain Eukaryota; kingdom Metazoa; phylum Chordata; class Mammalia; order Rodentia; family Sciuridae; genus Glaucomys; species Glaucomys volans. Next base: position 486,537 of record JAJEJO010004602.1, read on the forward strand.
CTACTATGCATTAGGCACTAAGCTGAGAATAGGGATGCAAAGGAGACAATTAACAATATGAACAGTTGTTACCTGATAAAAGCACTGTGCAAATGCTTACTATACATCATCTCATTTTAATTTACACCATAACCCTAAGAGGTAAATGCATTTATTATCCCATTTTCCAGGTAAGAAATCTGATACTTTAAAAGTGTTTAAATGATTTCTCCAGGGTTACACAGTACATCAGGGTGTAGGCAGTATTCAGACTCAGAAGATCTGATATCAATTCCACCTCTCTCAACGATTGTATTATTGCCTACAAGGACCCTATTTGAGAAGTCCAAAAATACACATTTATGTACACAGAACCTAAGACTTCCTGGAGCAGACTGACTGTGTGGGAAGGGCTAGGTTTATGCAAGATGCACTTGGAGTGAAGAAAATTTTTAAGGAAGTTTGGAAAAACATTCTCTTCATACCATGGGGAAGCAGAAACAAGAATAAATGGGCCTAAGGCTAATATTAAGCTAATATTAGGATGTTGAGGAGCCAAGGAGGTTTTTTGCTGCTTCTGTTTTCTGCTTTTTTGGCTCTATAATTATTAAATTATGTACTTCAAAATATCAGAAGATAACCATTGTATACTGTACAGTTGTGGACACAGCTTGAATCCTGGCCTTTGCAGACTATGTAATATATAAATAACACTGGCACTTAAATATAGTTAAATACGAGCCATATTTTAGACCTATAGCAAAATAATTTTCTCATATGTATAAATTAGGAATGTCTTCAGAAAAAATATTTCAAGTCTACTATATAAGGAGAAAGCAATTTTGCAAAAGATCTTTCAACAGAAGCAAGTTCAACTATGACAACCTTTAGTGAGGTTTGTACCAATATAGCATATCTCATATTGTTATCTGTGCCTTTTTATAGAAGGACACTAGTGTCCATCAGTTCTTAAAGTGAGAAAGATCTACACTGATAAGGAAGAAAGAGCTTTGCTCTGGAATTAGATCAGTTTAGGTTTTGCTACTTATTCAAATTAGGTACCAATCTTAATTTTTCAAAGCTCATTTTCTATCTACAAATAGGGATTGCATTATTTACTACAAAGGGATGTGCTGAAATTAAATAATGCATTTAAACATCTACATATTTTACCGGACTATTAGAAGGTGCCTAGAAAATGTTAAGTGATCTGAAAATACATTGCTTCCTTAAAATGGATGAAACCTGTTCTCTTGTTCATGGTTTGTCTTAGTTGTTGGTTTAAATATCAAAGTCATAGTTACTTTAAAAATTATTCTTGTTCTTTCACAGTCCATCTGCTTCCCCAATATATTTTCCTTGATGAATCAAGTCTCAATATTTCTAAAATCTATCACTTCAGCTATGACTGTTCATGTTTAAGGTATTTAAGTGTGAAAGAAATCATTACTCAAACGAATTGCTAAAATGGCTTTGTTGATGATTTCACTGAGACATAAATACATTTTAATTAGAATTAGTTTTCAAAGAAGAGGAGAGCAATGAATCAAACTGTGGATAAGGAAATCTGTACAAAATGTTATTGTCATTTGCTCTGAATGGAAAAAAGCTTACAGTTAGTCTAATTTATATTTCATGATTAGTTTAAAGGAAAATGTCATTTAAATTTAGAGTGATAGAATAAGTGAGTTTTCTTTAAATAGGAATGTAGATTTAGAATTTTTTTAAAATGAAAGTGGTAGTAGGAAGACTGTTTACTTTGCAAGTTCCTAGACTCTGCTAGAGTTTTAAAGGCCAATAACTCTAAAATGCAAACATAATCAGCATTCCAGATGCGACAATCAGAAGATGATTTGTATGCCAGCAAACACAACAAACAAATAGTGAAAGTCAAAATGATGTCAAATGTGTATGAAAGTAGATTATATAAAATCATACATTACCTTTGGGGATTAATTGTAACATTCAGAGAGACTTGTGCAATTTGTTCTTATTTAAATGCAGAAAGCAGGGTCAAGATTATCTAGTTTATGAGGTTGGTACAATGATATGACCAAAACCTTTTTTTTAAATACTGGGGATTAAACTCAGGGTGCTTTAAAACTGAGCTACATCCCCAGTACTTTTTTTTTTTTGAAAAAAATTTTTTTTTATTTAC
>JAJEJO010004602.1:488773-520981 GCA_020662805.1 Glaucomys volans
CCCTTCCCTCTATGCTAGCTATCCTTCCTCCATTCTTGCCATCTTTCCCCCCCACATTATGCATCATCATTCATTTATCAGAGAGACCATTCGGCTTTTGGATTCCCAGTACTTTTTATTTTTTATTTTGAGACAGCATCTCATTAAATTGCTGAGGGTCTTGCCATGTTGCCAAGACTGACCTCAAACTGAGGAGATGAATAGATAGCAGTTTATTTTTTCCAAACTATAAAGAAGCATACTTTAGTTTTTATCAAACCTCAGTTTTGGGTTATCAGGATCCACAGTTCTTAAGCAAGCAATACAATGCTTAAACTAGTATTGCTTCCCTTCTGTGAACAGGTGTGCCTCCAGGGTTTCTCTCTTCTCTCCTGAATGTCTTGGTCAAACAATCCAGGAAACCTCTTTTTATTTCATAGCTGGTACCTGGTCATGTTGCTAATTCAAACACCTTAGCTATTTCCTAAGGCAGGTAGTATATATGTGAGACTTAAATAGAAGAATTCCTTGGGCTGGGGATGTAGCACAGTGGTAGAGTACTTGCCCAGCCACTGCTACTGTCCCAGGGCTATAAAATACTGCTGTTTTTAGAACAGTATGAATCACCAGTAAATGCTAAGCAGCAGTATTCTTATATCAATTATATTTAAACTAACCTATTTAAAACAAAGGAAGAACTCCATTCTTCAGGTATTGCTTAAGGATTCTGTTTCTTCCATACACCTCTATTGTCTTCAACTGAAGTAAAGGAAGTAAATGAATATTTGTTAATTATTTACACTGGAGTGGGGCTCAGGACTGAAACTGACCTGGGTTTGAATTCTATATCATTTACTTAGACCTCCCTATACTTCAGTTTTCTTAGTGTTAATAATTATTTCAGGAATTATTGTAAGGATTATAAATAACTAAAATAATGTTTAAATCCAGAAGAGGCATTTATTACCTGCTTTGAGGTGAAATACTTAGTAATTTGCTTTTGTTTTGTGAATCTAACAGTTCTGCATTTCTTCATCTCAACCAAGAGCACACAGCATTTTGCATGTAATTCCAGACTTTTGCTCATATAAAACCAGTCAAAACTTAAAATTGGCAGAAGCAACTCAGAAAAAAATTTATGAGCAAAAGAATTGTAGTTTTTGGTGAAACACAGACTATTAACCTGGAAAAAGACAAGCAATATTTAAATGCGGTCAAAATTTAGGTCAAAACTAATCATACCACTACCCTTTTCAGTTTAGTGGGACTGAAATTCTTGATCGACTGTCCCTCTACAGCAGGAGCATCTCCTAGATAACTTGCAGTGGAAGAGCCTCAGTCACTTGTTCATAAAATGGGTATGTTAATGCCATTCTGAAAAGAGTATCATGAACATTAAGAGAACATAAATAAACTCCCCTAGCAGCCTCACCTCAGAGCAATAAATCTTTCAACTCTTTAATTTCTTTTTTCCTTCTTTCTTATGTTCTTCCCTGTTCTGGGTTCTCTGTATCATGTTTCACCATGATGTTCACTGTAATGCTTTGATTCAGATAATCTCAAATGACTTCTAACATAACAAACAAATCTTAATAAATTATCGAGTAAGCAGGATTGTTATTACTTTGTGTGGACAACCTCGTTTGTTCAGATAACCTATTTGCTTCTTCTTTACTACTAGTTGCTCTTACCAATGAGCACAAATTGAGTGTATATCATGTATTTCAAGTCCATGAAAAATGCTAATGTGGGTTGATAAATCTTTCAGCTTTTCTAAAATTGCTCAACATTATCATTTCTCGCTATCCTCTGATTTAATAAACTCAAAACATGGCTTCTAATTAGTGATTATACTAATTGTCATTACCCTCGTTCTACCTTGCTTTTCTCCTTTGCTTGTATTGAGTGTTGGCCGACTAAGTTTACTGAGATGGGCTTTCTGAATGTGAGGAAACTTGTGAGGAAAAAAGGATTAGTAGGGTAAAATATTCACATGTGAAGTTAGTGGAAGCTTTGGCAGGAGTAAAGCTAGTGAAATTAGAGTAAATTAGTTGTCAGAAATTCTGTCATGTGGGCCATTAATTAGTTGCAACTGGGTTCACAAACAGTAGAAAGCAAAGGGTGTTGTTCCTGCCAACTTCTGCTTGTTATCAGAACAATTCTTTCCTACTTTATGAAACAACAAAATTTTAGTGTTCAAATGGAAATGTTATCAGTATCAGATATGGTGATAAGCCTGCTTAAGTTGCTTCATAAATATACTTTTATACCATTTAAATTTCATAGTGAAAATTATTTAGGAGAAATGTAAAATTCGTTCAAAATACAATACTACTTTAAACTCAAAAAATTCAAAAGGATTCGCTGATTGTGTCCTGGCATACTTTTCTTTGAAGAATATATTAGAATCAGGGTTTTTTAAAAATAAAAATCTATTGTTCTGTAGAGAAAGGCTGTATTCATATTCATAATTATCAGATAAATCAAGTAACTGATTTGCTTGATTCATGACATACTTTTTTCATCATTTCCTAACAAGGAACAAGACATCTGATATGAAAACTAAAATAAACAGTTTGTTAAAATCATAAACAATGAAATGTTAGAAAATTATTTTTACTTTAGATTAAGGTGATCAATAACCACTACATAATCCATGTAAATAACAGAAAACTATCTTTTACTGTCTGATTCTGCTGAAAGAAAACTGCATCTATATTCAGAAATTATTTGCAAAACAAGTGATCTTTCAGTAAGTGAATAAATATGAGATCAGTTGGCTTTAATTTACATACCTACCAAACATGTAATTTTTAAAAACTGAGTTTATTTTCCACTATTTCATTTTGACATTATGTACAGGACAAAGGAAGAACTGCTTTTGACTTCTTTCAACTCCTTTTCACTTTCACCCATTTTGGATTCACGAAACAGGGAGCAATTTAAATGTTTTCTTCAGTAAACCTATTTTCTATCTAAGACCTAAAGAGATATAATGTTTGCTTTTGTTTTCTGATATCTTCAGCCTCTGGAATAGTTACTTCTCTCTAGCTATATAGCTTATAGAACTAGTCTTACTATTTTTAGATGAAGCAGAAAAGTTCTGAGTCCTAAAAATGTCTTCTAACTTACTAACTGATGTTTGGTAGACTCATCCCTTATCTGAGAACCTCTTTCTTTTAGTTTCAGTCTTTCTTTCCCATTGAAATTCAAATGTCTGTACTTTTAAGATCTTAGTCACTTTTTCTTTAACCTCAGCCTGAATGATCCAAAAGGAAGTTCTGATGATGTGGAGGAGGGAAGAGAACTTGGGGGCATATGGTTTCTGCAGCAGGTATTAGGTAACAGAGAGCATACAGTAATAGACTCAAAGGAGAAAGAAACTAAAAAAGTTGAGCTCATTGAAACTTAAGCAATCTGCATAGTTTTTCTAAAGTCTGCTCTTATTAGAAAAGGAGATTCTGAATGTGACTGCTATTCTTGTGTTAAAAGTTTGTCTGAAAAGCATAACCAATGAGTGTTTTGTGCCCTCACATATTTCAGAATGCATACTATTATTCAAAAAGCACAAGGAACACAGATTCCTGTAGACCTCTATCATGTAGCATTTTGTAGCCTGCTCACTTTGAGCATCAGAAACTGGAATGGAGAAATCTGGTTCATCTTACTTTAAACTCCCTGTTTTCCAAATTTGAAACATTTTTCAAAAGTAGACTCTAATGAGACTACAAAAATACTGTAAAATTATTCATTGAAAAAAAAATGTGTTTACTTTTACCATATATGATGTATAATTTCTTGATTCTCGAAAGTTTATCTTTACATATTCCATAATCTAAAATTTATATTAGGTAAAACTACAGTCTGATTCTGGCGTCAACCATAAAGCCTCTCTTCGAAACTTGATGATATTCTTTGCTACAAAAATAAGTCTCTGCTTTTTATCATTGTTTCGATGGTAGTGGCATCTTTATTATCTAGCAGGTTACTTTTCACCCAGGTACTTTTTGGAGGCCACTTTCTTGAATCAGTATAAAATACCAATTACAGAGAATTCTCTATTTCTATTCATAACCTTTAAAATTTCAACTGGAAGTGCAAAGTCTTCATCAATGGTATTGGAAAGCTGGCCCTCTCCCTAAGCCTACTTGCTTCTCAGGTGAATAGTAAGTTCCTGGATTTAAATACCTCTGGTTTTCAACTAATGTGTAGTCGTTAAGAAACCTTTTCTTCCTTTAGAATTCCTTTAGAAGCAGTGACATTTGGTGGTGGGGGGAAGAAGAGTGTCTTCCTCAAATTTAGAACTCTAGGGCTACATTCTGGGTCAGAAACCTGGTCTAGCATCATCTAGTAGGGTTTAAACCCACTTTCCACTTTCTTGTAATGAAAATATTTCCACCAATTTCTTTTTGTATTGAAAATAGGATTTATAACCAGTGTGGGCATGGTTGATGATTCTGCTTCTCTGACTCATGATTTTAGACTTGTTGCTTCCAACAACTTTATAAATACATTGTTTACCAAATGGTGGATGCCAAGTGTGTCTGCTGTTCTTGGCTGCAAACAGTCCAATGTCATGGGGTAAGTTATCTCCTAAAGTTATTTTGTTGCTATGTCAATATAGTATTGTTCTCTCTTCTCTTCCACCCTGAGTTTTGATGCTTATATAAATGTTTATAATTAGTTCTCTGGATTTGGTTTTCTGGTGCATTGGCTGTTTTCCAAGATTTTGTTGTTGATTTTATTTGCATGTTTAAGTATGTCCTTTTGCTGATTTTATTAAACTTCTCAAGAAAAGGAAAAACAGATGTGCTCATTTAACCCTCTTCTGAAGACTGTGCTGAAAGAATCCAGTTGTTTTAAAACAGAATGCCTCAACATAAAGGGTTGTAGCATATGACATCTGCCCTGCATGTTTTCAGTTTTCAGGGACTAAACATCAGTTCTGCAACATATAATCAGGCATACAATATAAGCCAAAAAAAAAAAAAAGCCAGTAATGAACAATTTCTGCCTGATGTTCAAATGGTATTTCTGAACTGCTACCACTAATATTTACAAAAAAGATAGTGGCCAAATAGCTGATTCAATAAAACAACCATCTCTTTCATGAGACAAAAAGAATGACACTACTTAGAGTTGGCAGACATGGACTTACAAGTATAAGATCTGGAAAGAATCTTGGAAGCCTCATTTTATCAATGCAGAAAAAGAGGTCTAGAGTGGTTTGGAGACTTACCAAACTAGAGAGAGAACTAGGATCAGAGTCAGGGTTCACTGCCTCCCCATCCAGGACCTGACACTTACTTTTTGAACTTTTTGGATGTTATACATAAAGAGTACCTGCATGCACCAGATTTGTTTGTTTTTATTAAGAAGCAAGACATTGTTTTTATGAACATCATAGCACAAAGTTAGCTCATCCATTAAGCTAGTAAAAAATTGTCAATCTAATACTCTCAAAGAAACAATATTTTAAAACTTATTTTTTTAAATTGGAAATGGAAATCAGAGAGATATATGTTTGGGTGTGTTTTGTGGATAATCACACTATTAAACTGAAAACATACAAACACAATTTTTGATAGTTTTTTGATAGTTCAGTTATATGTGATGAGATGAAAATCGAACTTTTGTAGTTAATCAAATATTTTGTGGCATTTATTTTTGTAAGAATCTTTTTTATGTATCTTTGAACTAACCTTTATAATCTTTCTTAAATGCCCTAAATTACATAAAGACTGACAGTGTCATTGTTCTATCTATTCTATAATAAATTGTTCATGTTTAGCTATCAAATAAAGCTCAGAGAGCAATTCTTACATTAAAAACGTGCATTCTCTTTGCAATATATTGTCTTTTTGCTAAGACGGAGTTCAAAAAATTTGCCTTTTTAAGGTTTCAATCATTTTCACCATTGTTCTCATGCATGTTCCTGATAAAGGTGCCTGATTCTGTTGCTAAGCAACCTTGCAGTCTTGTTGGAACATGATGATGAACTAATAATTATTTTAAATATGCTGGTGTGGATTTGGCCCCTTTAAGAATATCCTGATACTTTCCTTTGAGAAGCTGTACAGGGTTCTGAATTTCAACTCTCAGTTCTGTAGGCAGATAAATGAAAGAATGGTGTTTTCCTGAAGAATTGGAAGAATGCCAACAGTGCACTGGAAAAGCACAAATCTTATATCCTACCAGTATGTCGTCCCCCCAGACAACCCCCTGCACTGCAAAGGGCAGTCAGTTAGAAGACAAGTCCAGAATTTCAAGGAAATATGAGGAAAACAGATATTCCTTTTATTGAGTAGACTACATGTTTTTCTGCCTATCCTAAATTCTTGAGAAAAACTGTCAATCCATGTTATTTTAAAAAAATAATAATTCATCCCTACCTCAGTATTTGAACTTTGTGGGGCTTTCAGAGCAAACTAAATTATTAATTAGATTCTCTCCACTCTATTTGCTTTTGTCCCAGATACCCCTCCTCATTTGAAGAATATCCTCCTTTAAACAGTTCAAGCAGATGATTCTGGCTCCCATGATCTTAATATTTCCTGTCACGATATGTAGAGATATATTTAGGGTGATTACCAATAACTTTCTAGGACATAATGGGAGTTAAATAGCATTCTCTATTTATATATTAAAATAATAAAATGATTACTCCTTTGAACAATTTTTGTCAGTGAAAACAGAATAAAAGAAACATATTTTATTACAAAAAATCACACAGACTATTCTAAGTAAGAGAGAAGAGTTCCACAGATTTCTGTTTCAATGACCACCCAGCCCAGCACTGCATTCAGACAGATTCTCCTTGTGTTGACACCACCTTCAAATTGTTTGGAAGGTATCCCAAATTGTTACTTGCTTTCTTGTCTCTTGTACTTGAAACATGTGTAATACCATATGTAGTCTATTTATGTTTTTGGGATGATCCCTTTTTAGGGGCATCATCTAATATCTAAAGTTAAAAGTTCTGATTATTTTTTCATTCTTCTAAAAATTAAATTATTACGATTTATGTTTAAGGCAGCCAAATTGAATGACTTTAAGACTTGAGGCCACCCTAGCATGGTGGTGCACACCTACAATCCTAGCAGCTCAGGAGGCTGAGGCAGGAGACTCTTGAGTTCAATGCCAATTTCAGAAACTTTGTGAGGTCCTAAGCAACTTAGTGAGACCTTGTCTCAAAATTAGAAAAAAAAAAAGCAGCTGGAGATGTGGTGGCTTAGTGTTTAAGCACCCCTGGGTTTAATCCCTGGTACCCAAAAAAATGGCTCGAGACCATAGAGGTGGTGGAGAGTGTAGTACTCATACTAATAAAAAGGCAGTTTGTCATTTTTCCCTCCCAGATTAAGAATTAAAATCAACACATCAATATTAGGTCTAATGTACCAATAGTATACATTAAGTGTGAGCCCTCTTCCCTATCTTCACTTTGTGTGGCCCTCTTTTGTTTAGTCTTCTAGGATTTATTGGAAAAGTTCATATTTTCCAGGAACACATGGCCTCTGATCATATTCGCTTTAATGGAGAAAGGATAGATAGCATAGAGGGAAGGGAGGGGTGGGGTTGGGGTGGGGGGGTAATAATAATAACAATGTGTGACAGACACCATTGCCCTGTGTACATGTGTGAATGCACAGATGGTGTGACTCTACTTTGTGTACAACCAGAGAAACAATAGCTGTACTCCATTTGTGTTCAATGGATCAAAATTAAAAAAAAAAAGTTCCATTGTACCAAACTAAAGACTCGTAATTCTTTTGTATTCCCACACCCTTATTCCCACATTCTTATTTTCTGTATCATTCTCAGATTTTCTATAATTCAGTTTATTTTTACAAGCATTTGTTGAGTTACTCTGAAGTAAGCTGCATTACAGGAAGCCCTGAGGTTACCAATGTAGACAGAATCCTTGCCCTCAGGAAGTTCATAGTCTAATGTCAAGAGTAGCAAAGAGATTTAAAAGTTGCAATTCAAACTGATAAATTTTGTGATATTGCCAATCCTGTAGGATCAAATAAATAAAATACCTAAATCAAAATAGGGAGGATGAGTGATCTAGGAGATTCCTATATTAGTCTTTTCTCTGGAGTTGGCTGTTAGAACTGTATCTGTTTTCCAGGTTTGATTGACCAAGAAAAAGTTCCCTCTTATAATTTTAGGCAGATTTCTTCTTTTCCAGACAATTCCCACCTCATATACATCCCCTTTTCTATAGCATTTACTTAGAAAATTTGCAATTATAGATTCTTTCTCTAAGAAGTTATAATTACATTTCAATATAGCTCTAAATGAAAAGTATTTCCTTCATTTTGATACTATTTTTTTCATTTAAAAATTTATAAAACCAGATTTTGCCTTTTAACGTGCACATTTGTTGTACTGGCTTTTTCTCCTCCAATAAAGCTTCACTAACTTACATCAGACACGTCATGTTATAAACACATGGCATCCTAGAATTACAGAAATATGGAGAATAATTTTACCTTCTCATGCTACATGAAAAATATTACTTCAATATACCTTGACCACATTTTAAAAAAGATAGCAGTCACCTAAATCGTGGATCCTCACTTACTCCCATATATATCTTTATTGTTTATGAACAGACGTATATTGGTAGAAGTGACAACTGAAGGCAATGTGTTAATTTTAGGTGGTTATAATTTAAGACATAGTAGAAATGTGATTTTTAGTATCAAAATGTATACCTTTCTTCAAATATAATGGAGACTCATGTAACTATTTTTACAATACATGTATTTGCCCAATGAGGCTTAGAATATACTTTATTAATTCAATGAGTTGAGTACATTTTATAATTATACCTTGGCTTTATCAGAGAATGTGGATACTTTGGTCAGAAACATATCCCCAGTGTTAAAATGATATCATTACTGGAATGTACAACATTCTTTTGTTATATAAATCAATACAAAATAATGCATATTTTTAGTGAAAGAAGAACGTTGCATTTATTTGGCTTTTATTGGAAGGTTTGTTTCTCTCCAGTAATTAACTGATCTTCACATACATATTAAAATTCAGTGTTCATAAAGAAATCCAACTTTTCCTGCTCTGTAATTGTTTATTCCCACAAAATGCCTGGCATCACACAGCTATTAGCTCCATACGAAGTGGATGTATATATGAAAATTTCCTCACAAGCCCACTTCACCAGGAGACCAAGTAATCTGTTCAGAATCCAAAACAAATCTGTTTAAGAGCTTGATATGCAAAACTCCTGTAACATACTAGAATCCATTGAGCTGCAGCTTTTATTTACTTTATATTATTCAAGTAAGCTCAGATTAGCTCTTCATGTTGAATTTCTTTGAAAAACGATTAATAGCATACTTCAAATGCAATTACATTATAAGAAATAGAATGTGAATATAGGCAACATAAAAAAATACCATTCACATATCTGCTGATCAGCTCAACTCCATGAGTTTATTAATATACATATTTCTGGCAGTAATTTCTTATCTTTTGAGAAAGGATATTAAACCCATACCTATACAGTTTAATTCCTCTTAATTTGAGACATTTTTAGAAATACTTCATTACTATAATATTTTGAGAAATGTCAGATATTTCATACCATTTAACTCAGCATCTTGTGAGACAATTATGAAGAAATTTATTGATGGTTTACTTAGTCTTATAATTTTAGAAAATAAATGGATGTTTAGAGGTACTTCTGGTTAAAATTGCACATGAAAATTCTGAAGTTAAGTATATTGTTGCTGTTTATGTAGGGCAACAGCCACTAAAATGACTTCCATTGTTTCATCACATTTTACTTGCATTCAGATCAACCTGAAAAAACTTTGTCAAAAAGTTGACTAATATTTGAAGGTGGAAAGTTTTTATTATCCAGCTAATTTTTAAAAGAATGACTAGGGCAGTGTCATAAATCAATTTAGTGGAAACAACATCCATGCTAGTCCCCCTCAGTCACTTTCCTCACTCTATTTCAAGGTTATTAATTACTCAAGTTATGACTTTACCTTTAGAGAGTCTCAAATTAGCAACAAAGTTTTCATATGACTCAAAGCAGAAGAGATTTTGCAGAATGATTTTGATGGATTAATATTTTCCTTAGTTGAAATTTAGTTTGTTAAAATATATTTTAATTTATTATAGAGAAGTCATATATTTTTAAAAGGAAAAATAATCTTCTTCTCTTCCCTATAGCTAATTTTGTGAAAAAATTAAAAATATTGGTCTACTTTTTCTTCTGATTTAAAACTTCAGTGTGAGTAATGATTAATTGTATGACTAACAGGTCACAGTTCCGCAAACATTTTAACTCATTGGAACTTTCTTTTATATGTAATAGTCAAGTGTTTAATGAAGGAATGGGCAGACCCCATTCACATTATCATAATCCCTGATAAGATTCTTTAAGAACTTGAGGTTAATTTTGTAATATATATTTTAGAAATGGAAATGAAGCCAATGTAAAACATGACTTCTGTCTTTATAGTGGGTTTAAAAGACTAGTTTTACTGGTGGCTTCAGGAAGTAATAAAACATGGTAAATGGGAAGAAGTTCAGTTGGTTGAGTGCTTGCCTCGCATGCACAAGGCCCTGGATTCAATCCCCAGTACCACCACTGCCACCACCAACAACAAAAAACACTTTGTTGATTTTATCAACAAAGATATTTATAGTTTATATTTAATTGGTTTAACAGCTGAGGGAAGAGGATTTATTTGTAACAATGCCAGTTGCAATGATGAGGACTGAACTGCATGATTTCAAACTTGGTTCCATACCTCATTTTATTTTGGTGCACTTCATTGCACTTCCTGATGCTGGCACACAGCCCCTTAATTTAAGCCACTAGGACTTGACTTCTTTCCTTTTTAATGGTATATTGAAAGTTTGTATGTGGCATGAGAAATCTGCTTTTTTTTATTTTCTTTTTTGTATATTGTCACTATAATAAATCCAGATCTATATCCATATATGTCAAACTGAAAAAAAAATGCTAGTGTGATTTTTCCTTTAGGCAATGACTGACACTCTCTTGCTCCTTAACTGTATGACACAATACCTAGGCTGCTTATTTGTGCAAGATACCAAAGTGTCACCCTTTGATTATACTGTCAAAGAGGTGGATTTTCCAAGACAAAGAAGGTTTAGCGGGTAGTTTTTGAAGAAACTAGTCATGGCTTCAGCCTGATCACAAAATTAGCAGTTTTAGTACATTAGTTACTATAGCAGAAAAGCCTTGGATTTCGTGCATCATTCAGGAAGCCTTCATTGTTTAGAGAGAACCACCTCAGAGCTAGTGGGCTGGGCCAGTTTTGCAATAGATTGCAAATCAGGAAATAATACAAGGGGAAGTCTTGATCTAAATTCAAATAGGCTGGAATTAAATACATAAAACTTTGTGAGAAGTTTGAACATCAAAATATTTGTTAATTAAGATGGCATTTCAGCTTAACAAATGAGAAAACTAAACTGATAGAATATGTCCTTTTGAAGGACAAAATCACAATTATTTCTATTGATGTGATCAGTATTCCTACAAACCTCTTTCTAGTAGGTTATATATGGTATCATAGAAGAACACTAAAAGTACATAATTGAGTCTTCACGAAGAATCAGAAAAATACATTGAATGTCTATTGACAAGAAGAATTGAACTCTTTTATTGAGAATAACAACTATTGTTGCTATAGAATTAGAATATTTATTATCAAATATAATTTTTTTATGAAGGGAAGGCAGACTGGTATCATACCAGCAATATATCAATAATAGCTAATCAGTACGTAAAATATGCCAAGCCTGCACTATTCTAACTTCTGATCTTAAGGTTATGCCAGTTTATCTCCATTCCCCCAGAAAAAAAAATCAGACTTATTGTATATTATCATATACTATATCAGAACTATTTCAAAAGAAATCTTGTTAGTCATCTTCATTAAAAAAGAATCCAAGCCATTTCTTTCCTGTGAAATCTTTGGTAGTTGCTATGACAATGGTATTTCCATCTCAGCCAACATTTCATATTCTTCAGTTTTTACCCAAAGTAACCTCATTCTGCTTGCTAGGTATCATCTTCTAAGATCCAAAAAGATTTTTCCAACATTTTCTCCAAAGACTGAGATGGGAAAAACAATGGCATTACTAAATGCTGAGTTATAAAAAATCATTTCTATTCTGAACTATTTCTATTATAGCTATTTTCTTTTTGCACAATCTCAAGTCTCTTTTTAGGAGGATGCATAAATTTATATTGTTGCAGTTATACTAAACATACAGCTCTATTCTTTCCTCCACTGTTTCCAATAGTGAAAGCATTCTTCAAGTGTTACAAGTTGGGAAATTCTTTAATATTAAAGAATATGTGAGATTCAGTGGATACAATTCATAGTCAGTTTAATAAGGCTTCAATTACTACATTTTCAAATTTACAAATTAAAGTTATTAATTGGAATTCATTTTTTCATTATTACAAATAAATTCACAAATAACATTTTTATGAAAATATATTTTGAAGGGATTATTTCACCAGAATGTTTAAATAAAAGTGAGACAGACCACTGTCATGTATAACTAATTAGAACAAATTAAAAATAAATAAAATAAATTTTAAAACTTTTAAAAAGTGAGACAGAGGTTATGATTTGTTCGGCTTGGATTGTATCTATGATGTAAATGTGTAAGTTAGCCAAATATAGTAGTCTGTATTCTCCATTACTTTCTCCCATATCATACTACATAGCTCCCTTGCTTGTCTGATCCCTGAAAGCACATGAGATTTTAATTTTTGGATCAAATATGTAAATATTGTTTTTTTACTTTTAATAATTACTATCATGTACCTCTTCAAAACCAGTTGTACCCTATATTTAAATATCATAAACATTTATTCATTTGAGTGCTTTCTATAAGCTAAGTGCTGCACAATACCCAGGGAGGTACAAAACAGTGTACTATAGTAGGACTAAGAAAAGGGTACTAGAAAAAGCCATAAAAGACATTAAAAGCTAGCCATCTCTAAACTAGGTCATTAGGGCTGGGGTTGTAGCTCAATGGTGGAGCACTTGCCTAGCACACATGAGGCACTGAGTTCAATCCTCGGTACCTCATAAAAATAAATAAATAAAGATATTGTGTCCATCTACACCTAAATTTTTTAAAAAAAAATTAAAAAATAGCTTATTACATGGGGAAGGAGTGGTGGACAGTGGAAGTACAGAAGAAGGACAGATCTCTAGGCAAAGAAATTAAGAACTAGTGACCCAGAAAATGTAGAGCAAAGTGCATCTAAGATTTTTTCTTTGCTGTACTGGGAATTGAACCCAGAGCCTTGTGCATGCTAGTCAAGCGTTCTACCACCAAACTACATTGTCAACCCTTTTTAAAATTTTGAGACAAGTTCCCCAAGCTCGCCTTGAACTTTCCATCCCCTTGCCTCAGCCTTCCCAGTAGCTGGGATTCCAGCTAAGAGATTTTAAGTATTATGAGAACACCAAATGTAAGGTTAAATGTTGGAAGACATAAGACTGTGGAAGTAAGTTGGAGAAAGATCATGAAGGTACTTATTTGTTACAGGATAGCATACAATATAGTTGTACCTGTTTTATAACAAGATAATACTTATTCAAGTCATTTAATATTTTTTGCCTAATTTAGTAGCTTTAAGAGCATGTTACAGCCAGGTGCCGTGCTGGCACATGCCTGTAATCCCAGGGACTCCAGAGGCTGAAGCAGGAGGTTCTTAAGTATGAGGCCAGTCTGGGCAACTTAGAATCTGATTCAAAATAAAATAAAAAATAGCTGGGGATGTAGCTCAATGATAATGTGTCCCTGAGTACTGCCAGAGGTTAAAAAAAAAAAAAAGCATATTATAGTAAAGTGGTTTTAATATGAATTGAATTTGAGAAAATCAAATTTCAATAGTCCAAAAAATGGCACAGAGATCAGAAAACTCACGAGTGCTTGAGAGGAAAATGTACAGTTTGACATCAGCAAAGGCCTTTGTGTAGGAGAAGAGGAAGTCATGGAGCTATAGCAGCTGTATGGAACAATAGAAATGCCTGGAGTTTCAGACTTAGGACTTTGGATGTATTCAATAGGCAAGGATGTAGTAATTTTAACATAAACAAAGACATAATGAAAGGGAACACCAATTTCCTTAATTAAAGCAAGATGCAGAGTGTCCCAATTTTAGCTCTGTGAAAAATTTCCAGGCAGGTGGGGCAGTAAAAGCACAAATATCTAGTAATTCTTTCATTTTTGATTATCACCCCCACTACCATGCTAGCCTCCAGGCCTGACCTCTAACATCTAAGTCTGAATATGAAAAATAAAAACATCATCGTGCTTTATTTCACTTCACTTCTGATGGTGGCATGTGTGGTAGTATGTAAGAGGGGAGAGGTAGGACATCTTGATATTTGGTGCATACCACAGCATGTTTTACTGAATTATCATTCAGTGTTTGGAAAACAAATTTCTAAAAAAGTGTCATTATTTGGGAAAAAATATGAAACCAAACAGTGAATCAGTGCCTGGAATGTAGTAGGGATATATCAAATTCCAGAAAGCAGACAAGTGTGGTGAAACTACAGATTTTAGTATTAGTCCTATATTAATTTGCAGAAGAAACAGTAGTTATATTTTTATATTCCTCATATTTATACTACTTTAATTTATAGTCATCTTATACAAATTCATTTGACCCCAGATTATTGTTGCAGTGGAATTTCAGAGTTTTAAATTTTGAGATGTGGATAATAAATGAGGTTGTGGCTTAGATGAAAAGGGTGATAAAACTGCAGGAGTAATATGGAGTTTTATAAACAACAGTTGACCTCATTTAGGAAGCTACAAATGGGTACTAGTTCTTGGGTAAATGGAGTGGCCTGACCAAAGAGAGGGCCAGCACTACCTCCTAATATTGAGTTCAACTAAGGCAGTGCAACATGGGTGGGATAAGAACAGAAAAATGGCATAAATGTAAGGATCAGACTGGCTCTTCTTACGCTCACCAAATGAAAGCTAAACTGCTGGAGATAGCAAAGGAAGATAGCAAATTTGAATAATGCCAGATTTTAGTTGAGCTAAAGAAGTCAGAAAATGTTAATGATAAAAACAACTACATGGTTTATTTACAAAGAGTTATAATTAGCAAAACTGGTATGATAAAAGAAGATTCTGTCACTCATCAATTGCTATTTGAATAACTCTGGACTAACCAGAAAAAAATATAAACCATGGTGTACCTTAAGAAAAAGTTGAGAATATTTGAAGTCAGTTCAGTTGATGTTTTGCAATCCTTTAACAAAAGTTCATATGAAAATTTATATGTATGTACATATATATATAAATTTGTGAAATAATTAGAAAGTTTGAAATTCTGAAATAACTAGAAAATCTAAATTCAAAAGAGATCATGTTTAAAAGAGATGTATTATCATTCAATTCAATGGTTAGAGCAACAGAAGAGTTAAATACTTTTCTGTCAAACTTTTCCTGCTGGCAGCTATGACAATAAAAGAAGACAATATCTACCTCTCATTTCTCTTAAATGGGTTAACTTCTTTGCAGACTGTTTAACTTCATGGTTAAGAGCATGACCTCTGGAGCCAAAATTTCTGTACCTGCAACTTGCTAACTCTGCAAATTTGAGAGTTACACTCTTTTAAGTCTCTGTATCTTTATTTACAAATATGGATAATACTTGTGAGGGATAAACAGCACTTGGTACAAATTTTAAGTACTCAATAAGTGGCAGCTTAGAATAGTATTTATTTATCGGAGATATTTGAAGAATAGATGATGTCAGTAGATGGATTCATAAGGTAAATGCAGAAGATATTTAAATTGGATTGAATTTAATTAACAAAGTTTCAAGAAGATAACAACTACTTCAGCAACTTTGAAATTTATCCTCAAGTATATACAATTAAATAAAATTAAGAGGTAACAACTGCAAGCAGTCCCTGTCCCCACCCACCTGTCCTACTATCAGAAAGAGAGAAATAAATAAAGAGAGAACAAGTGTTGAAACTGGCAAATTCTAAATGATTTATTTCTTTGCTCTGAAATGGGCGTAATGTCTGCAGTTTGCCACAGGCCTCTCTCTTCTTGTCTTTAACTTGGCCTAATTTTCTTGGCCCTGAGGACATTTGAATAGGGAAAGTCTGCTTGATTGCTCTATGCACACAAACAGAAGCAGCAAAATGCAACCATCCAAAAGAAGGGACAGCAGCAGGGGCCATGGAGTGCTCAAGAGCGTAAGACACTCTTACACCCTCACTTGGCTGGTACCCTCAGGAGGCTGCAGTACCATGTCTGTCCTGTCAGCTCTAGAACTCTCAAAGAAGTAGCTTAGACCCTTTCATCGTCTTATGCATTCTCTCCATACATCTTCCACAATCAGGCTTCTCTTTCAAAGTTTTTAAACTTCATTTTCTTCTTTGATGTTATAATTACAAAAATACAGAGAATTTACTCAGTTCTCTTTCTTCTTGATCACAATGAACTATGAAACTACTACATTTTCTTCCTCTCTCTTATCTAGTGATTCATGTTTTAGGGTGTGAAATCCCACAAAATTAAAAACAAACATGACCTCTTGTAATATATGGAAATGTGCATGTGTATACACATGTACATTCACATGTGAAATATACATATATACATATACATATATAAAACATGTATAATTCAAAAGTGAAAATTTATCTAATTAATTTTATTCCTTAAAATTTGAACCTTCCAGGTAATAAATAGTTTTGTCTTTGTGGGTTACATAAGGTCTTGTTATGATTTGGATCTGGAATGTTCCCAAAAGGTTCGCATGCTCAAAATTTGGTCCCCAATGCAGCAATGTTCAGAGGTAGGGCTTCTGGGAATTAACTAGATCATGAAGACTTTGACCTCATCAGTGGATTAATAATTTGATGGCATTATTGGGAGGTGGTGGAAACTGTAGGGGGTAGGTCCCAGTTGAGGGAGTTGGTACTTTGGAGCATGTCCGTAAGGCCATTTTTTTGTCCATATCCTGCCCTCCCCCCAGCACCTTTGCTTCCCAGTCACCAAGAGGCAGCTCCATCATGCCCTCCCTGCCATGTTGCTGGGCCTCAGCACAGTCTCACTGCAGTGAAACCAGAGAACCTTGGACCGAAACCTCTGAAAAAATGAGCCAAAATAAATCTTTCTTCATCTAAGATTTTTCAGGCATTTTGTCACAGTAAAAAAACAAAAACAAAAGCAAAAAACTGTCCAATACACATTTCTATTTCTCATTTTTTTTGTTTTTTTTTTAGTGCTAGGATTGAACACATGGACCTCACACATGGTAGGCAATTTAGCTACATGAGACTATTGAGTTATATCCTCAGCCCCTTTTACAATCCTTTAAAAATGCAAAAATCATTTATTGTCTCAAGAGTGAATTTAGCCTTTAGGTTGTAGTCTGCTTACTGTTTCTTTAAAATGAAACAAAGTTGGAGTTAGAAAAAAATAAAATTAAATTCAATCCATTATTAATTTAAGATATTCTATATCTTAATTAAGTGAAAGACAAGTAGTGTGATGAGAATATGCTCATCCTAAGAAATCCAAGGAACAAAAGTTCATTGAGTCAGATCTTTTGTGAATAAATGAGTCAAGTTCTTATCTGCAAGTTCAGGTTTCTTGTTTTATGCAATTGCCACTTTCTGAAGAGGAATCCTTCCTTACTTTACGGTGGGGTTCTCATTTTCACCTTAGATTTCTGCTTCTGACAAAGGAATTACTATACTCAGTCTCTTCTCATATGCTGCTTTCTTTGTATAGCACAAATATTACTCTACACAGTTATTTCTTTTCTCCATTAAATTGGACCTCATGGAGTTTTTCCTCCACATGGTCTACACTGTATTTAATCAACTTAATTTAGTCAAAGTTGATTTCCAGGCCTACCAATATACCAGTTGAGCCTTTCATTACTCACTCACCTTATTTCTCTGCACATCTGCACATTTTTGTCTACCATATTTACTTCATACTTCTCATATTTAAATATCCTCGTGTAATAGCATGCACAATTCACTTAAAGATGTAAGAAAAAGAGATGCAACACTTTTCTACCAAGGCAACAACTCTCTCTCACAGTGCCCAGTTGTGTTTTCCTCAGTAGTGTGTAGGACCTTTCTGCTGGGATGGGCCACTATCATCTAAGCACATGACAGACTAAACCACACATGCTATAATAACATCTCCAAATTGTGCCTGTCTCCCAGCATATAAACTTTAGAGCAAGCTTTGACTCTTTAACTATCTGTCTCTCCCAGGGAAATAGTTTCTAGACTAATTATTATACAGTAAATTTAATATATTACCTCAGCACATACCAGTGATGCCAGACAACTCAAAGTCCAGGGAACAAGGTTTTTGAAAAGGTTTATCATCAATGACCAGAGACACCTGATACTCATTAGTATACTAAGTTTAATATAGTAGTGCTTTTCTTTATGATATCATGGACACTAGGATTGCTGTTACTATCCCCAGTAAGCTTGCATGTCTCCCTCTTCCTTGTTGGAGAATTATTCTAATCAGTCCTGAAACCTTGACTTAGCTGATCTTTAAGCTGGTTCTTGTCACAAGTGCCCATACTCTTGACTTTCAGGAGCACTCTTATCCCTCTCATATTACAGGGGTAATTATAGATGTTTAAAGCAATGAAGAATAGCTTGTCATGTGGAGAAAAAAACCAAGGTTGGTTGTTGTTTATTTATTTAACAAATAGTCACAATGTGCTAGCCATACAAACATTGTGCTTTTGATGTCAGTAATTATAAGAAGTCCCTGCCTCCAAGTGGTACAGAGCAAAGTTGGGGATGCATATCAAATAGATAGAATAGTATAAAGAGTAGGTTAAGTGAGAGCTGAAGGTGCCGGGGTAGGAAGGAGACAGAAAGAATGAGTTTCTTATGAAATAATTTAGGAGAATAGGGCATCTGAATTATGTTTTGAAGAAAACATAGGGGAGTGAAAGACAACAAAGAGTTTCAGAGGTGAACCTTCCTAAGTAGAGGTAATGACATGATTTAAAGCAAAAGGTATACAGAGCAACAGTGGTCTGAAAGCACTATAAGATCCATTTGAGCCAGGCCTAATGACACATGCCTATTATGACAGCTACTAAGAAGGCTGAGGCCGGAGGTTAGCAAGCTTGAGGCCAGTCTTAGTAAAACTCTATCAAAAAATCTAAAAATAAAAATAGAAAGAGCTGGGGATGAAGCTCAGTGGAGAACTCCCCTGTGTTTGATCTCCTGTCCCCACCACCACCACCAACAACAAAATATTCACTTGAGCCAATAGCACAAAAGATGCATGCTAGGCAGCAACAAAAACTTGTACTGTATAATCTAGTAAGGAAATATCACCTTTTTATCCTTTAATTCTAAAGGCAAATATTAAGTGTTTCTATGTGCCAATGATGGTTAAAGGTAGGGCCTCATGTGAAAATGGAACAAAGAAAAAACTAAGACTCTGCCCTCAGGGAATCTGTATTCTGTTTGCAGAGGAGATGTTAAGTAAATTAACTGAAACATATGTTATCAGATAGAGATGAATGTTCAGATAAAATATATCAGGGATGGGATAGAGTATGTGCATATGCAAAAGTAAATGTGTTCACTTGCATATGCATGTACAGAAATCACATTTTACAGCATAATCAAGGATTCACTGATAAAGTGACATTTGACCAGTCTTGAAAGTAGTTTTATCCTACTTATAATATTCTGTTCATTTGAACGCATATGGATTTCTTTTCCAAAATATTCCCAATAGATGAAATTGTAAGTGCAAGAGTCTTGGTATGAGAGTCTGACAGCAAGTAGGTTGGTATTCCTGCTGTGGAGATAATAACAGTAGATAATATCAGATATACGATTGTGTTGGGGGGGTGCAAATTTGACAGAACTTTTTAGACCTTAATGACAAAAAAATGTCTAGTCTCCAAGCAATAGAGAACAGGTATGTGATAATTTTAGCCAAACAATTAAGCTTCAAAGTCCAAAATCTTCATATAGAGAGATCCCTAATAAAATATTTTAGCCTTTTTTTTTAACTTTACCAGAGTAATAGATGGGTAAATCCAAAGAATTTTCCACCTTACTAAAATACATCATGATATCCCTTGGAAAAAGAAGGTTAATAACTTAGAAGCTTAAAACAAACTAAACCTTATTCTTGGGATTTGGGGAAGGGAAGAGTTGGCACAGAGGTTGGGGGAAGGAAGGAAGTGATTCACAGATCTTCCAAGATTCTGCTCTACAAGGTTCTAGCTCTATCTACTTCTGTCTAGTAAGTCCTTCCCACCATATACCTGGACACTGTGTTAGAGAAGGAGAAAAGTTAGCTTCCCAAAAGTATAACCTGAAAGAACTAAGAACTCTTCAGATTTAGGGGTTGGATAACAATATTGGAACCAATGGTGTGTGTATGTATGTAGGGATGGGTGTGTGTGTGTGTGTGTGTGTGTGTGTGTGTTTTCCATCTTGGTTTGTTTTTAGGACAGAGAAGAAATATTAACCACTACTGTTTTGAAGCTGAGAAAGCATCTGCAGAGGAAGGTTAAAAATTTGTGAACTTAAGTTTAAGAGTGAGAAGACCAGGAGGGTTCTACCTGTTACTCTAGACCAGTCTCACTCAGAGGAGGGACATTTACTTTCTCTGGGCTCCTGGGATTCAGAGATTATATTCCCAACAGTTTAGACATCTGGGAACAACATTAGCAGCAGGTGTCAGCTCTCCATAGTTCTTCTGCCGTCCTCCTCAAATAGTCTTACCTTAGCATCGTTCAGCCAAATGTGAACTATAGACTAGCAGCAAAAACATTTCTTAGAAACTTGTTAGAAACAAAAGCCTGAGGGCCCACTCAGGCCTACTGCATCAGTCACTCCCAATTGTAGCCCCACAGTACCTACCTACCCTCAAGATGTTTCAGACACAAGCTAAAAGCTTAAGACCAACTGCTACTTTTCAGGTCTAGGAGAGAAAGAGAAAGAGAAGGCATGTGGGAGGGGGATTGCCCAGGAGGGCATGCTAGAAATTAAATTTGAACAGCTTTTTATATTGGGTATTTACTGTGGGTAATTTACAAATCATTTGAAGTAACCACAAATTGAAACACAAAGTGACTTTAAGGTCTCTTTAGCAGAAATCAATCCTACATCATGACAGTTCTCCTATACTCCAGTCTTTCCCTTGATAGATCATTTTCTCATGAGAATGACTAACAACAATTCAACACAAAATGCTGTTTATATTTAAACAGCACTTTCTATCCCAAGGTGTCAAAATGTTTGACAAACAGTCAAAACATAGCTCACTAATTTTTTTTTAACCTACAACAATAAATAGCCCACACCTAACATTATTATTATTTACTGGTAATTTTTAGGCAGAGAAAATTTAAGGGCCTTGGCTATGTCTGTAGAATGTCAATGACTAAAGGAGAAAACATCATTCATTTTGGTTCCCATAAGGCAATATTTGATGAATTACTCACTGACTTCTACTATTACATCTCAAAGACAGATAATGATGCTCATCAAGGACAAATCCCAAAGAATATTCTTATTCTTTCTTTGATTAAACCTGAATTTTGAAAAATCATCTAGCTTAATCTACATTTAATTACGCTTTTATGAATGCTACTAAACACCCTGTTACTTATGGTTGCATAGGATTGATGCAACTTGTAGAGTAAGACATAAAAGCTCAAGTTGAGGAACCCCTGAGAGTCAAGTCTATGACTTAATTATCTTTGACTTCCCAGTTACCCACACCCTATCTATAATAGTATAATAGTATATCTAGAATAGTATATTCTTTCAAGAATATCTACTTCTTGAAAGTATGATGCATGAATAAGTCAAGATATTTTTAGAATTGGAGGCAATGTGTCATGGAACATGAAGGAAAGAAGTAGTTAAAAAACTATAAAATTCTCAAAATCTACTGCTGGACTGTACACTATTAACTACTTGATGGTGTCTTCTGTCATTGTAGATGATATTGTGATACTAAAATTTACTAACCAATGGAAAAAAAAATTCTGAATGAGAATTTGGTTTATTTTTGGCTGAGAATTCCTTTCATCCATTGTTTCTCAAGATTAAACTTGGGAACCTAGAAACAATAGACAGTATGCGAGTTTTTTCCCTTAAAATTGGAAAGTTTTTATTCACTTTTAGAGACATGAATTAAAACTGATCGCTATCAGAATTTCCATCAAAGAAAAGAATCTGATTTCCAAAATTCTGAAGGTTAGTTTCTCATCATGAACATTATAAGTAAAAACATTCCCAACTTTATTAAGGAAATATATAGTTAGATAATCACTTCCAGTGTTTTTTTTGACTTAGCTTGAAAAAACGAAAAGTTGCTTGTTTTAAATGAAACAGTTCAACTGAAGTATCAATGCATCATTAATGTAAAGCTTAAGGGGTTAGATTTTTTCCTGTCCCCTCAAATGCCAAATATGCATATGAAACAGATTTATTTTGCATGTGATTTTTGGATGCTTTTCCTGTTTGACTTTTAATATAAATACACTTTCTTAACAATCTTAATCGAAAATTAGAGTATGGATTATATATTATTCTATTTAACATTATATTGGGAGTTCTTAGTCCAGTGAGTGCCTTTTTCATAGGGAATATAAACAAAGTCCTAAATTATCCTGACTAAATCCTATCATAGTTTTATGCACATGAAGACAGAATTAAGTTCAAGTTAGATAGAAATTATGAGTAACCCAGAGTAAATGGTAACATAAGTGCAATTATATGTGATTAAAATATGAAAAATGTCTGAGATTTGTAATTCCATCCTGATAACAAGTTTTGAGGACTGGTAAAGACTTAGTCGGAGCATGTTATTTTCTGAATACATGTATGAATGAAGATGCTGAGGAGAGAGCATGCAAGATTTGCTGCACTCCAGATGGAACTTGACTCTTGCATGGAATCAGCATATGAAAGGCCAAAAAGGGTTCATTGTTTTACTGGATTAAGTACATGGCATTGGAGGGAGAAGGTCCAGGTTTCAAGTCTACTACCTAGACTTGCTCTCACAGGGCCAGGCAGTGTGCAAGAAAGAATGTGGGATCCATTGCTGTAAACCTTCAAACACATGGTGACCCTATGTAAGAGTAAATCATGACTCAGTGAATGTTAATTAAATCTGACCCGCCAGAATAATTTTGTAGCTGTGAGGAAAATAGAGGTGGGCTTGAGATGGGACAAGGCTGCCTCCTTTCTGCTAAAATCTCTAAATTTTCTTTGGCATTCCAATGATTTAAGCCTAATTTAAAATCTTAAAACCTTAAAAATGTGTGGACTTTTTAAAAAAGGTAGCTAGAAAAATTAAATGCTCTAAGAGAGTTGAAGATGAAAATATATCTGATAATAATTCTAAGATAAGGCAAAATTATTGCCATGAAAATTTTTGTTCCAAATATGAGACTGCAATATAGTATTTCCATTGTGGTTATAATTAAATGAAATTCACTTGCTATCTTCACCTAATAATATAACCAGTGATTTCTTGTGAAAAAATTTAAAAGTATTTATTCTATTGAGATCTCCACAAGTCCTCAAATTGAACTTCATTATGACATATAGGGTCAACAAGCTTGCAGGATTTTGACATCTCTTTTCTCTCCTTCCTTTTCTTTCTACAAAGCAAGTAAATGGGCATATGACAAAGAGTAGGAATCAAAACTCTTCAGTTCATGATAGGGGTTAGACATGTATACTCTCACAATAATGGACCACCTGATTTTAAATCCTACCTCTGTGCTTTACTAGCTGTACTATCGTAGGTAACTTACTCAATTATTCTATGCTCCAGTTAGCCCATCCGTAAGGTAGGTAATAATAATGCTTGCCTCTTAGGGCTTTTGTGAAGGGGGATGCATTTGGTTTTAGAACAGTATTTAGCACAGGGTAAGCACAAGATGTATTATTTTTTACTCCCGTGAATATGTAAAACTTTCGATATTTTGACCCATAATCCTGAAACAGAGTAATCATTGGTATGAACAGTTGATTAGCTAAATGGAGTAAAAAATGCTATAGTGATGATTTCTTTCATTTTGTTTTGACTGAAAACCAGAACCAACAATTTTTAGCATTATCTGTTATCAATAAGCAGTTTGACACCATAATATTATTTTATAGAAGATTCTGATCACGTGGTATGAAGGGAACTAAGATAGAAAGTAAATGTCCCAAGTGAAAGAAATAATGATGTTATATGTGAAAATTCATAGAGAAAAAACTTCAACTAGTTGTGGCATACTTGAAATACAAATGACTAATTCTTAAATCAAGAATCCTTCATCAAAATTAAAAATATAAATGCTTTCTTTTTCTTGCTTTTTTGTAGGAGGTGAAAGAGTGCTGGGTAGGTGTCTGACTATTTTAAAAAGCAGGTTACAGTGGTGATATTCCAGAAGCATAAAATAAACTAAGGCAGATCTCATAAATGACCTGTTAAGACAATTTTATAACTAACAGAAGCTTAATAGGAAATAGGAGAATTTTCTGTGAATTTATTTGTTCATTTTTGGCAGTTCTGGGGATCAAACCCAAGGCCTCCCTCATGCTAACCTAGTGCTGTATCACTGAGCCACATCCTCAGCCCTGCTGTGAATTTTAGTTATCTTTTAAAATGATATATGGTAGTGTGTTGTAATTAAGTTGAAAGTAATGTAAATAATGGCATAGAAAAATTACTACTTAAATTAGAGACCTATTAATGTGTGTGGGTGTGTGTATGTATGTGTGATCAGGTAAAATTATATGATCTCATGAATGTCAGCATTATGTAAACACAATCTAGACCGGCAGTTTATCTAACCCAGGTATGCCATCAGTATTGTCAATATTTGTTTATTAAACAATACAATGCTTTAAGTAGAATACATGATACATTGAAGAGAAGCAATTGATAGGCAAAAAGATACACATATTAGGATGTGGTGGAGGGCAGAAGACTTAAACCTAAGATCCTGCTTAACATGTTTACCTTTGGGTTGATGAAAATTGTTCATAGGGGTTTTCCTGGTTCACGCTCTAGTAAGGTTTGTAGAATTTAGAACCAGTTGTCAATTTCCATTTCATACTTACCTCTTCTTTTTATTAATTATTTTAGTTTTTTAAAAAAATTATTTGAGTTATGTAAAACATTAGAATATATTTTGCATAATCACAAAAGCATGGAATATAATTTGCTCTAATTTAGTCCCCAGAACTTCTCCCTTCCCCTTTCTGCCTCCTGCTTCTCTTCTTCCTCTACACTACTGATCATTCTGTAATTTATTTGTAGTTGGTTTTTTTATTAGTGTCTGTGGATACACTTGATGTTGGGATTCACTGTACTATATTCATGTATGTAAATTTCATCAGATTCACATCTTAAACATGTACAGTTCCTACAGTACAGAGGAATACACTAGACTGGCCAAGGCCTAAAAGGAGTTTGAATTTTGGCCCTGCCACCTAATAGCTATGTATACTACTTAAGTGGGAAAATTACTAAAATTCATAAACTTCAATTTCCCTATCTGCAAAAATGATGATAATTCTTTCTTTCTTAAAATTTTTTTTATGCTGGGGATTGAACCCAAGGCTTCATGCACACTAGGCAAGTGCTTTACCACTGAGCTACAACTCTAGCCCAAAAATGAAGATAATTCTTGTTCTATCTACTTTAGAGAGTTGGCATGGTATAGCGAAAGAATGATAATAAAAATGTTTGAGAATTATATAATGCTTACAAAATATAATTTATTATTGTTATTCCAGGATGAGTAAATCTCACCTTCCTCTACTATATTCAGTATTTTCAAGGCCAATGTAAATCTTCCAAAGATCTACTTAAAACATTTATGTGTGAGCATTTCAGCCACACTTTAAGTAATGCTGAGATGTTAAAAAATACTTTAAAATATGTAAATTTCTTATTAAACAGTTCACAAAGTAATGTATACATATTGAATGAATATGCTAACACAGTGAGATCATTTCATTTAACCGTTGATGTTTGATATTTAAATTTTTTATTTCTTTTTGTATAGAGTATCTTTTCCTCTATATGCATGATATTCAAAATCCAGTTGTAAATGTGTGACATTTATTGTTTAATATTCTTTTTGTTTTATATTTTACAAAAAGAAAATATTAATCTACTGTTTTTTAGCATCTGACATTTAATAGTAAAAACAACACCTGGAAGCTATTATGTAAAAGCATAAAATAAAGTTCAGCATAAATAAGCTAAGTAAATACATTATAAAAACATTAGAAATTCACATACTTTAAAGGATAATCCCATATTTTTGTGAGTTTGACAATTTCAAATGTTTATTGGACTGTTCGATATTTAAAGAGAATGAATAAATTTTACTATTTTTAAAATAAATATTTTAAAAATCTGATTCACCTGAAAGCTGACATGCAATTCAAGAAAACTTCCTTTTTCATAACTGAAGTGGTAGATATAAAGCACTATACAATCCCCAAAATTTAAACAACTACTATAGAAATATTGTCTATTCCATATTCTGTTCATTGGTCTAAGGCATATTGGTTATCATCCATCAATTATTTTCTTATGATCACACTTAAGTAGTACTGTGAATATGAGTATCAAGTACATTTTATTGTCAAAGTTTGCCTGCCAAGTGAGAAATCATTTTATAGACTGTATTGGAAAATATTATGTCTTATTAATATCCATATCTTGGTAATATAATTAATAGTGCAGAAACACTAAACCAGGTATATTTTTATCTTTACAATGCAATTATCTGAAACACTGTTAGAAACCAGAACAATATCACCAATTGCCTTCAAATTAATTTTGACCCTAAAGAGATGTAGCAATTTCTACATGTTGAAATATTTACACACGAAACTTAAAAATTCCTAAATTCATGTCCTTATTTATGTAGGGTTTATAAGAAAGATGAAATGAAGATGCTTCTCATCATATGACAGGATTATGGCCTGATCAAACCTTTGTAAACTGAAAACATCATGAGATGAAATGCCTTTAACACACTCAGCCTACGAAGTATCATAATTTAGCCCTGATTACCTAAACATGCTCAGAACTCTTAATGCTAGCCTACAGTTAGACAAAATCATCTAACCCAAAGCCTATTTTATAATAGTTCTTTGAATATTTATTGTTTATTAAACACTATACTGAAAGTGAAAAACAGAATGGTTATTGCCCAAGCACTAATCTGTTAAATTCAAATGAAATCCCTTTAAAGTAATCAAATCTACCTTTAAAGTAATCAAATATTTGAAACAAAGTAGTCTTGAACACACACACACACACACACACACACACA
This sequence comes from Glaucomys volans, assembly GCA_020662805.1. NCBI lineage: Eukaryota > Metazoa > Chordata > Mammalia > Rodentia > Sciuridae > Glaucomys > Glaucomys volans. The sequence continues at coordinate 516,162 of JAJEJO010004602.1, forward strand.
CAAGTACATATTCATACACATAATTGGTTAAATAAAATTAATTCATAACATAAGATATACACATTTGTTTATAACATATGTATGTATGTACATGTATATTTAAAACAGGTATTTCCATTGCTTGTGGCATACCATTTTAGACTGAAGCCATGTCCAGAATTTACCCCTGAAACCTTCAGTGAATAGCTAATGAATTCAGTTTAACAATATTGGCTTGGAATTTAGGACAAACTTACTATATTAATGATTTATGACTTTTTACTTGAAAGTCTGAAGTTATTTTACGCCCAGATAAACATGCACAGACTCTATCAATCACAATACATTACTGAGTGCAATGGATTATACATTAATTTTCCTTTTTGAATGACTTAACTAGGTTAACAATATGAACAAATAGTCACAGATCAAAAAAACAAACATAGACCAAACTACTTGAGCATTAACTAGATAATAAGCAGGATTTCCCAAGGCTTTTGTTAGAGGAAGGGAATGTTAACAGTTTTCTATAAGTTAAATTATTTTATCCCAGAAATCTCAACACTATAACTGAATAAAGAAAATGCCAACTGTTGCTCTTCAGGCAGGGCGCATCTCCATTTTACAGGGTACTCACTTATGAAATCAACACCCTCATTCAATACCCTTACTGTCATTTTTGAAAATGAGTCAGTGAAGAGTGACTAGAAATATGGTATGATTCAGAAAGAAAATAAGATGTAGACTCAACAGCAAATTGACTTTCCCAGGTCATGTAATCAGCTACCTGAATTGTTGAAAATAGAAGCCCAACTACCATAGGCACAGCTGAAGCCGGGTCTGACCACCTTGCCTCAGCTCTCCTGACGCTGGCCTCATCTTCACTGAAACATCATCCAGTGAGAATCAGAGTCATTTCAAAGCTTACTTTAATTTACATTGGGAGGGGTAGGAAATAGAGTGCATAAGCATTTGGGAAAAGTGTGGTAATGAGATCTGGTTATAAACTGCCCAAAGAGTAAAAATGATAAAAATGGAAACATTTATTTACTCTTATTATGTTTCAGAAATTATAGTGAGTTGTCCTGTATGTTATCTTCTTTAATTTTCTTTAAATCACAACCACCCTGTGATTTTCCTGACTTATATATTAGGAAACAGCTCACAAAGATTAGGTAACTTATAAATGACCTAGTTAGTAAATGGTAGTGGTGAGACTGAAAGAATCTGACAGAAGTGTTGTCAAAACCCCCGAAGATGAAGAAAAAATAAAAAGTAAGCAGAGAAAGATAAGTGGAAATTCCAGGGATCAGCATACTTTGAAGATAACGCTTACTGCTTTTTAACTGATCTTGAAAATAACCAAAGGTTGTCTGAGAATTCCAAGAAAAAATTATTATCAATTGATCAAAAAAACATTAGTTTTATAATCAGATGTTCTGAGACCAACTCTAGTGCTTTGTTTCCATAACATTGTAATGCCATTTTATTTCATTTTACATTTTATTTATTAGGATAATGAAAATATTCAAGTATGTTGCCTGAACAGTTTAGTGATTTTCCTAACGTAACTGGAAAGTCAACTTTCAGCCCTTTATTCATGAACTGTTTAGTGTCAGAGTATTTTAGATTCAAATTTAACTTTTTTATGATGAAATATTGACTTCACAAAGCTGCATGGATAAGTCACAGGTCCACTAACTCAAACACACATGAGGGGTGGAATAAATTTTCTATTAATATTTTAATAGAAATATTATATATTTTAATATTTTAAATATTTTAATATTGTCTGTGATTGTGAGCCTCACTATAAATGAAATTGAAAAAACAGATAAAAGAACTGCTGACTAATACTTTATTATTGAAAAATGCATCTTGTGTTTTGAAATTTCTGAGAGTCCCAATCTCTTGTAGTTGAAGGAAGAAGGGGAATGACTTTGTTTTCCTGTCCTGGCCTTCCTGTGCTTGTCTTAACGGCTTACTAACTATATGTCAAACTTTAATATGCCTCATATCTAATTCCCATCTTATCAAAACCTCATAGAGAAAAGACTTGAAAAGAAACAGAGAATAGGCCATTCCATAATTCACCCTCACAACACCTACAATATATGATCATGATGAATTTGTGTAGAATACCAATTTTTTTTTATCAAGAGGGAGGCTTTTAAATATAAATGGTATTCATGCATTGGTTCAACAGTATTTTTAAAATGTCCATACCAAAGGCAATACCACAGTGAGCACTTGACTTGCAGAAATTTTTACACTCTTGATATTTTACTGCTACAAAATAACATTTTACATTTACCGTGTTTACCACACTTTAGATATTAATAAACTCAGTAGAAATCTTAATATTTATAAAATATATCAAATGCTAGTGTCTGGTGCCTTGCTTTGAAATTCTGTTGCCCTCTAATCTGAAGATGGAAGAAATGTCATTTATATATATATTTTTATAGGACCACCAGCTGTTTCTCAGCTGAGAGTTATCAATGGAGATTCTCAATAGGTACATTTTTATTCATCATAAAACCTTCCAGTACTGATTAGTGATTCTAATAAATATAGGCATGTAATAAAATATTAATGACAGTCCATTGTATATCTCAGCTGGATTCACTGTAAGTATGCACAGATTTAGGAATGAAGCCAATTTCCCCAGGAAGTCTCACTTTCTTGAAAACCAGATGACAGATCAATGTAATGACAATGATTTGTCACAATATATTTTTGAGGGTAGTACTAATACAGTCTTTCCAGAATGAATCCTTAAACTACATTATTACACACCTTATAATTAGAAATCCATGAACATAATCTTCCTTTTCTGAAGTGTTACTAATTACCATAGCTACTCTGTAAAATTTGCTAGTCCTTAAATCTGACTTTGTACTTAGGTGAGTCAGACAGATTATTCTCAGTGATTTCACTGGGCACCCATCAATTCAGATTCAACATTATTTCCGCAAGTTCTATCAGGATTAAATCTTACAAATGTATAGAAGTATTGACATCCTGGATGTTTTCCACTATTTTTCAATGACGTGAAAGACGATGGAGAAAAGTATAAGAAATGGTATTAAAGATATTGCCGATTTTTCAGTACTTATTAAGTCAGATTCTGCAGCATACAGCAGAAGGAATGCAGCAGACTGTGTTGTGATTATCATTAAAATGACCAAAAATCTGACATTTATAGCCGTGTGTGTCATAGCCACTGTAGTGCATTGTTTAAGAAGGTGTGGTCATGTTGCTTGTCAGGCAAACAACAGAATGCTTGTTTGTTTTCAGTCTCCTTTTCAAAGACAAAGATTAACAATGGAAGAAATGCTTATTAATAAGTCTCTAAGTCTCTCCATCCCAATCAACCAAAGAAAAAGCATACTTAAAATACTGTTGCGATATGTCTAGAATCAGCTACAGTATGAAATATGTTTATCCATCTAAATGACTGTTCTGGCAACCCTTTAGTTTTAAGTAGCTTCCTAAATATATGGTATGAGACATGTTGCTTCATCCTTGCTCTTTTAGCATATTAATGTCCAATTCAAATAAAACATGATGCAATCTTCTGCAAGGCTTCTGTTTCTCCTCTCCTGCACAATGCAATCAAAATACGATTCTTATAAGAAGGGTATCTAAGGTTTCCTAATTTTCTCCTTCATATATTCTGAATACTCTGAAGTTTACCTTAAATAAAACAATCTGTTAGGCTTTAGTTACCCTATTTCAGGACAAATTTTAAAAAGACACACTAAAGAGACTTTAAGAAAAAAAACATAAAATATTTACAATAAAGAAGGTTTATAAATTTGAACTAAAAAATCAGACCAAATATGAGATTAGGCTAGATAAAATGACTCATTGCTAGAGCTTAAAAACTAAAGAAAATAGGTATAGATGTTTCTGCTTTTCTAGATTGTCATTACAAGACTTGACTGACATCAGTGATGCTTTGCAATATTTTGAAAGATGAAATGTGTGATCAAGAGACTCAAAATCTTTCCATACTTGTGCATAGGGGTTTTTTCTCAATGAACTAGAAATGAAAAAAATGATCCTTGCTCAGATCATGTTAAATGGATTCCCTTATATTACTTGCATTCATTCTGAAGACAGTTTGAAATGGTTCCAGAACATACAGAAATACTATCTGATGAAGAAAGTTGTGATTTTATTGTTAATGTACACATTAATACATAAATATTTGGGCTTAATCTTTGACCAACTTTGAAAGTAAAAGCATCAACATACAAGGATGTATGTACTACTATGTCCAAGACCACGTAAGGTGAAATCACAAAACAATTTTGAACTTAATGAGTGTTTATCAATGCGGTTTGATTGAATAAGTTATATTATACTTATAGTGCACATTACTAGGCATCTATTAAAGACAGTATGGTAATGGTATATGGGAGACATCTTTAATATAATAGAAATGTACTGAAAATGTTTACAACAAAAAATTACCATATGTGAGATATATATGGTGTGTGTGTGTATAAAATAAATAGTATTAAACCTTAAAAAGGAATGAAATTTTGATACATACAACAATGTGGATGAACTTTGAAAACATTGTAAGTGTAAGAAGCCAGACAAATATTGTATGATATTTATACATACAACTACCCTACATACCAGTTATATAAGGTACCTAGAATAGGTGAATTCATATGCACAGAAAGTAGAGTAGAGGTTACCAGGGACTGAAGGACACAGAGAATGATGAGTTGTTGTTTAGTGGATACAGAGTTACCATTTGGGAAGATTCTGAAAATAGATAGCGTGATGATTGCACAACTCTGCAAATACTTAATACTAGTGAA